>VWZS01007209.1:594853-979735 GCA_013397075.1 Rhabdornis inornatus
CCAAACATTGCCAGTATTAAAAAAGGTATCTATGATGCTTGCCTCTGAAAAACACTAACTAGAATTTAAATAAGGAGATAAACAATAGCTTTCAGAAATTCGGTTTTCTACAGCATAAGGGAGTGAACGGTAATGTTTCATCTTGGTCACTTCAAAAATAATAATGATTTGTATCACATTTATTGGACAAACTGCAGTATATATTTACATTGGTGAAGAGATGGCATCTGCTATTCCTACATAGAAATANATAGTCTTGATTATGGTGTTTCTGAAGTAATAAAAGTATATGCAAGTCTAGAATATATTTTTGCCTTTTTTTTTCCTACAGACACCCTCTTAGAATGCCAATTTACTGCTTACAAATAGTATTTGCATATATGAGTTCAATAAACAGGCATCTGGCTTCTAAATCTGCCTGGCATTTTAGAGGTGCCAAATGAAGATTTTAGAACGAGTAAATTTATGGCTATCATACTTACAAGATCCATAACATGCCAGTCCTCAGACTTCATAAGATTTGTCATTTGTGAATAATTGCTTTTAAAGTAGAGGTCAGGAATTGAAGCCAGAAATAAATTGATGTTGGCTATACTTTGTAAACAAGACTCCGTTGTCATGCTGATTTGACTGTCCCTGTTGTTGTTTCCTTTGGCTGGCTCTCAATCTTGTTCAGTTAAAGTAACCTCAGAGAAATAAAAAGGCTGATTAGGTTGGGGGAGACATGTTTTCTTACATAAGTTCAACATCTTAAGAAAACAGTCTAGGGCATTCGAAATTTTTCCTGTATATCTGTGAATGTAACTTTGTGTTCAGGGTATAACATTGTTCTACATGTTCAATAGATGCATGAGAAATTACTAGCCATTTGTGTCATTAGAAAGTTAAGAATCAGAGCAGCTGTAAAATACTGTCCTCTTTAAATTTATTCATCTTGGTCATAGGATCATAGAATGGTTTGGGTTGGAATGGACCTTAAAGATCATCTAATTTCAACCATTCTGCTACATTCAGCTAGACCAGGTTGCTCAGAACCCCATCCAGCCTGGTCTTAAACATCTCCAGGGACAGGTAATCCTGTGGGAAACCTGTTCTAGTGTCTCACCACCCTCACAGAATTTTCTCTGAATAACTAAACTAAACCTGCTCTGTTTCAGCTAAGGCAATTACCTCTTGTTCCCTTACTAAATACCCTTCTGAAAAGTCCCTCTCCAGCCTTCTTGTAAGCCCTCTGTAAGTACTGGAAGGCTGCTCGAAGGTCTCACCAGAGCCATCTCTTCTCCAGGCTGAACAGCTCCAAGTTTCCCAGCCTGTCTTCCTAGGAGAGGTATTCCAGCCCTTTTGATCATCTTCATGGCCTCCTCTGGACTTGCTCCAACAAATCCACATCTTTCTTGTGCCTGATTACCCCAGAGCTGATGCAGCACTGCAGCTGGGATCTCACAGAGCAGAGCAGAGGGGCAGAATCCCCTCCCTCCCCTGCTGCTCACGCTGCTTTGGATGCAGCCCAGGACACGTTTGGTTTCTGGGCTGCGAGTGCTCATGGCTGAGCCATATTGAGCTTTTCATCCACAAACACCTCCAAGTACTTTTCTCCAGGGTTAGTCTCAATCCATTCTCTGCCCAGCCTGTACTTGTGCTTGCGATCTAGTGCCAAGATTTGTATAAAGAAAACCGTGGGTTTGGAACACAAAAAATAATCAAGAAAAAGATTCCATTTTCTGTTCCGGATCTTTTAGACCAAACTAAAACATTGAGAAAACAATCGCTCCAGAAAACAGAGTTTCTCATTTCAACAAAAGGAATCAAAAATATCTGGATCAAGCAAAGGGTGATGCACACCCAAAATCTTCTTGTGAGAAAAAAAGAATGAACCGACCATAAGGTACTGAGAACACCTTGTTTATTCCATTAGGATTTTAGCAATGTATTTATCCAAATAATTAGTCCAGTTTTGATAGTATACATTCATCAAAAATTTTATAAAAAGCCTTCATTAATTATAACCTTATAATTGCTGTACAATAAAAGATATTATCATTTACCTTTTCCCCCATTAAATTATGCTTGTCTTCCAATGCCACTTTGGGTAGGGTTGAGAGCACCAATCTCCTTCCTCCAGAAGTGATGAGTGCATTTTACCGCATGTCATCACTTCCCTGAAGCATCCATTGGTAAGAGTATGATGCCCATGATAGTGGGATCTCTTCTTCTTCAGGCTTGGTGGCCACCTGGGTTTATTTTTATACATTTTCTTAACAAGACCTGCTTTCAGCTGAAGTTTGACATTTTTCCAGTACCATCCCTTAGCCCAGTATAACACAAAATGCTCTTAAACTGGCTCATGGTGGCAAGGTCTGACAAGATTTGACAGACCTTTGCCACATGCAGTACTTCCAGTATGATTCTACATGTGGTCAGGCAAAAGCAACTTGACCAACAGACAAAATATGCTCATGCTTTTTGTACAACAAAGTATTAGAATCTGTAGGTTTAGGAAGGATTTCTCGTAACATAGGGACTTCAAAAAAAATTGAGGAGACAATGATTTGTTGCAGTTCAAAGATTTAGGTTGTGGAACACTAATGGATAATGTTTTAGAGGGGCAATGACAAAATTTCATGCAGGCTTATTTTCTCCCTATATTTTAATAGCATTACTTGTTGCATCAATTTTCCACTCTTTCCACTGATTCTGATAATTCAGTGGTCTGCATCTATTTATAGGAGCTCTCACTGACATAAAGACAGATTTATCTACAATGCTCCAATAGATAATTTTAATCATACAAGACAGTGGTATTTCATAGATCTGTGATTAAACTTGCTAGCAAACTTTACACTGCAGATGTATTTTGTTATAAAACGCCAGTTTGTCAAAGTGAAATCTGTTTAAATATAGACAGTCTTTTTGATACAATTTTTTGGGAAAATGTTTTGACATTTAAATCCCCCCACCCCCAGATTAGTATTTTTTCATTGCTATTTTTTTCATTTGAAAAATATCTTCTTTTTTACAACTATACTGGATCATATTGAAAGAAACCACAAATTAATTATTCTACAAAGTAACGCAAAAGAGGTGTAAAAATATTTTTTAAAAAGAAGTGTTGATTTATATTTAATGAATATTTCTAAACTGCTGATTCATGAATGTCTGCTTTTTGACTATGTAATTCCTATTGAGAATGGGAACTTACTGTGATGAGAAAACATTTTTCTTCCAGTTCTATTTGTGGGTGTTCATCAAGAAATTGCAGTAAAACCCCAGATATATTGCCCAACCTGTAGTTGCTGACCTTTGTCCCAGGGTTTGCCAGATTAGGCCAGTTTGGGAAGCAACTCTGTTAGAAGCAATTTTTTGTAGCTTGATGCCTCTGGCTCTTAAAGATCAAAGTTCTGCTCCAATTTAAGGTGCAAAAAGAAAAAAATGCTCTTATTCATACTTACATTTTTTAGACCAAATAAAATTTATTCTACACCTTTGATGAGGTATCCCATCATTCTTAGCTTCAACATTAAAGTCTCCTATGACTCTTCAGTAATTAACACAAGTGCCAAATAATCTTTTCCCCCTATCTGATAAAAGTCAAGTGGCTTTCTTTAAATGCCAGCAATCATCCTGCTTCCTGCTATCTCCTTCCTCACAACACATCCTGTCTCCCCTAACACACAATGTCAGTTAAGACTTCTGAATCCAGCAAAGCTACTTTGCTTTTTTTTCATTCCAGTGGGAGTTCTCTGGTCTACCCTCATTCTCTTGGAAAATTAGATTTTACTTGGTCAAAATTACTCTAGGAAACTTTGTTTGTCCTAGTAGGTCGCAAATTACTTTAATCTGTTCTACAGAAGGGTAGGCCCCATGGACCTTATGCCTCTTTGAATAGCAGCATGAAGAGGAGGAGATAGGTATCCAGAAATTATGTCTTCCTCATGGTTTGAATACATATATGAATATACATGCTCCTTTGGCTTCTCTCAAAATAATGAATTCTCACCTTGACCCATGCTTGCCTTTTCCCATGCGTTCACAAAGCATTCTGTGGGTAAGGCACACAGGATATGTTCCGGTTTCTGATATTTCAGAATGATACATGAATTTCCTCCCCTCCCCTCCTCCTTTTAATTCTGGACGACAGAATCCATCTTTCTTCTAGCTGTGTGCAAGACCTATGCAAAAATAGGTCCTATTGCATTCCAAGCAAATGAGTGTACTCTCTAACACTTAAAAAGTAATTATGGCATTATTTATCACCATCATCTTCAGTGTGGGGAAAGAAACCTTTTGCCCTTCAGGCACAAATAGACTGTGGTCTGAAGCAGCAAACACTGAATATGACATTTTGTAGTACAGCTCATAAGCAAAATAAAGGCAAGCATCTGAGCTGTGCTGATGCTCTGATGACTTGGGCTGTCTTATATTGCATGTGCTAACTTTTCGAGTAGAGTTTTTTTTTCAAGACATATCCATGCTATAAAATATTGCACCACGCAGAAATACCTTGAACTGGTATTTCTGGTAAGAGTAACTCTGGAATTTGAATTAGGGGGGAGTGGTTGACCCTGGGCTACTTTTCATCTTCTGTTTGTGTATCTGGAGCTGGCGCCTTTGCATATCACCAACAGTGCTGCGCAGAGAGGCAGCACAGTGCTGAATGGCACAATGTAGGCAGCAGACCAAATGCAAGCCGCACACAGCATTGTTCACAACCTGCTCAGAAGGAGATGGAGAGCAGCTATTAAACCATAAATAACACATCATTCAAAAAGCCTCTGAAAAAGGAAAAGCTGAAGAATCAGCAAAAATTGGTTTAATCACCTTCGCCAAAACTATATTCTTACTCCAAGGTACACATATACAGTAGCACACGTTTCTTCAGCTGTGTAAGGAGCCCTGCATTTCTTTAAAATGCAAAATTCCTATATTTTGTTATAATTACTAATATTTTGCTCCACAGAATAGTTATGTGACTATTAAAACACCTTCAAAAATGCAGCTTTTCAAAAATACTTTTCACTGAAGTACACTTAAACCTATTCACTTTAAAAATCTAAAATGTGATCTAATTTGTAGCTAATATGTGTCTAATATGTTTTTCAAATTTGTAGCCAATTGTCCTCGATATACAGAAAATACAGGGGCTTAGGGTACATAAATAGAAAAGTATACACCAGATGTACATTAAATTCAAAGGCCACACTAGAATACCAAATTTATTTTTTCATGGTGAGTATTCACAGCACTTAAATTTCACTTAAATTCCTGGTGGTAAGTCAGTAAGGCAGATAGAAACTTTGAAGGCTTTTGAAGGGCTGACGTAATGGCTCTTAGAGGGGAACAGGATCAAGACAGTGAATGGCAGATAATACCTCAGGAGGAACTTAAATAGTCTGAATATGCAGAGACCTGCAGAGAATTTCTAAAAAGCACTCAACTAGTAACATTTTGATCACAGATGTCCAGAGTTTCCAGAGGCTTTGCAAACATTGAAGCCAATATTTCCAAAGGACCACAAAGATAATTTCACACTACTGTGGATCAAAGAGCGTGTGGTGAGAGGAAAAATCTAATGGTTTTATGAACTGTACATTTCTGGCATCAACCCTAACATGTTAATCTGATTGCTTTGTCTACAAAAACAGAAGGAAAGAGCTAAGCTATTTTTCTTTGTTTCGGTGGTGTTGTTATAGATTGAAGGAATAAGCAATTCACAGAGTTCTGCATCAAAAAAATATTCGATTGTCAGTTCCAAGAATATCTGGAACTGATTGATCACAACCAGCATTTGCTTGACATATTTAATATTAAACAGCATATACCTAAAAATATTTTTGATAAAACTATTTAAAATTTAAAATATATTAATAAATTCTTTGGTTAAATTCTAAGGAATATAATTTTGTTTTCACAGATAATTTAGAAATATAAACTCTTGGCAATTGAAGTACTTACTTGAAGCAGATTTTTGGCTTAGCTTTCATCAGTTCTATGGAATTTTCCATTATACGACTTGCTGAAAGATGCATGATATGATCTGAATGACTGGTGATTGATGTGTCCCAGGGAGCACAATTTTAACTGTTCCATATGAAATAGATGTCTATCTACCAGGGACAGACATAGTCCAGCAATTTCCCAACCAGCCAAAAGTCTGGGCTAGTAATAGAAAGGTGAATTCTTAACTAACTGAATTTTTTTCCTTTTAATACAAGATTCCTAATGGTAACAAAAGCCCTCACAAAGATTCTTACAGATGTTTGACATGATCATTCCTTAACACTTCCACTTCCACTATGTGTAATAAAAAAAAGGGACAGCTGAAAAAAAATAATTAATATTATTTTTCTTTCCAAAACTAACTAAGAAAGTAAAGAAGAAAACCTACAAGGTAGGTTTTAGGGAAGAATATCAAATACCGAAAACCTGAGAGCTTGACACTGTCCATTTAAACTAAGCAAAGGACTGTGCTCTTCAGTAAGGA
This sequence comes from Rhabdornis inornatus, assembly GCA_013397075.1. Taxonomy (NCBI): domain Eukaryota; kingdom Metazoa; phylum Chordata; class Aves; order Passeriformes; family Rhabdornithidae; genus Rhabdornis; species Rhabdornis inornatus. The sequence goes on from VWZS01007209.1 coordinate 601,335, forward strand.
CCTAGCAAGTTCATACAATGAGCTAAACACATCAATTTTTTCTTGTAGTTTCTCTCTTTGATGAAAATTTTCCTGATCAGTCATGTTTGTATTGCATTTTCCATCCCAAGAAATGCCAACATACATCAGAAAACAAGACCATATGCTACCAAAATAACATATGAATCTGTTTTGGAAACACACATTGCTCTTCTGGAGTGAAGGATTGAGATCCAATTCACATTACAGATTTCCAGGTGTAAGTTTATAAGCTCAAACATGGAAGAGATTTGCCCAGTAACCAGTTTACTTATGCCACAGGTGCCCAGTCTATGGCACTCTCATGTCAAAGCTCCATGGCTTAGCCTCCATCCTTTGGGAGAGTGGTATCAATCTGCCAGCAGGAAATAGCTCCTTCTGTCTGCTTACAGCAGTTCTCCATGATGGGCTTGGCAAGGGGTGTGTGTGAAATGGAGTCCAGCCCTAAGCATGGAAAGTTCCAGTCCTGAATTAATTGATGGGATAAGTTGTGAGCTAGTGACATTTTGAGAGGCACAAGGAGAGGATCAGTGTAAAAGCTGGAATTCAGTGTCTTCCTGTTCCTATTTGCATTACAAAATAGAGTTCTTACAAATACATTCTTCTACTGACCACAATAAGGAAAAATGCAGAGATTGACAGGTATAGAGTATCACAATGTCATTATTAAACTTGAAACTGACAGAGTTATTAGAAGGGAAATGAACATTTTTACCTGAGAGGAAAAGCTATGGTGAAATCTGTGTCACTGAGTGCCTTTAAAATTGAGACTGCCTGCATGTTTGTCCAAAAGATGTGCTCCAGTTCCAGTAGGAATTAATTCAAAATTTTATGGACTGTGTTACAAAGGTCAGACTCTGTCATTGCAAATCTTCTATTACAATCAGTTAACCTACTAATTTAATTTTATGCTATGCATTTCATATAAGATCTTGAATCCAAAGAACAGGGTCAAGAGTGATTTTAGATTCCTTTAAAGACTAGAAGAAAACTGAAGGGTCAGAAAGAGAGTAGAAAACATAAATTGAAAAAAAAAATTGAAAATATCACAAAATTATTAAGGCAATAAATTATACTAGTTCTATTTTTCAATCAGCAGACAGCTAATACTGAGTTGTGTAAAGCCAAGCTTTCTTCTTCAGGTGAGCACCCTAAGCACTATGCTACCCTGTCGTTTTCACTGCTGGGCTTTGCATTTGAGGCTTCAAAATAATTCTGTTTAAATGGGAAAAGAGGAATTTGACCCATTTTCTTCAGCTCTTAAGACTATTTGACAGGACTTGGTGTCACTGTTCCTCTCAAGTAGAGGAGAAGATCAAACTATTCAAGAGATGGCCCTTGACTTCTCCTTCCACCCATTATTTGAATGACAGCACTCTTGGCCTCTGTTTTTTGTAAAGGACACTGATGATAGTCAGGTCTGTTCTGACTCCTGTTAGAATCAATGAGAGAGTAGCAAACATTTTGAAAGATGGCATATTAATGTAACAAGGTACATGCTCAGGCCATTGCAAACAAAGAGAACTAGAAACCATTAATAAAATAAATAAATAGTCATTAATTTTGCTAAAGGATTGGGTCTGCAGTCATGCAAATGCCTGAAATGTGTTCTCTACATCCACACTGCACTGAGTCTGGCTGGGATGGAGTTAATTTTCTTCACAGCTGTATTTTGACTGGTGACCAAGAAAGTGCTGATAGCACATCCATGTTTTAGCTATTTAGTGTCAAGGCCATCCCTGTTTCTCACTGTGCTGCCCCAGAGAGGAGGCTGAGGTGGGAAAGAGATTGACAGTCCGAGTCAGGGAGATTTGGCCAGTCAGGAGAGCTGACCCCAGCTGACCAAAGGGATGCTCCCTCTACCCCATAACGTGCTCAGCAATAAAACAGAGAAGGAATAACCATTGCCAGGGGACTGTCAGGACATTGCCTTGATGTTGGCTATGGATGGTTTTTAGCATGATTTTTTCTTTTCTTCTTCCCCCCCACCGCTCCCCTTTGCTTACTAGAGTGTTTATCTGAACCCAAAAGTTTTTTCCTCACTTTTATCCTTACAGTTCTCTCAGCCTGCTTGGGAGGGAATAAGAGAGTGACTGAATGGGGTCTGAGTTGACAGCTGGGGTCAGCCCACCACAGACACAGCATTCAAACTTGAGTCATTAATGACACATCTGCGCCTAAGCTGTAATGGAAACAGTCAAAGTTTGGCAAACATGTTGAAAACTGTATTTCTCAGTTGTGAAATCCTATAATATGAAGAATGAATTCATATGAGTAACATATGTATGCTAAATTCATACTGATGTACTGTCCACATTTCCAGATGGGAGAAAAACTAGCCAGAATTTTTGGAAACAAAATTCAAAATTCAATGGCATTTGGTCATCTTTACAAGGAGGTTCTTAAAGGACAGAAAAAGCGTGATCTATTCTAAAGGTTCATTAAGAGTACAGACTCACAGAACATTGTTAAATTAAATAAATGTGGACAGGATATCTGTCCAATGACCAATATATTTTTCAAAACAATTTTTAGACAGTAGTTCTTTTTTGCCTTAATATTTTTAACATACATAATTACTGAAAATACTATGGAAACATGAATGTTTGTGCCTAGAGTATATCAAATTACAGCATCTGTAGCCAACATTTGGCATGAGCTATAAAAAAGTTATGCATAAATGTTCCATTTTGAAAAGAATATATTGAGAATGACAAAATTTAATACCAATAAAAGTTTAAAATATGAAAACAAAGGATGGGTCCAATTTCAACACTTTCTACTTGCATGAATGTCTGGACAAGAGATAGTGAACATAGATTCTTAACAAGAAATTTAATCTTTATATGAAATAGGCATGTGAGAGGATACACATCAATTTTTTGAAATATTATTTATTTTACTATTCTGAACTATGAATTACATATTTTCAAATATTTCTGCCTAATTCAGCCAAAACTTATTTATTTTTCCTACTTCTTGAAATGTCACTATATTCTGTGGCAATATAGAAGTGAGTCTGTAAAATAAAATCTTGGCATGAACAAAATTTACTAAATCATATTTTCTAAAATAGCTTCATAATAATGTTACAAGTTCCATCTCTTTATATACCCATTAAAGTACTTTTTGTGAATAAACCCTACAGATTTAGAGCCCATAATTCAGTCAAATAACATAATTGCATGTAATATCCTTGGGTGAGGATGAAAGCTTACTTTAGATGTGTTCATAGTAATTTTAGACTAATCTAAGCAAGGAACAGCTTAGTCTTTTTCAGCGTGATCATTTCCCATGTTGAGCAAGTAACAATATTTTAAATTTGGAAACATCTGGAAACATCTCAATTTGCTAGTACTTGTTTTCTTCATTATAGTCTATTTTTTTCCTTTTTTCCTTTTTTTTTTTTTCTCAATGAGTAGAAACATATGCCCAAGTACGATTGCAGAGAACATTTTCACATTGCAGCTCTCATTAACCAAGTCTCCTTTCACAAACACCACTATGTATGAATGAAGGAAGAAAAAAGCAAAGCTTTTCTCTCTCTGGAAAGCACACAGATGTCTCAAGGAGAAGAAGGAACACTTAAGAAGCTGTGAAATTCACCACATCACTTGTACTGGCTTAGCTTCTTCTAAATGTCAAGTGGAAAAAAAAAAAAAAGGAAAAGAAAAAGAAAAAGAAAAATCTGAGAAATTCCCAAAACACCAATCAGTGTAAATTCAACATCCACCCCTCTATCTCCAAGTACTTTCTCTGGAAACAAAAGAAACCCACAGCACAACAACAAGAATACCATCAAAACCTGTTTCTACCATAGCCATTCAAGTTTCCCCAAATTCTCTTTTCCTCTAGAATGAAAGCATTTCCCTTAAGGGAAATTTACCAACCACTTTAATTGGTCATGAGTTATAATCAAAACATATCTGGATCCTTATATTCTTTGCATGACCACTACAACTTATGGTGTGGTTGCTGCTAAAGTCCCTGAAATTTACTTTAAACTAGATAGAAGTGTAACCAAAACAGTATACCTATCCACTGTATAATGACACAGCTGCTCTAAGGCAGCATTTTCATCCTATAAATTTGTGAATACCCACAAATAATGCTGCGTGGATTTTAATAAACTGGGTTTATGCAGTAAATTACAGTGTCTTCTAGCATAGGGTGGTTTATTATAATTATTAATTAGGGGTGGCTTTTGGTTTTGCTTTGGAGGGAACGTTGTGGTTTGTTTCTCTTTTTTTAGTTTTTTGCATTTGGAGTGAGACTATTAGACCTTGTGAAATAAGTCTGGAAATTTCACTGGGTCCCAAGGCTCAGGTGCTCTGGTACTCTGCTTTGGAAGCTCAGCTGTCAGGTAGGCTCCTACAGCCAAAAGCAACACGGAGCTGTGGGAACCTGAGTTACCCCTGAAATCTGCCAGAATAATTTGTGTAAAAAACATCTGATGACAGTCCTTGGTCTGTTTGCATTTTGCTCGTACCAGTGTGAATCAGAGGAAACCCTGATGAGTCTGACAAGCCTTTCAAAAGAGACTCTGGGCCTCTGTGAAAAGATCAGGATGTGGAAGATCTAGGCTTTGAAAAATCTCTTCAAAAGTAAGGCCTGCCTCTCTGAATGTAGTGCCATCAATTCAGGGATATCTCTGACTCCTTGTCAGCAGTCTATCTCCCTTTGGGCTCACCTTATGCATGAAAATTGCTATCCTGGGCCAGAATGGCAGCAAAGTATTACAATTTCTACTCTACTCCTGAATCCCCTAAATAGCCACTTATACAGCAGCTTTCCCCCAGCTAATTTTAAATTGATACCCAGTGTTGACTCTGTGCACTAAAGGCACACAATCCGGGCTTTCGACTCTGAAATTTCATTTTTTATTATCTGTGTGTATATTTTGTCCTTTTCTAAAATGCACTAACCCATATACAGCAGGAGAGAGGCATAGAAGATTAATTTCTTGTATTGATTGTTCTGGGGAAAAAACCCAGTTTTAAATGTCTCGCTTTCTAACCTTGCTGGAATTCACCAGTTCTTTAAATATCAGGAGAGAGTAATTGCGACACTTCCTGTACAATTTATTTTTTCTGAGAAATGTTATGGATTTCTTCTTTACTTAAATGATACTTTTTATATTGGATTCATGCGGAGATTTTCAGTCCTTTTAATAATTTATGTTGTTCAGTCCCGAATCTCTGTTTATCTCTACTGTATTTCATGCATGTTTTAAATAGGATTACACTAAAATGGTGCTCAGCAGAGAAACACAGTGGAAATTGAGTGGCTTCCAGTTTTCTTCTCAAGTGAAAGAAGAAACTTGAAGTTTATTATATCTGACACTCTATTATATAGAGGCAACATCTATAGGCAAGAATCCATGGACAAGGTTATACAGCATTGCATTAGGAAAGAAATTATCCAGAATGACCTGTTTGACCAAAAATTGGAAATGAAAAATAAAGCCCAAGAAGTTTTCTTTTTCTTGCAGTGTGTTTACTTTTATCCTAGTCTATCAAAGTATGCACAGGAAGCAAACTCTTACTCTGAAAGGCCTATCAGTGTTTAAGAGGCATATGGACAATGCCCTCAGTAACATGCTTTGATATTTGGTCAGCCCTGGAGTGGTCAGGAAGTTGGACTTGATGATTATTATACTCAGGAAAAAAAATTAGATGTTCATCTTAGCAGGAGTCAAGTAATTTTTGTCATCTCAAATTTGCCAATAAAATGAGGTTTGAGCAAAGGTGAGAGGATAGTTTTCTGTATGCGTTGCATGTGATTCTTTCAGTCTGGGGTGCTGAGGCTTTTTCTTTTTTTCTTTTTTCTTTTTCTTTTTTTTTCTTTTCCCAAGAACATGACAGGATAAGGTCTTTTGTAAAAATTAGCCTACTCCAGCCAGTTTTTATCATCCGAACCTATAATTAATGTTCTTCAAACACTGGCGCTTATCTGCTGTCTTAAAAGAACTTTGTCTGTGAGAAATCCACAGACACAGTTTAATTTAAACTGTCAAAGATGAAAAGGAAAAATACCTTATTCATCCTTCCACACAGGTGATGAGGAACTTCAGTCTTTGAAACAGAGAATGTCAATGTCCCGTGCCAGTGTGATGCTAAATAAAGTGGATGATGAAGATTAATTCATTATAAATATTCTGCCCTTTGTCAAATAAGAAAAGCTGAAGGTCTTGTTTGCTAATTTTTTTTAATAACTGACTAGAGATGATAACAGATGCCAGCAAATGAAGAAATATTTGAATTAAAAAACTAGTCCTTGACATTCATTTAATTTATCCAATATGAAGCAATAAATAAAATAAGGAGAAACAACAACCTGTTACCTGGTTGTACTGAATGGCTAAGGGCGGATTTCACTCTACATTATCTTTGTCACCTTGGTTGGACAGAGTGCCTCCACCCATCCTGCCCAAGGACTCAAGGGCAGCTGGCACCTCCAGGGAGCAAGGCATTCATCCTGTCTGAAGTGTCTGTGTCAGTCAATGTCTATTGCCTGATCTGTTCAAGTGCTTCCTTGACGACACAGGCACACGAAATATTAGACAGTCAACATCCTCATGCAGGAGCTAGTTTGGAAAGTAGGAATGACTTTTCCTCTACCACTTTTGTATCTTCTCCAGTGATGACAAAATGTAATTAACACATATGAAAAGGAACTTCTCTGCTTGTATTTTGCTCAGGCCATTGTTGACTTATCCTCGAATGTCTGTGCCAGCTCCATAATTATCCATAATCAGAACTGACACTGTCTCAGTAGTTCCTAAAAATGGGAATTAAAAAAATAAAAGAAGAGGGATTTTTTATTACTATATAATCGGGGAAAAGAGTAAGAAGACGTTTTCCACTGAAGTCTGTAAAAGTAATTTAAAAGGATAAACCTGAGTGACTTTACTAGCTACTTTATTACTTCCTTTTCTTAGAAAGTAAAAATATCTAAAAACAAAATAAATTTTAAATCTTTACACCTCATAAAAAATACAATTATGTGTCAATTATCCCCTGAGGACTGTACTGAAAAGAACATGTTGATTCTGCTGCCCTTGGCTACAAAAGAAACAGAATAATGAGAAGTCTTGGCATTTTTTGTACAGAAAAGTAAGTGACAGAACCATTTTCATTCCAAAATAATAATTCTTGTTCTTTGTTTATTTAAAGATTTCTTGATATTTCATTTTTCTCCTTTATCATTGCTACTAGAACTGAACCTCTTTTTGCATTTGTTTTGAACTCCTTACTGAGACCATTTACCTTCTAAGCAGCAGCTTCACTTCCAGCAACTCCACGTGAGACTCCTGCCCCAGTTTCTTTACCTTCATAGCAAGTAATGGTCACAATGCGAGGTCTGCTTCAGCACTCTGTGTTGACAGAGAAAGAGGTTAGTAACAATTTTCACAGATTGTCTCCTATTTAAATATTTGTTGGAGATAGGGAAAACCTTGATTTAGAGATAATGTTTCACGGTTGTGCCATTCACTCAATTTCTCATCAATCTTTTTTTTACCTTCTGCAGTGTGGAATATCATAGAAAAGGTCTGAACCAAACATGCCAGAGAGTCACAAACTGCAGGATTAGCAAGGACTTCTATTTCCAACCCAAAAAACCCTCTGTGGTATCCTGAAGAAGATATTTTAGTTCCAGCTCGTGCTGGTTTTGATCAGGATGGAATCAATTGTCTTCACAGTGGCTGATATGGGTCTGTGTTTAGGATTTGTGCTGAACACAGGGATGATGATACAGAGATTCTTTTGTTATTGCTGAGCAGGACTTACACAGAGCCACGGCATTTTCTGCTTTTTGTACTGCCACACGGTTAAGGGAGTTGGGGGTGCGTGTGATGAGACACAGCCAGGAGAGGTGACACAATCCAATCTAAGGGATATTCCAGACCATATGACACCATGCTCAGAATATAAAGTGGGGGGAAGAAGGAAGAAGGGGGAGTCAATTTGGAGTGGTGGTGTTTGTCTTCCCAAGTAACGATTACATGTGATAGGAACCTTTTCTCCTGGAGATAGCTGAACACCTGCCTGTCCATGGGAAGGAAAACATGAATTCCTTGCTTTGCTTTGCTTGTTCACACAGCTTTTGCTTTCCCTATTAAACAATCTTTATCCCTGCCCAAGAGTTTTCTCACTTTTACCCTTCCAGTTATGTCCCAGATCTTGCTGGAGAGGGACTAAACAAGACTGGCCCCAACACTGAACGGTGGGAAGAACACCACTGGTGACACGGTGCCAGCTGAATGTAACTCCACTCACCACCACTCTTTGAGCCTGGCCATGCAGGCATTTTTTACCCAGAAAACTAATTTTCTTCCTGAAGAATGCCCAGCCTTCCTTGACTACTTTACCCTCCAGGATTGCCTCCCAAGAGACTCTGGCAACCAGGCCTTGAAAAACAGGGAAGAAATTAAATGGGAGAATGAAGCAGACAAAAGTAGAGAATAAAAGGGGAATAGTAAAAATAAGTCAATGTAGAAGGAAGGAGAGAGATGAGATCTTTGCTGGGATTCCATCCCCAGTGACAGCAGGAGGGACAAGTCACAACGGAATGATCACCAAAGCATGGCAGAGAAGGCGGGGCTGTGGTAGAGCAGACTGGGCAGGGGTGAGTGCCAGGGTATGAGGTGGAGGCTCAGCTGGACAAGAGCCAGGGCAGAAATGCCAGCTCCTGAACCAGAGGGTGTCCAGCCCAGGCAGGACACAGAGTAACCCAGCTCCCTCACCCCCTCTCCCACCTGCTCCCAGGAAAGCCCCAACTCAGGGGCAGCACCTTGCACTTGGGCTTGTTGAACGTCATGAGGTTCTCATGGACCCTCTCCTCAAGCTTCTCCAAGTCCATCTAAAACCTGGAATCCATGAACATTGTGGGACTGCCATCCTCAGAGGTGTTTGAAAATGCCTGAACTGGTTAAGCTGGTACCCTCTGCTCTTGGTATCAGAAGTGGACCCTACTTTAAGTAGCTTCACCAAAGCTTTGTACAACCAGATGATGGAGCTGCTGAATTACTGTGTTTTTAGCAGCCCACAGTGATATGAAGTGGAGGAGGGGAGAAGCTGTCTTCACACATAATTTTGTTAGCCACGCAGCATTAATGAGGACTGAAGACAGTACTCATCAGATCTTATGAAGCATTCTTGTAGTGGTTTTCAATAGCTTATTATTTCTTTTCAACTATTTTCTCAGTTTCTTCTCTTGATGCTTGTGTATAAGAATAGTTCCTAAGGGCAGCCTGTCCTGAAACATCCATCAAAGGTAGCTCTTGTAGCAGTGGGAACACTGCAGCCTCCCCCATAGCTTAGTTTTGGAGGGTTTTGCCAGGGCTCAAGATGATTCCTTCATCAGGAAAATTAAACCCAGCCCCTTTCCTTCTAACAGACTTGGCAGAAGAATTGGAGCTAGAACTATTAAATGGAAAAGCAATGGAAAGGCACTCAGTGTCCAAAGCAGAGAGAAAGCTATAAAAGAGCACCAATGAAAAGCACACCAGAATCTTGGAAAAAAACCCCAAAACCTGCCAAACTCACAAAAAGGTCCACTAGATTTCCACACAGAAATGCAGCTGAGATACCATTACTGTTACTAAATGCAATATAAGGTAATGAAATGATATCAGCGAAAATGAAATGCACATATAAATATTAAGTCACTAGCCTCAATATAAAGTTTAGGCACATTGATTCTCAGAAATACTAAGTATTATTAGTTACCAAGACCTGAACTTTTCATTCATATAAATACAGCATAGCATTACAAATACTCTGTGAAATTTTCTGTTCCCTATGGAACAAGAACAACTCCTCTTGTGACAATACCCACACCTTTAGGGAGATTTAGTCAGTCACCAAACCACACCTTTCAATCAGAATTCAATTCACCTTTTGTCCTTGTCAAGTGTGTTATGAATTCACCTTGGCTTACCTGTGTTTATTTTGTTTCTGTGGGTTTGGTTTTTTTTTAATAATTTATAAAATATATATTCTAAAATATACGTATGACAATTATTTTGTTCAACAAGAAGAAAAAAAAATTCAATCAGTTATACTGCCTGGCAAACATGAAATTTTGAATACAAATCCCATTGCTTTTTTTTTTTCTGTTAACCTTAATGGATATAGTTTGACTTAGTGGAGAATCGGGAATAATTGCATGCTTTTCAGAGCCACATCACTGTCAGTGACTTAAGGGGAGTGTGAATGTAATTTTAGTTCCTCTTTATCTGAGAGGATAGTGTAGTGTCCTAGATTCGACAAGTTATTTGTTATAAGAAAAGGGTATTCAGCTGATATATTTGATTTCTGTAAGTCCACATCAAGCTTCTCCCTGCTGCTAGCATGTAATCAGTGTAAAACATTAGTCTGCAGTTTCCCACTGGGTAGTGTTTATTGCTTGTACTATCTAAAGGATTTCCAAGAGTGGCAGGCAGGAAGCTGCTGGTAGCTTCAGGGCTCCCACAATTCAGTCAGATGCCAAAGAAAGCCAGTTTGCAGGAACTTTTTCAATACCGTCTCCTTTTATGGAGTCTCAATGATCTGACTATCAATGAGGAATCTACTTTTAGCCGGGCAACTTTTCTCAAATAACTGAACCCTTCGAATAGCATTACAGAGGGCAGATTTCTAATAATTCTTCTTTCGGGGATTTTTTTTTTTTCTTTTTCCCTTTTCTTGTTACCCTGTTAATGATCACCAGGCAATAGGAAACCAGAATTTAATCTGATTTATGCTGTTTTACAAGATATCAGAATGATGGCTGTAGGCCTTGCTGCATGAAAGTGTCCTATTGACTTCACTGAAAGCAGTGATATACCTACAGAGGAACTCACACTCTGAGGTTAAACTCATGAAGTGTATTCATCCTATGTAATTGAAGGGCCAAGGAGAAACTTCAGCACTAAATCCCTGCCTGCCCCCAGTATTGGGGGCTATTCTGTCACATAAAGGATACCACAAAGCAAATACATTTAAAGAAAACGGTGAGATGGTGTTGTGCACAGTGCTGCCTACATTATGCCCCCCTCCTTTCAAGAGATCTAGAGAATAATTTTCTCTAAAAGGACAAGGAAAGAATGTTGAAAGGGTTAGGAGCAATGCTAGTAAATGTGATATGGAAAATCTTAATCAAACAGAAAATTAGGGAAATTCACATCTTTGTCAATCCTGCTAAAAGTCCTGTGTCAAAAACATCTTATGAATCTAGACTGCCATCTAGGCTTTATGAAGATCCAACATTCTTACTGCTTCATGAAAAAAATGGCCTAGAAGGCCTTTACTATTCTACTATTCTATAATAGAGTCCAATCCACTAATGGCTTTAAATGGACATAATTCCTGAATTAAGCTATGTAAGACATATTGCACTTAAAAAGCGTCCTTTCATTTTCTGATCTACAAACTCAGAAGTGGATGGCGGGTAATCTCCAGTTTAATGTTAAGTTTTTTTTTGAAGCTATTTTGCACACTTCTCATACTGTTAATACTACTTCTGATAAGCTTTGGCTTTTTTAGTAGAAATAAGCTATATTCTCAGAGCAGTATTTAATGCAGAAGTTTTACTTTGTACAATTGCAAAATGCCTTAAAGTGAAAAGATACATTCTCTGCATGTTTAAGTCAATCAAAATTCAGGTGGACAGCTGAGATTCTCACGCAGGAATGTAGCTGTTCAATGCTTTATTTACGGTCAATAGAAAGAGACAAGCATGTGAGAAAGATTTACTTCACCAAAGTATTGAATTCCCCTATTAAGCACCATGATGACAACCTTGGCAAGGTGTGTGAGTTTGAGATAGGCATCCAAGTCCTCAAACCCCTATGAAACACAGTAAAATGTAGCTTGTTTAATTTTATTTAGGGAAGATGGGATCCAGAATGCCGCTGCAATCAGTGTCACTTCAAGTGTTCACATGAAAGATAGACATGATTACTCATGCTTCTACATTATACCATTCTGTAAATCACTCTTACTTGAAGCTGAATATTACAAATTTGAAGTGTAATTGTTTATAAAAAACAAAGAATCATACTCTTTCAGCCCTAAAGAAAGCTGAATTCCTATGTTAAATAATATTGTCACCATATCACTTTATATTAGCATAATTACTCTAGCTGAGGTAGGAACAAAAGAACATTAAATAATATGACTGTATAATCATACCACACTTTTTGGAAAAAAATATGTGCTTTCATAAGTTTTAGAGATTGAATCTTTTCATACTGTTGAGGAACGCACAAGATATAAAAAGCCCATCCCCCCAAATAATTACTACATTTGAGCATTTTGACTGTGGAAAAAAAATACAAATATAGGTACCATCGCCAGTTGAAGCAAGAAAATAAGAAGAGTAGATTGTGAACAGAATTTCAAAAATTTCAGTTAAGGATGGGTCTCTTGTTAAAATGAGACATGATAATGTGCTTTAGATTGACCTTGCTACCTTTTTGTAGTTGAGCCTTATTCAATTTGTCATAAATAAATATTACAATTTTTTATTGGCCATCAAGTCACTAGGTAAGGAACAAGATACTTTGCATAAAGAAATGCTTGTGGGTGGATTGCCTCATTTGTATTTTTCTGCAGACCCATAGTATTCCTGGATTTACTTCACCAGAAGTGCAATGAGATTAATGTCCACTGAGTTACAAAAATGGAAAATAATTTCCAAACACCAGAAGAAGATGGGAAGACCAGGAGAAAATAAAAAGTTGTTTAAAAACAGTGTCACTTCATGCAGTTAGTCAGAAATCTCTGAAATGCCTCTGAATTATTCTCAGCCTGTGCCCATCTACCATAACAACAAAACCAATCTCTTCATTAAGAAACTTACCATGATTAATAGAGGATGACAGAAATATTTTGATTTTATCAATTTTTTAGCAAAAGCTAATATAATTTCCCTAAGTTAAAAGAAAGCTTAAAGAGAGCTATCTCCAAATTTTATGAACTGATCAGAGGATGCAAAGAAAAGGTGAATCCTCAAAAAATATTTCTGAAGTTTTTCTTAGAGAGTTATTATCATATGTATGAGGTTAAACAAAAACTCTGTACTACGAACAGATGCAAAGTTAACCTGAAGTCATAGACACGGTTCAACTGATCACACAGACATTTAGGCAGTTCAGGGACATAATGTAGGAGTCTCCCTGGGATCTTTATGGAGTCAGTAGAGGCATCTTCAGAGAGTGACCCAGATATTAAGTCAGCTGAGTAGGACAAGTTGTATGCTTGCCTGTACCTTTCTTTCATCTACAGAGGACCCTTGATAGGTAGGCTCACCTACCTTCTGAGACTCTGTGGTTCTGGCGAAATCTCTGCTTGACATAATTTCATTCGCAACGCCTCTCATTCTACATGCACTGTATGACATTCTTATCAACAAATGTCATTGCCTGTTAGCCAGGCAATGGTGACTCACTCATGTTGGAAGCAGCATAAAATTCCCACTGAAAGGATAATGTTCCAGACTAACCCTTTCTAGGCTGGAACTCCAAGAGATGACAATATATCCAAAAGGGTAATTGATTCAGGGCATGCAGAGAGTGTTTAACATGATTTCCCATCTCTTGCCAGTTCCAAAACCTGTATCTCTAGAAAACACTCTGACACATGCTGTATCTACTTACACTTTCCTGCAGACTGACACTCTGGAAACAGCCTCTCTGCTAACCAAGTCATTCCTCGCTTCCACACATACCCCAAGAATCCACATCATGCTCTGCCATTTCTGAGTTTCCTTATAAATGTCCAGGCTGACAAGCACGAAAAAGAGCTTTGAATGGAATTTTTTAACCACTGGAATTGTAGCCCTTGAGGAAATGTAAGATAGTAAGAGTTTTGTTTAGTTTTTCAAATAGCACAGACCTAAATTACATATCTTTTTGAATATCAAAGCACCATCTCTCTGTGCATTGACATTTTTTCAAACCACTGGTAATTTCACCAGTGTTCATCCCTTCCCTATGTCATACCTTTCTGACCCTTGTCATGCTGCCTCCTTGTAAATGAGCCAGCTGCAACTTCCCTTGATCTTTGACCCTTGAAACATGTCTTGCGACACTTTTTTGTCTTTTACCTTGACGGGCAAAAATTTGGAAGTCAGGCATTAACTGGTTAATTTTCCAGAGCTGGTCCCACAAACTTACTGAGCTGATGCTGAGCATTTTGTCAGGGCTTTTTGTTCCAACGTTGAACACAACCCCTAGAAGATGAGGATGCATCCTTCTCAGTTATAGCTGGCAGAAGTCTACTTGCATTGTGTGTCTTTGGCAGTCTTATCATTTATTACCTTCAAAAACCACATTCTGTTTTTTTATTAAATCCCTCAAGATCAGCTACACCTCTGTTTTGATTTCTCATTGTAGGAGAAGGTCAAACTACAATAATTTCTTCTTTCTGAATTCTATGAAACTCAGTTTAGGTTTTGGGTTTTTTGTATTTTAGCAAGTATACTTTTAAGCTAAAATGGCTAAAGAATGATAAAACAATCATTGCATCACATGTCATTTTTCAGTATACATTAATCTTTCCAATACTACCTCTTTTCAAATATTTTTTTAAAAATTAAATGTCCTATCAAAAGGTTCCTATAAGAACTGCTAGTCTTCTGTCAATTAAGCCCTGTACATAAATGTTCTAATGAAATTGTGCAAGTGAGACAGGAATAGTAACTATTTTAAGCACCATGCACACTGTGAAGCTATTTTTGACATTGTACATTGTACACAATTAGTTATTCTTGACTAAAAATGGGAAAAATAAGCTTTCTATTTTCACTATTCATGCTAACACATTGCTTACACTAGTGAATAATCTGAGCAAAACCAGAAACAAATTGCTCTCCGTACTTCATCCTACAGCCAAATTTCTTGTGATTATAAAACCATTATTACATATTCCTCCTACGGTCCAAAAACACCTACGAGCAGATGAAAATGAAACTTCTGCTGAATTGATTCCCACATATCCTCTGTCTATTCCTGATGTTTATGAATGTCCACGACTTCTAAAAAGGAACCCTCCATTTTTCTTCTTGCTTTCAGGCAATTCCTTTGCCGTGCTGATTCAACGACATCATTCTTTGTCAAGCATAGGTTGGGAAAGGGGTTTGGAAGAAGGTAATATAGGCAGTCTCTGGTGCTGCTCCGGATACTACCTTTTGTAGCTTTAGGTTAGCTACAAATGTACACTCAGATACAAGGAGAAACACTGAAATTATTTCATATTACTGACATTCAGACTTAGAAGTCAATTATAAAAATGGGAGTTGACCTGTCATTTGCCTAAGCTCTTCGAAAATTTACCTAATAGCCTTCTAAGTTAGTTATAGACTGTTAGGCAAGGGACCCCTCCAATCATTCTGTCTTCTGTTTCATGCTTCCAAACAGGTATACACAAGTCAACTGACAAAGCGGTTGACTTGCCTTAGACCTCTGGAAGATTTTCCTGAAAAGAAAAAATCTTCAACTAAACAAATTGTCTTCCCAATTTCATGCACTCCTCTGCTGGGAAATAACAGCAGGGCAGATCTGGAATCTACATAGGACTTCAAAGGGGTAGACAGTCAGGCTGCAGGAAAAATAAATATGTCCAAATTGAAGCCAAATTTATGGCCTGAGATAAATATATATACATGTATGATGTCCACAAGCTTTGTGATCTGGTATACCTGAGGGCAAAATATGACCCTGAATTTTAAGCAGTACTTAGCCGTATGCTTCTGGAATGTTCTCTTGTGCTGTATCATCTCATTTTTTCTTAGCTTACTCCTGGAGGGAAAAATTGTATTTTATTTGTTAGAATAATGCAATGTTACATGTTTCAGGAGAATTGTAATTTGATGCCATTTTGAAAACAAGAACATGAGGTACAGCTTCTGCTCCCTATCTCAGCACCTCATCTGCATGGAACAGAACAGTTGTGGTACAAGCAGCTTAGGGACGCAGAGCTTCAAGGCAGTGGTGTCTTTTGGACTGACTTATCTAAAAGACAACCAGGCATTGCTCTACTCAACATTTGGTTCCTCTCTGACTCTTTAAAGGAAAAGAAAGAAAGAAAAGTGATGTGGGAAATACTGGTCCAGACCTTGCAACCAAAGGGTGTGAGGCCTGCTAGAAATGGATAATGTTGTTTATGAATTTTTATTGGAAAAAATCTTCAGACATCTCTCCCACATGCCTAAAAACATCACTAGGATGTGCTTTGCCTTATGACTAGCATGAATAAACCAGCATAGAAACTGCCACTATACTACCACATCTTAGAATTAATGCTCCTGTAATAGTACCATGAAAATCTCTAGCTCCTTTATTTGCAGGAAGATCCAGTTCACCAGACGCCGCCATGTGAACCATATAGCTGAAGTTAAGGTGCCAGTGCACACCAAAAAGAACACACACAGACAATGGAGCAAGGATCAAAATACCCAGTTAACCAGGACGAAAACATTTCTCACCATACGGGTCCTTGGGCACCAACCCCCCTGCTCTCAACACCAAGGGAGACATCTCTCCTGTTTACAAAGTGCCTGCAAAAGATGGTCTTGGGAACCAAAATTACTGAATATTAGAAATCATGGGTTTTGTAGAACCCCAATCTATTTTTCTCACATTCTATTTCTCACATACCACCATTTTTGACAGGTAATAAATTAACATTTTTCTTCTTTACATTGGCTATAACTACTTTTATCACATTATTCTATAAAAGTTTACAGTTTTGTTCAGGGTAGTTATTCTCAGTCTGTGCTTAAAGTTTTCTGTTTTCATGTCATATATAAATAAGGGCTTACATGTCGGAAAGCCTGTCTGGTTTCCCACTTTTAAAAACATTTTCTCTCTCTACAATCTTTGACTCATTCATCCAGGGATGGTGCCAAAGCAGCAACATTCCATGGTTTTGGGGCAAGCAACTATTCCTTCTCCTTTGAACCTCGGGGTTTTTCACATGAACTTACAATTACACAGTGCTTAAGTGCTTCCATTTTTTCAAAGATTTATAGGTAGTATTACAACTCGACCTGCTTCTGTACATGGCTGCATGCCTTCCCAGATCAATCCTTTTACTTCATTTTAGAGAAAATTTCTATGTATGTTAAACTGTGTGTAGTGAGAAGACTTTTACGTCAGGCTCTTAGGAGCACAGAGCAAGCAGCATTTCCCAACTATGTGTTCTGAAGTGCTGGTAAATTCAGGGCATCAAACAAGACTTCATGAAAGAAGATGCACAGATCTTGTCCAGAGTGTTTGCTCATTAATTAGAATTTTTTTTAGCTTCATTGAGTTTGCCTGAGTGACACCCAACAGGCCAAACCAGTCGAGTCCCATATACCAGTGAGGCTGTTTTGATTTTCACTACTGCATTAGCAATGCTGATATCAGTGCTAATCAACCTGTAATTTTACAAATTAAATCTTATAAACCTCAGTAATAAACTATACACAGCATACAAATGGAGAACACTATGGAAACAAGCTTAGTTGCAGTTATATCTCAAAAGAAGTCAGAGGGGAATTGAATTTAGGTTACACAAGCAGAGGCCGGAACTTGAAAACAAACACTTTACTGGAAGAGCCTTTTCACCATTGTAAATCAGTGTGAGATCTCTCCAGTTTGTGTCTCAGCTTTGTTTTCCTTACCCTTCCCCACACCCTTGCTTCACCTGGACTCTTCCCTCAACAGCCACACCACTCTCTCCTATCCCAATATCCTATTCCTGGGCCAACTTTCATCCGTTCTGAAGAAGCTGAAACTCTTACCACCCCTACAATCTTTATTACCCAACTTTTCTAAGCCAAATTATTTCCATAGAGTATTTAAGCCCTGTAAATCTTCACAACAATAGGGCAAAGGAACTTCAAAGCCTTGTTTTCCTTCCTATTCCTTCCTCTCCCCGTGCCAGTCTGTAGACAGCATGAATCTCAGCAGTACTAAGAGAGTGAGTGTTTTCTCCTTCTCTCAGAATCATGGTTTCAATTCTCAAGGTCTTTGCTGCAAGACTCTGCAGCAAACACTTGTTCTACTTCCACCGTGGTTGGACCTTTTGTTTTTGAAATGTTTATCTGCATGGCTCCCTGGCATCTATGATGTTTCTGGCAATCTCCAATTGTTTTTATTTTCCTCCTTTTCCAAGGTAATAACAAATTAAAGTCAGCTCCATTAGAATAACAGACATTTAGGACACAGAGACTAGCCTCTTGACAAATTTTAAATTCCTGCTTCAACCCATGGTGGTTTTAGATCAATGAAGACATCATCCAAATGGTGGGCTGTCACCAAGTATTTTTCTTTATGCTCATTTCCAGATGTAAATCACTGGGTGGCAACTGACACCAAGGAATTGAAAGAAGAGCCAGTTTAGCTGTCAGCTTGGTGCATCTGGCTGGCTGTGTGGTTATAATGGCATCACAGTGTCTTGGGGAACTACTGAATCACCTTATAACAGAAGGTTGTCTAGTTCTCTGTCTGCAAAGTAATAAAGCAGTGTACAGAAGAAATATTAGACAGCTATACTCCTTAGGCCAATTTGTCTCACAGCGATACTACAGTAAATCAGAAATAATTCCAAAAACCTCTGCAGAGCTATTCCAGATTTATGTTTGCAGAGCTAAGAGCATAATCTAGTTATTTTAATCTCATTCTATCATTTTATATAGCCAGTACTGAAATAGTGACTATATGCAGAAGTTTTTGAAAATATTTCTGTTGTAAAACAACCTTCATTTTCACAATATTTTTTACACCCAAAGCTAAAATACAATGGAATAGATATACTGGCCACTTTTTAACCCTTTGCTGGCTGTGTATGAGATATATGTAAATTTTCTTCATGCTCTTGGTGTGTACCTTAGGCGGTGGTCTCCCTACTGATATCTACCCTACCACTGTGCACACTCTGTGCGTTTTCATAAGTAGCATTGTGTCTTTCTTTCTTTCTTTCTTTCCCCTAAGGGTCTTCCATGGGAAGAGTATCAGAAAAAAAGTGTTAGTATAAAAAGCACAGTCCTTTCCAGTTCTTTCCCCCTTGGGCATGAGCTCAGTTCTTCTGGCCTTTCCAGAGAGCGAAGGTACTCCATAGGTCCTCTTCCAAAAGTCACATGATATAGCCATGGTCCCCAGAAATCTGCTAGAAGAGTCTAACCTGTGCTCTAATATGACAAATTTCAGAAGAAAGAACAACTTCTAAATGTTACTTGAAATTACTATTTATTTTATCTAAATCTAAATGCAAAAATTTGAAATTTGCTTCAGAACAGTGTATAATGTGGTAGGAGAAAAAGAAAACCTGTTTTCTAGTTCAGAGTCATTGCACTGCAATCATAACAAGCTAACTTTAGTTATGCCTTCATAACTGGTATCCCACTAAGGCAGCAGTCCTAATAGCTGTCACTGCCATAGATGCACCAGAGCCACTGAGATGTTTTATTTCGAGAAAGCAAAAAACCCAATTATTTTTCTATCAAGATTTAGCTGGTTTAAAAAAAAAAACAAAACTGTTGTAGGTGAAGATAATTTAGACTGAACACTGACAGGCAGAAGATAATTGTATGTCTGTGGGTGAGTGGGTGATGATCTGAAAGTGAACTTTTGAACTCATAAGCAAGCACGAGCTATGAGTATGCAGCCTGCTAGCTGCAAATGGTATGGGCTGACTAAATTTTGATAACTCTGGGACTAAATAACTGTGGCATATCCTGATTCCTCCAATTAATAACAAGATGTAAGACAGAACCACCAATTAGGAGCTGATCGTGCGTTTCCTTCTGCGCATTGACAATTTGGATGGAGAAATCTGGGGGCTGCAAAAAAAGGATCACGACTGGAGGAAAGATCCTGGAGGTTGCAGAAGACCCTGTAGATCATATCACTGCCTGGTGGCAAGTACTGGGGGATGGGGAAACACCCTGGCTGCTGGGCCAGAGACCTCTCACATCTGAGACTGGTACCTGTGAGCAGTGGCACAGCATCACCTGACTGGGCTTTCTGCCTGTCCTTCCCTGGCCTGCAGCCACCTCCCTGTGTGGAGGGACAATGACACCTGGGGAACACAGAGCTGGTGAGGAGGGAGAGGATGAGTGTGTGAGGAAATCAAGCAGAGCAAAAGCTTAAATCTCAGGGGTTCCTAAATAAACCCCAATATCCAGATCCACCATGCATTGTTGTTTGCTTCATCTCACCTGTGACAGTTTAAGACATAACTTGTACATCTTTATGATTCAATCACTGCCAGCCTGCATTCCCATGCATGCAAAACACAGTAGATGTATTCACAACAGAAGGCCATGCTACTTGTGCAGTGATCAATGACTCACCAGCAGTGTAGTCTTCTAAAATTAGTTCTGTGCCCTATTGAGGAGTTACTCTGACAATTTACCATGGTGATGCCACTCTTATGAGCTCATTATCATTGTGTTTGTCTTTTACTGCTGCTGGAAAATAGGCACGAATATGCTACCATTGTCACCTCTTTTTCTTCCAAATTCTAACTTATTGCACAGAAAGAATGGAAGGAGAGAAACTGAACAAAGATCACCTAATCTTGTTAAACACGGCAAGAAATCACATTTGTGTCAGAGTGGAGCAACAAAAAAAAAAAGATACATCCCAATACCAAGTCCTGCAAATCCACTGCTGAATTATTTTCAAATGTGGTAAATCAAATTTAATGCCAATATGTCTGGATGTGAAAGATCAGTCTCACTGAGAAAACAAGAAAATTGCACAGACTTATGTGAGCTGTATTTGAAGTGAGTCTTGTTTATAATGAAGTCATCCTGATTTGCTTGGGTTTTTTTAGATATTTTTAAGAAAGGAACTGAAAACACAAGTTATTAATAAATATTTTCATGTAATTAGTCTGTGGAAGTAGAAATTTCTGTAGAAATACTGGAAGCTCATTAAAATGCTCGAAGAGGCATTTGAAAAAAACTGGGCAAAATACCACAGAAAAGCCTGCATAATGTTAGCCATGTTAGTAAGTAACTGAAAATGGCTGATGCTCTTTTTCAGACTTTTATCATAAAGCATGGGCTTCCATTAAACTAGAGTCTGTTTTCTCATAAGGGAGGGACAAATAACCACTAATACCGGTAGTGCTTATTGAATTTCCTTCTGCAAGTATGACATGATGCAGCCAGCACAGGAGATGCTAAAAAAAGCAAGGACAAGAGAGGTCAAAACCCTGAACCGACGTCAAATATCATTTCCGCACCTCATCTACCCTCTGAACAAACTGTTACTGCTTTTCTTTAAATCAGTACCTACCCAATGGCTGTTATCATTTCTCTATCGGCTCCTGGCAAGGCACACAGTTTAGCTCTGTCAAGATAATCCGGGTGTCCTCAGGCTGACTCAATGTTTTCAGCTGTCTGAATCCAGTGATGAAACACACAAACTGTATGGATTGTAAAGCCATTTTCTGCTTCAGTTCTAGCCTTCTCCTTTTAGCTTCCCATTTCTGGTTTTCCTATACGTAAATCTTGTGTAATTATTTCAGGATTAGATCTCCTTGGTTCAAGCAACTTGACAGAATTGGGCACTTACACATTTGTCCATCTGCCCTGTTGCTTGAAAATTTGTCTTGAACATCCTTTCTAGTGGTAGCAGTTTTTATTCTTCATGACTTCTTAGCTAATGTTATGTTACGCTCATTTTTTTACAAGAGGCACTTAAATATTCTAGACATTTTGTGGTTTAGCTAAATAAAATAAGCTTACACAGCTTAAGGATTCAGCCTGCACCACTGGCCTCATCTTTTTCTTTTCCACATAAATCAGCTTATTTCTTTATAAGTACTACCAAAAGCTTATTTTAAATGTGCTAAACTACTCACTGTTTATGAAATGCATCTCTTCGGATGGGTGTGTGGACAGAGAAAAAACCATTGCCATTCATAGGAGTAAAGTTTGAAATTGTGGATGGTGGTACTATACGATCATAGGGTAAGACCCCTTCTTAAAGAAGGTAAAAGTATTTCAGATGAAAGCAATTTTATAAAAGAAATTAAAATCCGTAAGTGGGCCAGTTTTGTGAAATCCAGAGGATTGGATCCAAAGGCACTTGAGTGTTTAGGGCTTTTTCCCCCTTATCAGAAAACTCTTCTAGTGACAACCCCGATGGCAAGAAATTAAGCCAGTTGGAGCATGACGAAGCAAGTCAGGAAATGTGATTAAGGATAGGCACATTATGGAATATATGAAGTATCAGGAATATTACAGGTATGCCAGGGAAGTGTGTTGAGAAAGAAGGCATTAACCATGTCAGACAACATTCAAGGGCTGAATTTCTCTGTGGAGGGCTAGAAAGGATGGGAAGGGAAGAGAGATAACAGCAGCAGGCTGGATCCATCAAACTGATCACTTAGAGACTGCAGTCCTTTGGAAAAGAGAGATGGATCCCGACACAAGTTCAGCAAGACCCAGGGAACACACAGGCCCAAGGAATAATATTAAACTTAGTTATTTCCCAGGATTTACAGTCTAGGACTGCTGTTTTCCTTTTTACTATCCACAAACAGCTTTTCTGTATTCAATTTCTAAGATGCAATTTTCCGGCAGCTGCCAGTTTATTGGATTTCTGGCATGTATGGTTGTTAAAATGTATAAATAATTTGGGACCTGCTAACCTGCCATTCATGCTGGGGTCAGTTTTCATTTTGTGTGACGGTATTTGCAATTATTTGTGCACTTTTTTTTCTGGCAAGTTTTCAAACACCAGTTAGTTGGTGAGCAGAAAATGATAGCTTTTACTCTGTAAAGAATTATAAGCAGAAGTATACAGAGATTAGCTCTAGGATGTCTATTACATTACCAACACCCTCAGAGCAAGCTATGACAACAAGGATGTCTCATTTGGAAAACAATCCAGGATAAAGGAATAGAAAAGAATATGTTGGCATGTAATGTCATGTCATTTCTGAGGGGTTGAGCTTTTAACTAGTGAGGCTAGAGCTATTTAAAATTACCTACTATAGTTTTGCTTTTTACTGGTTTCTTTGTCCTGGTAGGCATCCAGCTCACCACCTCATTAGTTGTTTGTTGCTGATGCATTTGATTTTTGGAGAGGATTAAAGCTCATTAAATTTTCTTCTTTAAAAACAGAGAATCATGTAGAGACCACAGCCATCCCTCAGTGTCTTAGTCTTTTGAAGGGGACAGTTATTGGGTGCACTGTGATGCTGACAGCCTCCTCTGTAATCACATAAAAACCCCAAATATAGGGGTTTACAAAGTGCCCATCATCTCATGGCTGAGGTCGGTGATTACTACTGGAAGGCAGGCTTACTACCTGAGGTTTGGCATAGCTAGCTGCCATGTGTGACAAAGATCTAGAAGGAAAAATCCTATTTGAGGTGTTTGACTCCTTTTTTGACTGCAGGAATTTATTTGCTAGTGTATACTGCCTTTTAAAAATCCCTGGTGTAACTCATTTCAGCAAACCTCAGGAACCAGTGCATAAACAGGCATAGACTGTAGGTAAATATAGTTCATTTTCCATGAGAAGACTGAAGACTGAACTCCAGGAGAGTGAAGATGTATAGGTGGAGCAAATATTGTGTAGGTCTGAGTGCATACAGAAAAGTGAAAGCCTCCATTTAAAATCTCTTCTAGTATCTCAGATGAGTTTGAGAGTGCAAAGGAATGAAGGCTGTCATACTATTATTAGACTCCATATATATAAAGTATTTTTTAGGCTGCAAATTACTGATTGGGCAACTTAACAAAAGAAAACTTATGACCCTCACGGATGCAGTATTAGAGTGCATAAACTGTTTGCATCTTACTTATCTTTCCCTTTATGTGATAGTTTTGCTCCTCATTTCTGCTGCTAAATCTGACCCTGAAGTTAGAAGTGATCTGTGTAGGTGTGTTGATCAGAGCACATTCCTGGGGTCCTGTGCTCATAACATGCAGCAGGATGCAAAGGATGTCTTCCTTTTAATACCAAACTATTGTGGTGTTTAGTGCATTATTGGGGTGTAATCTGAAGGAAACAGGTGCATGAAAGAAATGTATTAAATCAAGGTCTTTAAATTGTAGGTTTTTTGTTTTGTCACTACCTGAGGACAGAAACACTTTGTACTAGCAAAATACAGTTATATTGTCACAAGAGTTGCTAGACATCTGCATTCAGTATGAGCACCAGCACCTGATTTCCTACAGTGATCCTAGGAGCATCTCAGTGATGCACCAAACATCTGGATCTGCTCCAAAAAAGACTGATTGAGCCTTGTATGTCACGGCTGACCTGAAACGTCAAAGTTCCCATAGTGTCTCTCGGGGAAAAATAAAGCAAAATATGAACTTTGAAATTAACTTGGAAACTTTAACCAGCATTTTTTCCTTTGAGCTTTGCTTGCCCACACAGGACCACTGATGGCCAGCTACCATAGCACACATCCCTGCTGTTGCCCCATCATTAACTGACTCCTTTGCTGCTCAGGTGTCCTTTCTTCCCATCTCCCTCTTCCTAAATTGAATGGGAGATTCATCATGTAAACAAGCCTTTTACTTACAATAATAATAACGGGGGGGGAAAAAAAAAAGTGTTAGCATTGGGACCAGTAAAAATGTAGACATTGTGCATCAATGAATTAATTCTTTAGAGTCTACAGAGTCAATTTTCTTCAGTCTTCACTTTACAGAGCAGGCAACAATATGGTGTCAAGTATGACCACATTTCCCTTTCTTAATACCATGCCACATTACCAACAATTGTGAATAGGTGTGGAGGAGATGAACTCTCATTTTATCACTTCAGAAGCACATATAAAAACCTCTAACCACGTGCTCCCCCCAGCAAATAGCTACACTACATGGAATGCTAGCAAAACTTAAAACAGTGGGAGCAAGTGAACACTTCCATCAAAATGCTCTACAGTGAACTAGTTGGTGAGGATGGAAGTTAAATTGCCAGGGCTAGGCAAATAGTTTCTGGCTATCTGTAGATTTTTCACGCTGGCTCCTTTAATTTGTGTTTAGGGCACAAATAAATCACAAAAAATCAATTGTGGCAATCTGTGCAAAATGAAGTTGGTTTGGATAAACAGCTCCATGTTAAAATAAATGCATCCGCATTGTGTATTTGGACTAAATGAGGACCATTTCTAAGAAAGTATGTGAAATGAAAACAGTAATATAGAAAATTTTTCGATGTGAATTTCAAAATTATGGATGGAAAAAGCTTTAATATTCTCACATAGTTCTGTGGTGAGTTGTAAAGTCTATGTGTCAAAGTGGTAGCATTTACAGGTTCTTCCTGCATGTGAACTCTCAGCCCCAGCACAAGTTGTCCTATGACTTTTGGCAGATATGTGGGCTAGGTGTGGGATGTTGCAGGAGAGATCAATTTCCACCTGCAGGATTCCTGGGAGCCACTTGCTCAGTGGATACATCATGCAGAGTAGTGAAGAAAAATTTTTGCTCATTCTGCCAGTCCTACAGGGAAAATTAATGCCTGCCATTTGTTCTGTGCTTTCCTCCATGATGCACAGCAAGACCAGCACCCAAGCTCCAGCAAAAGGTCACCATGGGATGGGAATGGTCCCTTCAGGAGGACTGTGACTTTGGCCCTGCTAAGTCCTCTCAGCACTATCTGTCCCAGTTCTCAGAGCTTCTGCCTAATATGTCCATGGGTTTAAAGTGACACAGGGCTCCCATCAGCATCTTGAAGGCAATGCTTGGCATCTGGAGCTGGTATCTCCAACTCCCGGGGTTCTGAAGGTTGTGGCTGTAGCTGACATTTGTAAATTGAGGCTGCTCGTAAGAACTGCTTCCAGCTGGGCTTTGGGGTGGATTAGCCACACAAACACACACAGACGCCCACATACACACACAGAGTGTTCTCAGCCCCTAACCCATACTCAGCCTCTTGGCACCACCCTGGGAGGCTGCAAATCAGGGGTACTGGAGAGGAGAGAGGGCTTCTCAGCCCCCAGCTGGGAGACAGCAACATGAAGGCTAAGGGAAACAGTGAGATATTATAAGCATGAACAAGAGACTAACTTGTGAGATGTTTGCCCTTTCTTTAGCTACTTAGTACTGCTACTGGCAGACATCACTTTTTCTGCACAGCAGGAATGTATCCTTCCCTTTTCTCACCATATCAGTTCATCCTTCCTTCTTCCTGATTTAGTTTCAATATTAGACCAGATGAAAAAAAACATGATCTGTTTTAAGTTACCAGTTACAAATGAATCTACAAATGCAGAATAGAAACACAAAATGTGAGGGTAGGAGGGAAAAGAGAAAAAGAAAACCTGTACAAAAAAAGTTTGTGCTGAATGATAGCATGCAAAACCAAAATAAAATAATCATTGTTGCAATGGCACAGGAAATAAGAAAGCAATAATTGAATTTAGAAACTTTTTAGTAGATCACACTCCTATTTATAAACACTGCTGGCCAGAGCTGTGCAAGTCTGCAGCCAGAATTAGGTTAAGCCCCTGCAGGAGGATGTCTGATGGCAGCACAGAAACAGACTCATACCAGATGTATCATTTCACTGTATTTTCATAGTTTTTAAGGCATCATCACAACCTGCCCAGACTGCCAGAAACCCTGAATTACATGAAGCCTGGCGTCCCAGCTATTGCATGGCATGGCAGCCAACACAGCAAAACTAATCTGGGATCCTCAGCACAAAACTCTGACATCTTATCTACAGGGCTGCATTGCCTTTATGCCCTTAGAGTGTTGAGGGTGTGACCTTATGTTCATAATGTAAGCAAGAACCATGGTCTCACATGCGTTTAGATTTTCCCTATTTCAGATGCAGTTTATTCCCACTGAAAGGAGCAAGAGCCAAACCACACAGGCTTTTCCATTGACAAAAGGATTTTTATGAAAAATCATTTGAACTGGAAGTATTTTCCTTTGGACAAAAATTATCTAAACAGCAGACTTGCTGTCACTTTGTTTGCCTAGGAGAATGACATTGGCCCAGGAAGCCAAATAAGTTCTTGGGAACAGAGTACAAAAATATCTTAGAGAAACACTGGCTGAGCTTAACTGCTGATGTAAAAGTGTGTGAGACTGTTGAGCCCAGCTGAGCTGCAGTTCCTTATGAGAGCTGTAAATTTGGACTAATATCTTTAGTGAGTGAAGCTGGTTCACCACATTGTGCAACTCCCTTATTTAATAGGAGTGCAATGACTTTAATTTATCCCAGATGCCATCAAATAGTGGGGCCAGCACTTTTTCTACTTTGGTATGAAATGCACTAACAGGGTCATTAGAGGAAGCCAATCAGCACGGTATTACTCTTCTAGAAGATGGTTTCCTTCTGTTCCAGCCTCTAGAATATAAACCTACATAAACCTGTATAAACCTACATTCCAGGTGCTCTGGCTTACAGCCTTCTCACTTGGAAGGTGTTTTGAAGCCCTCTTCTGTTCAGTAGGAGGGCATTTTGTACAACGATGCACATGCTTCACCAGTTCTTTTAGCAGAAGTTGTTTCCAACAAAGCTCTTGGTGAATGATGACTTAATGCAATGCAGCCTGAATTCTTGAAATTTCCCCATTGGCTCACAAATACTATTTGACTGGATAGGAATGTGTTTGGGATGGCTCAGGACAGAAAAAGATGCTTCTGACCCTCCATGCACCAGCACTGTAAAGAAATTATTTGTGTCATCAAGTCTTTAGATTTTAAAAAGGTTTGAGGGAAGATAGGATAGCTGGTTTTGAGTAGGCATTTGCTGTCCAGTTGCATTTGAGACACTTGCTCAAAAACACTACTGTTCATGTAATCATTTGGGTCCAGCAAATGTAAATAAGCCTGATGCAAATAAACCTGATGTAACAGTAGCTTAAGGAAAAACAATGAATGAAGGAAGATGCTGCTTACCATCTGGTAGACAACCACTATCAGAGACCATGGCAGAAAAAATTATCTACTTAGTCCCATCTTAAATTCCTCTCAAATGCAGTTAAGTCCTCCATTTTTCAAGCCCTCCATTTCTCCCATGTTTTGCTTCATTCCACATCTAGGCAGTGCTGCCAACCAAATGTGGATAACCTAAGACTTCATTTTGGAAAGCAAATGTCACTTCCAAATCTTCTTGGAGTTCTTAATGTCTAAACATGTACAGAGGTATAGCCTTAGAAAAAGCCCCTTTTTACATGTCCCAATGCTTGGGACCATATGTAAACTATTCCTACCTTCGAAGTGAAGTAACAGAAAGCATTGGAACAGTTATAAATTCCTGCACTATACAGAATTGTATGGTGAGCTTCACTTCTTTGAAACCCTTTTCCAAAAATAGGAGACTCAGATGAACAGGAGCCAAAGACACCAAGTCCCACAAACAGGTTTCTATTTTCAGTTAATAGCTAGTTTAACTAGAAATATATATTTCAGTACAAAACAGACCTCCCTCCAGTTTCTACATTATCTTTAAAGCCTTTGGCTAAGGGAGTGTCCCATATTTTACATCAAGGTCTGGATTGTGCCATGCTACTTAGATCTACAGTGCTGTTCCCCTCTGGGTCCCCTCCCTTGCAACTCAGCAGGTGTTTTTTCAGCTGCCATCATCCTTCAGACCCCAATCAGATCCCACAGCCATACACATCAAGACCTGGCCTTGTAAAGGAAGCTCCAGGTGATCTGGCTTCTAACACATCAGGATGTGAAATGGAGGCATTTTGCAAACAGAGATTAACAGGAAGCTGTTATTTTGATTACAGAATGGCTTAGTGGTGCAAAGTGTAAAGCTAATTCAAAACATCCTAAAACATCTTGAGTACAGTTTCGTTTAGATAACTTCTCTTGGAAGTGACTTTTGCTGTAACACTCATAAATTTCAAAAAGCAGGCAAGCTTATACTGGGCCAGGTTCAATTTTCCGAAACAAGATGCGTCACTGTTACTGCAGTGGCAAGAACTTGCAGAGGCAGGATGTATTCTCCCCTCCCATCAGGACAGAGCTGGGCTCTGAGGATATGGTAACCTCATCAGTGTGGAGTCTGCAGATACTGCTTGGTTTGCCTCGTTCTGGGCTGGGAGGCAGCTGAAGGGCAACATTTATTGGTGTAGGAGTGGCATCACAGTGACACAGCTGTATTGCTTTTGAGACCTGTGATTTCTTCATCACACTTGCACAATGTTGTTGGCTCTTGCCACTGTTAGGTTTTAGCTTTATAAGGAAGGACGCTACTGTGCTTTGGTCTTTGAGTGGCCTGCCAAAGAACATGTATTTTACAAGACTTGAAGGAGCAACTTGGTAGCATTTCCTCATATGGAGATTACTAAACCAAACGTGTATGGGAGTATATGTGAGTGAAAGAACTCAGAAGCACATGGAAGTTTTGTATGTGCTCTAGAAAGAGAATTCAGGCAGTGTTGGCCATTGGGGCCACATTAATTGCACAATGTGCAGGGCACAGAAAAACAAACATTGTAGCATGAGGCATCCTTGTATCTCAGTTTTAAGTTTACGTTATTGGCAGCCATCTGCAACTGAAACAAGATTCAGAAACAGGCCTCAGATTACTAGAAATTTTCTACTACGTTTTCCATTCCTTCTGCGCTGGCAAGGAAATATTTCTTCCATATTCAGCACAATAACGTCTTTCTTTTAGATACATTCTGCTTCTCTCCACCCCGGAATCCCCCACCTTCTCCCTCCCGCCCCAGAAAAAAAAAAAAGGAAGGAAAATACTTGCTCTATTATCACAAAGCAAGCAATATTCACATATCAAAACAAACAGTGTAATTGGTTTATGAAATAGGTTTTTTGGCAAAATAGACTGCAATTGCTAGAGATGGGATTTAGTGGTACAAAAGAAGCCCCATTCAATTTGGGTTTTTAAGGTTTTCATACATTTCTGATGCCACAAATCTGCTCTGCGGTCAGAGATGCTACTTTGATCTTTATTCATTGAGAGTTTACCCTGGTGTTTTAATATAAAACCTGTTCAAGGAATAACTAGAAACAGAAAATTTTTCTTTCTATAGAGCTGATATGTGAGAGGAACTGAAACTTTCTGGCAGGTGAAAAGAAGTGAAAAGAGGTGAAAAGAAGTTTCTATTCAATAGAGAACAGTAAGCTAAATTTATTTTCCTCTTATACCAACACATATTGACAGTGATTCTATTGCAGGTAGCAAAGTAAGACCTCCATAAAAGACATGTAGGTATGACCCTCCATTCAGGCTTGAATGAAACCCCAGCAAAGG
Source organism: Rhabdornis inornatus (assembly GCA_013397075.1). Taxonomy (NCBI): domain Eukaryota; kingdom Metazoa; phylum Chordata; class Aves; order Passeriformes; family Rhabdornithidae; genus Rhabdornis; species Rhabdornis inornatus. The sequence goes on from VWZS01007209.1 coordinate 631,543, forward strand.
CCATGCTGTGGCACAGCAGTTTAGGAGAGTGGTAAAAGGTGTTTTGATATCATCAGATAAGGCTGAACCAGACAATTATATTACTATGGTTTTTTGTTTTATTTTTTTAACATGGCATTATTGTATCACCTCTGTTTATTATTTTACTCTACCATTTATCCTCTTAGATTTTCCCACAGATGAAGGGAGCAATCATAAAGGCCAGCTGGGTGGCCAAGGGATGCTCTTTCCATCTATAGAAGCAGTGAAGAGCAAGGTCTGCTGCGCATGGAGGGTGAGGTAGAGACAAGAAACGGACAAACACCACTGCCAGGGCTTCTTTTAGACTGGGTCTTCATCATGAATGGAGAAAAGGCAAAGTCTGGCAAGCAAGGATTGGTCTTTGGGCTCTAGTAACAGAAGAGGAGAATTCAAAAAGAAACTTGTAGAATAGGAGGTTTGGATCAGAAAGAGAAGTGGGTTCCAGAAGGGCAACACGAGCAACTTTCCATCAAAGAAGATTAAGTTAGGCACAGGAGAGGTTGTAGTGAATCTCTTATCTTGAGTTTATCAGCTCTGACAGTGACCCATACGTTCCATGCTGTGCCATTTTGAACTCAAGCCAATGCTTAAATTGTACAACAGAAGCAATTTCAGTGGGGGAGCACTACAATAATTGCTGTACCATCAGTGGAAGAAAAGGTTGGAGGAAATTTCAAAGACCCCCTACATATTTCACAGCTTTTAGGAAGGTAATGTCCATACTGTCATCTAGGACAGAATGTCTACAATGTATTATTTGAATTACCTGGTATAGAACACCAATTGTTTAGCACCTCTTTCTGATGGAGGAAAATTAATTGATTTCTTCCTCGTGCCGGTGTTTGCCAAAGTGGGTTTAATAAATTACATCCCAGAGAGAGTTTATGATGTGTTTTTAAACAAACATAGTGAAGTGTAGCTTAACTTCAGTGATCATTTATGTTATGGTTATTGAGGTAGACAATAGATTAGATAATTACAGCCAAGGACTTCCTCATTTCACCAGATTTGTTTGCATTAAATTTGAGGTTTATTAAGAAGCATTATTCAGGGGAAATATGAAATCCCATTCTTTAAAGTTTGAATATTGCTATAATTTTTGCATTTTAAGACTAGCTATAGAAAAGAATCTTCATCTAAGTCTCTTACAGTGTTCACTTTTAAAATTTTATTCTGCCCTGTATGTGGGAGCAGAGATGGTAATGAATAAAAGGTGTGGGGAATGTTGGGAGGGGATGGTGAGCAGAAGTCACATGAGTAGTAAAATAAGAAGAAACCTAATAATACCTAGCAACCTAACAAGAAAAAAATGTGCATGGCAACAGAAAGGAAGAACTTAGCTGCAAAGAGAACACTCGCTAGGAAAAGCAGAAAAAGAGAAAGAAAACTCATAACCTAACAAGCCTCAGAAATGGGGAGGGAGCAAGAACGAATAGTTTAGAAACTTGGAAAAGCAAGCCAGCTGTAACTTGTCCTGATCAAAAACAGCAAAGGGCTTTACCACTTTACACAGCTATCAGTAAGGATGTGCATGGACTTTCTATGATCGAAAACAGGAGATGTAACAAATGTGTGGTCAACCTTGGCATTATACTTGTACTTTCAAAAGGAAAATTGAACTTAAATAATTCTGATACAAAAACATGAGGCCTATTACCTGAATTAGAAGAAAATATTCATTTACGTCCTCATAGAACATGACCTACCTTGCCCTACCAAGGACTCCATGTTTCTGAGAGTAGGGACAAAATTCAGCTAGGTACCAGCAGCAATGCATCATCAGAAAGTGGAGATTTCAATTAGCTGGTAGCAGAGGAGCATGAGCAAATTCATCCTGCCAGTTAGGTGCTCTTATGGGGCAGCTTAACAGGGGGTTTAACTTGCTGTCAGCATCATGTTGTTGGAAGCAGAACAAGGTACTGACCATCACAGCACAAAAAGGGACATTTGCCCTCAGTCCCATTTAGAGCAACAGGATTGAAAACCTGTTTGAAAGTTCTTTGATGGCCTCACTGATGGGAATAGTTACTTGCAGATGAATTTTTAGCTATGCTAATCTTGGCAGCAAATGCCATGTAATCTTAAACCTTTCCAAAATTCTACTCATTGCAGGAAAGGTAAGGGAGGTTAGCATAAGAGAATTGAAAATAAAACATCACAAAATGAAAAAGAAATTTATACTGCTCTGGGACTTCAGGCTGGGAAGCTTTAATCATAATCACTATCGTAATCATATGGCTATTGCACCATGGGACTATGGGGCAGAGCCAAGATTGTTTCAGTGCCCTAATTATATGCATGTGGAGATTCTCCGTTATTTGGGATAACTGAAACAGTGATGATGTACCATACAGTCAAATATCATGTGTTAATTTGGACATCTTGACTTTCTGGAAATCCTTTAGTATCTTTTTTTTTTTAATTTAGCTGTGCCAACAGCTTTCTAAGTAGAAAATAATCTTGAAATATTCCTCAGAAACCACAGTTATTTCTTCATTTCCCCAGGAAAGTTGAAACTTCAATATCCTGAACATTTTGAATGACGCTTTTAAATGCAGGACTGAGGAAGATGTTAGACCTGGGGTATAAGTAAGAGATTAGTAGTTTACATTACCTCCAGATTAGTTAGCAATATATGAAATTGAAACTCCACTCCCCTCTAGCTGCTGGAAGGAAAAAGGAGCTTGCTGGCTTTTTTCCCAATTTCAGAAGGCTTCTTCAAAAAAGGGGAAAAAAAAAAGACTTTAACTTTTTATAGTCTGCCCCAACTTTGAAGTTGTTTTTATTTACAGCTTCACTGCTGTCTTGAGTTTATAACCTACTCATCTGACCTCAATCTCAGGTCCCTTCTTTGCCATTATTTTATATGGACTTTGAATGACTAACATGGTGCCCAGCAGTCTCTGTCTTGTCTGGTTTTCTGCAGCTGGGTCTCTGCTCACTAAGTGTTGTCTGTGCTGTTTGTAAACACCAACTATTTGCTGAAACAGAGTGCAGGAAGCAGAGGCTTGATTTTCTGACCCACTTCTGCTATCTCTGCTCTCTGCAGAGCAGCAGTGCTGTGCATAGGTAACCTCTGTTCCTTGGTGGCTCTTTTAATTTTTTACTCCTTTTCTATGGCTTCATGGGAGCCTTGGGAAGAAATAATGCTTTGAGAAAAGCAATGTTAGTAATTTAAATGTAATGGTCTTCGCTGGTTTCTTATTTCAGACACAAAGGAAGTGTATCATTACGGACATGAATTTCATTTAATGTATTATTAAGTTTTATGCAAAAAGATGGGCTCAATTATTTCTGTATGAAAGAACTTTTATTTCAGAGGTGTGGGAAGTTATTCTTCTGGATTCCAAGTAAACACCTATTTCATTTTTGGGTCTTAAGAAAAGTAATATTATTCTTCAACATTTCTGGACATTGACAACCACACAGAAAAAGTTCTATTTTGAATTCTTCTACAGCATACTGGAGCATTGTGAAAGAATCACATATCCTTTTCATTTTCCATATGCCTTCTGTTTCCTGGCTTCAGCTTCTCTAGGATAGCTCATGTTCTACTGAATGGAGAAATAATTTTTGGACACACTTTTCTCTTGTAAAAACAAACTAATCTGATCTTTCTGATGGGTGGGCTGGGAGTTCCAAAAATATTCTTTGTTGTTCTTGATTGTTGTAGTCTGAACACATTTTATAAGGTTCACTGGATGTTCATCCCCCAACAGTATGTTTATTTCCTAATTCACAAAGGCCTTTTAAAATCCTAGGCATGAATTATCTGTATTTACTGCCTCATCATTAATGTACATTGATTACCTTCCAACCAGTGACAGAATCATGTCCCTATGACATCATCTCCTTATGGACTGGACAGTTTGTGGGCATAAACAGTTTTATTTTCCTAGCACTTGCCAAAGGTGATGGTCCTCAACCTAGATCCTCTTGCCATAAGAGTGAAAAATTCAAGTATGATGTTATTATATTTCCCCAGCCACTTAAGATGCACCAGGAAAATACACCCTCTTTAGTTTATCTGTCATAGGGACTAACTTTCCTGGATAATATTTGTCCAATGGCCACATTATGCTTTCCAGTGGGTTGTGATGGATGGGTTTGTACCATTGAAATAGCTAAGACTGAAAGAAAGAACTGTTCCGTAAAGGAAAGCAAGCAACAAGCACCTCTTTTTAAATCCAAACTTATTATTCTCCTTTTTTCAGGACCCTCATGACAAAGCTGGTTTTGTCAAGTCTCTTTCAGATGCATCATTCTCTTGCTCCAGCTGCTCCACAGCTTGGTGAAGAAGGTTGTTTCGTATTGCTTTTATTGAAAAAGACGCTTCTGAGTCTCAATGCTGCCATCATATAACATTTCAAGAGCAGAACACAACAGAATCTGAGAGATTCGAATAAAACCTGTCAGATCTCTCACAGCATCCCTGGGTCTTTCATCTGTTTTGATCTAGATACTCCCTTGAAGTTTTAGTTTCCCTGGGACTGTCCAAATTTCTTCAGAAGCCAATAGATTCCTAATTAAGAGTATCTAAGTTTTCTTCAGCTTCAGTATGCCTGTTTAGTCCAATACTCACCCCTGAACATTTGCTTTGCGGTGTTACAGTCTACCTTGCTGTGGCATCACCATGTAGTATGGTCTTTTCATAGGACATATACTAAATTAAAATTTGGTCTTTTACAGTGGAAATTATTTTCAGAGATTTTATGCAAATATCAGCTTCTGATATAAAACTTTGGTTGTTCTAGAAGTTTAAAAGTTTTCTTGACATTTACAGGACTGATGGTCTACTTATCAGTGTATAAGTCCTTTTCATGTTTTGCCAGTAATCTCATGACTTCCCCATCATCATCTGCACATCAGCACCGTGAAATACATCCTTATAGTCTCTTAAAATTCCTAACAGGTCCTTAATTGACTCTACTCTTTCCTCTCAGTTTTGCTTTGCAGTAAAATATGTGCTATGAAGCAATGCATATAAGAGCTAGAAAACTTCCAAAAATGTTTTGTTGTGAACAAGAAACTTGTGTTTTCCTGTTGATACCATCATAGTTGCACAGTGTATCCCTAGTAGCTGCATTTCTCAAGTCAAACACTGTTTGCATCTTTGCACACAACTCCAGTGGATGCCTCTGCCACACACATTCCTTACTCAGCTTTGTTTTCTTCTTAATTAGATTTTATGCCTTGCTGTGAGTCTCACTAGCCCCCGACCATATGTTTCATAAAGCACATGCTGGATTATAAAGTAACAGGCCTACTCATTTCTATAAGAAAACCCTTTTCAGTAGGCACAGGGAGCACTCCAGCTAAATACAGTACAGCATGTTTTCTTGGAGACTTCTGTAAGTTGTGTTCCTCTTCCCAAGTTCTTTGAAAACTGCTTCTGTCTTTTTCCTGCCTCTCTTCAGTGACAAACAGTGAAATGTCAGTTTCTTGCTTTTGACAGTACTAATTCTTAATCATTGATGCTAAGTGACTTCACACTCTAACTGAAAATAGATTTTTTTTCCTCCACAATATTTCAAGGGCCAGAAACGTTGATTTTCACTGACATTCTCTTATAAGACTTTTTGCTTGGGCTTTGCAGCTACCTGCTTAATTAGCGAGTTAACCTGAATGAGACAGAAAGCTTCTAGCTCTCAGATGAGAGTTTATTTCATAGAAATAAACTTTTCATCTTTATGTCAATTTTACAAGAAGGATGCAAGACAGAGGCAAGCAGAACAGATAACACCAGTTTGGTCAACATGGAGTGTGGGTTAGATTTGTATTAGTTATGTTAGAATACCTGCCCTGCCGTGGAGCCAGGAAATGTGTCAACTTGATATTCCATGGAAGTACTGTGGTAAAGAATCAGGTTTTGAGAGCTGCACTGCAGTCATCTTTCCCCATGATAAAATCACTTTTTTAGGTGTGGGTGGCTTTGTTCAAAGAACAGCGTCCACTTTTTACCAGCAATGGGGACTTCTGTCAGTATTCAATGTTAGACATTTTCTTGGCAATCAGCTTTGATTTTAAAAAGGTTTTTCCATGTAAATTACAGCTAGTCTGTGATGTTTTCTCCTGACATTTGCTTCATTTGCCCCCTTTTTTAAAAATCTTGGATATTCAGACAGACTACATATGTCATCCACAGTTTATGCCATGGACAGAAATAACAAGAAAGAATAGATTGGTCCCAAGGCACTGAGTCAAAACTAAAAGCCAAATTATTTCACTAAATTTACAGAGATGAAAAAGAGAAAAGTCAAAGTATTAAAATTGAAAATAGAATGAGTAATAAAAAAGCAAATACAAAATTGTATGTGAAACTGATAATCCCATCTAGTCCATGGATACCAGTGAATCTCAGGGATATCCAGCTCCCCACAATGTTGGTACGACTTACTTAAATATTGCTGGAAATTCCTATATCCTCTATTTCCAGCCTCAGATGATAGTTTCTCTGCTGGTACTTATTCTTGACAGTAGCTTGACTTCTTGCTGCACAGCTGCTCTTGTTTAAAGCAGTTGCAATTTATCAGCTCTATCCTGCCAGTGGGTCATGGCAGGTACAGTTGATAAACAGAACAAGCAGAGCCCAGAATTTCTTCTCCTGAGCTGCACAGGCACCCACAGTACTCAGCTCTGCTCCATAGGAGGGCTGGCTGCCCTTATGTGCATTTCAGTCCTCGGGCAGATGTCCTTGGTGTGACCAGGAGAGTTTTGTACCATGTACATTTGCATGGCACAGGCTTTGGAGGAGTCATGTGTCTCCCTGGCTCCAAAGGACTCCTGGCAGAGACACACCTGGATTACCTCACATGGAAGGGTGAGGAGATACCCTTTAGGGCATACCTAAGCATGGTCTCCCCAGCATTTACAAGGGATTTTTTCTTCATACAAGCCCTCGGCAGGCTGTTCTTTCCACACAGGCACAAAGCTTCTGAAAAGCCTCAGCTCGCCCAGTGCTGTGCCAACAACTCTGACATCAGTGCTGAATACTGTGTTTGCCTGGAATACCATCACCAAAAGATGGGTTTTGAGATATCAGTACATAGTTATAAAACCTTTCTGGGACAGAAAGTGCAAGAGACAGAGTGGCAACTACAAAAAGGGTTCATGCAGTTTTTCCTTGCCTGCTCTCTCAGATATCCTCAATAGCTCGTGTCAATATCCTCAATGGCCATAACCATAAAGGAAGTCATAGATACTTTATTTATGAAAATCTAAAAATAACCAACCCCCTTAGATAACTACGTAAGCAGAAAAACAAAATTCACATTTCTCCCTCAGTCTTAACTCCTGAGGACTTTGCAGAGACACTTAACCAGAAGGACTCTCTGGTAATTCAGTAATATTTTTACCACTTAAATCAGATGACAACACAAATTGCTGATAAACAGCTTAATTCAATTTCTGACAAAACTGATGGAAGTAATCTAAGAATGTGTAATTTTCTTTTTTACTTTTCCATTGTGGTGGTTTGGGGGTTTTTCTCTCCTGCATCCTTTTCAACTGGTTCATCATTTCTGTCTTTTACAGGGGTGCAATCTGCTTCCTTTTTGGTTTGTTTTCCTCTGGTTATTTCCTTCCCACCTTTCATACCCTTTTTATTTTTGCTTCCTTACTATTTCTGTCCTTCTTCCCACCTCATGCATGTATATGCACACATGACCAGATACTCAGAGTCCTTTTGATATTTCCTTTTCTTCCCTCTCATCCCTTGTTTTCCCTATGAGACCGCCAAGCCAAAAATGTGACAAGAACAGCTTGTGCTTGTGATATATTAACACTACAAAAGCAGTCACTGTCACCATATTTTTACCAAGAGAGATGCAGAGTCTTTTTCCACTGACCATAGAAGTTTCTGCTTCCTAAAATTCAAAATGGTCTCCTGCTTCCTCCTCTGTCGCTTAAAGTAGCACAGCTGCTTCCTAGCTGGATGAAGACAAATTTCAGGAGGGCTACAATTCCCAGAAGCATATGTCCATGGCACAAGTGCAGGTTTAAAAGCAGTGATCCAACAAATGTTCACCTAATCATACTAAGTATCTCATAAACACCAAACAAGACAGCACCTCTCTGTCACAAAGCATTCGTAATCTCAATTCATCTAAGTAAATGATGAGACACACAATGGACACAGATAGAAAGGGACAGTCAAAGAGAGCAGTGAGAATTATTTGTCAAAATAATAAAGGCTCAACAAATCTGCACTGTAAACACTGCTAGAGATCCAGATGCTCAACTCCTTGACAAAATGAATTCTTCCATGATAGTTCTTATGTTTATAAGACACATAAAAACAATAACAAAGAAAAGACAAAAATGTCTGTTGAACTCATTCCTGAGAGGCTAGATTCCTTCTCTACCTCCTTTTCCCCAGGAGTCTCTCTTTTTCTGGCTGAAAACCCTGCAGACCTTGTGCCTGTGAGCTCAGCAACTTTTAGTTCAGTGCATGTATATCTTCAAGATTTCATCCTGAAATCCGCTTCTCTTTAACATGGGAGAGGTATTCAATGATGTCCTTCTCTTTTGGAATACACATTTTAAGTAAAATTTCCAAATCTATTGTCCACATTCAATTTCAGCAACCATATTCCAGTTGTAACATGCAGGTGAACAGACAGTCATGTCTGACACCTCTGTTTACATCACAAATTCTGTAGTTTGCCTTACCTTTCCAATAGATGCAGCTGTTTAATCCTCCAAACAAACATTCAATGAGACAACCTCATGGTCTGGCATAGATCCCTGAAAGTGGCTTGCCATTAAAACATGTAAAATGAAGTCAGAATCATACACCTGGGAAAATTTATGCTGCAAGGGGCCACTGGCGGCCATCAGGTCCCTGTCCCACTCAAAGCAGGCCTCTAACTTTGAAGTTGGAGTGTAAAAGTTGATTTACAAGGAATAATAAAGGAAGCTGCAATACAGAGAGAGAGATAGAAATGTATCACTGCTGCTGGATGCAGAAGGAAGTTAAACTACAATGGACGGCAGACAAAGAGTCAGAGTCAAAAGAGTGCAGACATAGCAGCACACATATTTTCCTACAAGCCAGACATTTGTCCTCTCCAGTACCAGAAGTGAAGCTTCCTGAATACACTGTTTGCTGACACTTCTCTAATTTTGCCAGAAATAGGCTGTAGCATTGGGTAGAAGAAGGAGGGAGAAGGGGAAGTACTGAAAAAAGACTTATTCCCTGAACTGTCATCTCAGTAGATAAGGACTATGACCTTGGTAACTGTCCCATGCATTGGAGTTTTATCTACCCCTCGCTTATCAGTGGCTAAAGGCTATTTGAGGCACTTGCAGTTGTCCAGATTTTTCTGCCATCATTCAGGGGGAAAGGTGATGCAACACTTGAAGGCAAGGTAGCAGGGTAGAAAGAGGTAGGAGGATGGGGATTGGTGAAGTTACACCAAACAAGACTTGGTTGCTGGACCTAGACACTTCTATATTCCAGGAATATCCTGACCCTCTAGCCAAGTACACTGGTCATTGGATATAAATCCTCACTGAGCAGGCTACTTCTGAGTCATTCCTCCACTTATTTCTGGGCAACTAATCATGTTGGATTTGAGCAAAACTTTTAATTCTGTGATCTCACCCCAGAAGTTAAATCTGGCCAGGGTGTTGCCAATGGTGCTCAGAAGAGCTTGTCTCTGCTCGCACAAAAGTTGCAGGTGAAAGGAGAGAGAGGACCTACCCGTTATGGCACAGCCTTCACCTCCTCCTGCCTACCTGTAGATCAGCACTGAGAAAGGAGGGGAAGGAGGACATCTCTCTCTCTCTGGCAGCAGCCCTGATTGACTCCTCTCCTCCAGGAGGTAAGAACTTGCAGAAGGCAGTCATGCTGGGATGTTACTTCCCACTCTCTGAAGGCCAGAGTTTCTCTGTCACATCAAGACTGTCTCCAGAAGGAGCAAAAATAATATTCCATGTAATGAAATAATGGATACTCTGCATAAGGTAGAGTGCTGCTGTGCCAGGTCAGCTCTAATCAGACCATTCTGCTACTGACTTTGCAATGAATCATTCGGTTACTGGAAGGGCAGAAATTAAAAGGTGTTTTTTGCATCTTTTTTTAAAAACTGCCCGCATAGGAAACAGCGTGATACAAGGGGGGAAGGAGACCAAACTGTGGGAAGGAGGAGTGTGAAGCAGGCACCAGGAAATCCCTCTGTGCACATGGCTGAAATAATCTAGTCACTGTGGGAAAAGATTCTTGGTTTTAAAGAGAAGTAATTTTTTGCTCAATTAGAACATGGTCCTCATATTATTACCCAGCATGCAGCACATTGAAAAAGAATAAAAAAAAAAACCAGAAGAAGAAGAAAAAGGCTTGTATTTTCAAAGTATTTCTTCAGGGGATCTCAAAATGCTCTGCGAAGAAATGGGAGCAGATAAAAGAGCACAGCAAAGCTTCTGAACCTACAGTTCCAGTTACGTTTTGTGTCAGCAAATAATCTGCTTAAACTGCAGACTGTCACAAACAGAGGACAAATAAATGATTTATGCTGGACATAAAACTGCAAAAGTATCACTCAATTTCACTGTTTTCTATTAATGTAAATACATAAGTTTCACAGGTGGCTTCTGTCTAAAGAATCTATGGCATCTTCTACTACTCTCTGTGCACTGCAAGAGAAGAATACAGAATACTAGTTATGAAGAATGATAACATCATAAAAATGGGAAATTATGCAAGGGCAATGAAGGAGATGGAATCTGTTTACACAGTAAGCTCAGGCTATCATAACACCACAGTTTGGGTTATACACAGAGATATACATTTCAAGCAAGAATAAAAAATGTCTTTGTAATAATGTGCATGAACTTAATCACAAAATTTTGGGAGAAAAAAATCACCTGATATTGAAACTTTTCAAACTTCAAAGAAAAAGTCTTCAGAAGGTATTTCGTAGTCCTTGCAGAAGGAGTATTTTAAAATACTCCTTCTTGTCATAGTTGGCCTCACTTTTTGTGTCCTAGCTACCAAATTTTGCATTCTTGGGCATCTTCTGTCATAATATCCCAGATGAGGGTGCCTTGCAAATCTTACACAAATAAAAGTTTTTATTTTTAATCACAAGGTGCTTCCCAACAAAAATTACTTATTTCTTCAGTTCTCTCAGCTACTTTCTTTTGCCATATTTCAAGGAACAAATGCCTACAAGCTGAGCTGCAAGCTACGCACATCCCTGAATGTTGGGCTTTACCTCTTCCTCTTTCTCTCTAATTGTTTCTATTTCAGTCCTGGGTGAGTGTAATGAAACAAGAACTTCAAACTCTAGCCCAAATGCCAGCATTCTACTTTTTAGCCATCTGTGAAACATTTCCTGTTTTAAGTACACGTGTTGTTGGTCTTATCACTCCAGTGTCATAACCGTGATTTTCAGCTCTGCTCTATCTGCAAGGATATACCCTGCTGCTATCCACCTGGGAACTCAGAGGAGGGCTTAAAAATTGTGACTGGTTCAATTTCAGGACGGAGGTTTGACTCGTGAACTGAAAATTCTCACAGCCTGCAGCACGGCAAGAGGGCAACAGGTGCCCTGGTGTCACCCTGTGAGATGGGGTTGATCCCCACATGACACTTAAACTCTTTGTATGTGGCTGCCATCAGGAGAGAGGGGACACCCTGGCAACTCAACTCCAAAGGCTCCCAGCTGAAACTGAAAATAGATGCAACTTCCAGCAGCAATTGCACCCCAGGGCAGGGACACAGCATGTCTACATGTAGCAGAAAAGAAAGGCTAAGTACTATCTCTGTTCTCTGCTTGGCCCCTAACCCTTTAGGTTTCTGCAATCTAAAGTAATCTGTCCCCATAAGATATGAGAGTTAGTAGGTCACCAGCTGCATGACAAAAAGGAGGCAACACTAGCCCTTTCTTCTCGTTATCTTCTTTCTAAAACGTGAATGCTTGACTTACAGTGTTTTCTGTGATGCTTTGATGCCTGCATATCTACACAAGTAGACATGTGTATTTGGGGGAAAAGAAGGAGGTGTAGAAAAAAAATGCTGTTTTCTGAGGTTTGGCCAAGCCATGCAAAAGCTTTTTCCTAACCAGCAACAGCTATTGGGAGTACAAGATAAAACCAGTTCAGAAGAGGGAAAACCAAAACCAGCATTAGATAGCTGATATCCAGTTTCCTGTTTTCCTCCACTGCCACAGAACAAAAAAGAGGCAAGTTTTTCTGAAAGACAGGAAAACATGTAAGGTAGTTTGGCAGGTCAAGAACTGAAGGTCTTAACAGTGTGTTTGGACCTAGTAGAAGATATCTTTTTATTCTGATATAGTAATGGTGTTTTGTATGCAATATATGCATGGTTAAATACACACATGCTGTGTGTGTGTGTGCAGATATAACAGCATGAAATTCTGATACCAGGAGCATAAATAACTGTGCATGATTGCACTGAAGATGGAGAAAATAAAGGTCAGATAAAGTGGATAACTGCTATCTATCTCTGTAAATGCTGAGAAAATTTCCTGCCACAAACCATAGTCCTTTACCTTCCACTTACTAGGAAAATTGTGGGGGTTTCATTTCCTGATCCTATTCCTATGTAACCAGATGCTGACCTCACTCATGTGCTTTCAATGTGTCTGGAAACAACCATGGAAAGAAAAGGAAAACAAAGTGAAAATGAGGTGGAGCTGACACTATGACAGATCTTACAGAATATTACGAATATTCCCAGTGCTCAAGGCATACCAGTGTCCAAAGAGCCACATCCACTACAGCATCAACTGCTCTGAATTCAGACCTATGTCTGTAAGAATCATTGCACATCCTTCCATATCAGCACAGATTTTCAGTATTGGAGTCATTGTGATTGTAGGAAGTCTACATATTTTAACTGCACTTTTGTGACTTCAGAATGTTGGAAATTTCAATTTGATTTTGAAAGTCAATGCAAAGAAATTACTATATCAAAACAGAAGGGTAAACTCATGCCTTTTTCTATTCAATGTTGTAAACCAGATAATAACTATGAAAAGTAGGGCTCAGAGTTTATTCTTTTTCTAGTCTTGGGTTTACTCCTGAGTCCCATATACTGGAGAAATCCTCAGCTGATGCTGCTAGTCCTTTTACTGAGCACAGGGTAAGAAGCAATGCTGGAGCACAGCAGCCATCAGTAAACCCGGCCCTCACCTGCAAAGGCAAGTGAAAGCTGCTCCATTGACTTTTATAACACAAAGAGATCCAATAAGAAAAAGTTACATGCACTCAGCTCAAAACAGAGACAAAACAGGAATGCTGTGTTTCCACAAACAGAGACACACTGTTAGCATTCAAAGAAGGCTGCTGGGCTTTCTAAAAGCCTGGGCTTCCTTGCCAAGCAGAACGTGTTATCCGTCTTCCATAAAATTATATAAATCTTTTTTTAGCCAGTCTTCCTTTCTGAGAGTTTTCCAATTTCTCTGTGTAAATTATTTTCCACTAAAAAAGTTAAGGTTTACTTCAGTTATTTCGCACTGTTTTGTGCATATAGTCTTACATTAAACTGACCCAAATCTTTTATTCATTAGCAGGACAGGGAAAATTGGCTGAGAAAAAAATGTGAGATAACCCAGCTCATGAACCACTGAATTCACTTGTGAAGAAAACATGATTTGCTTCATTAGACTTCATTCTCATCAAAGACATAGCAATCTAATCACTTTTGGAGTGTCCTCTTTGAGTACAAGACTAAACCCAATAGTTATCCAGAGCTAAATTTTGATATGAAAATGTGATGCAGGAAAGTTTAGCCTCATCTGTGCATTTAGAAAACATGGACTGAACAATGATTTGAGTACTATATTTCCCTAAAATAATGAAAACTATTTTAATATTAGCACTGAAATTTATGGCTCCTGAATTTCCATATTAATTTTAATTTTTTATTTAACAGTAGATTCAATAATGCACAACCTACTTCTGCAGAGCAGTTTTGGGGTAGAGCGAGGTTAGGCTTACAAAACAAGTCAGCCAAAAGTTTTTGTGGTCCCAGTGACAGAACACAAGATACATCTAAATGCAGTCAGAGACAATCTGCCATTCAGACAGAAACCCTCGAGTGTGTTTTAACCACCCGTGTAGCCATGGCAACACAAAAGTTAGCAGAACCTACCCCAGACCTTGGATGAGCGCCAAGGTGCTGTTTAACCCACGCTTAATTTTATCCTGCTGCTTCCAGATCCAAAACTAGATTACACCTGTCTTGGCTGTGTGCAGGTTTTTGATTGCCACATGGCATCCATTTCTCAGGATGAACATCTAGTCCCTGAAGGGGGAAGGAAGACGTGCAGGTGCTGCAGAGCTGCCTCCACGTGTGCAAGGTGCTCAGCGGGATCGTCACTGCTCCAGCATGGCAGGAATAAGTGAGGATGCTTCTCAGGCAGCCAGCAGCCACACAAATTCCTTCAAGAGCTACAAGTGGCACATGCAGCCTTTTTCTAACAGTCATCTCTAGGATCAGTGAAGCCACTTGCTTGAAGGACTGAACAAATAGTGAACAATATTTGGAGGTGAAAATTAAAATCTTTTTGTGAGAAAGTCTTGGCAACTTGTCTGGGGAGAGATAACAGAAAATTTCTCTCTGAGCAACAGATTGACAGATGACTTGCTACTACCTACTAAGGTGTAGCCACCAAGATGCATTTTTTTCAGAAACACTTGTCATATGTAGGTGGCAGGCAGAAATGTTTCAAGAATATTTTTCCTAACACCATTGAAAACAGAATTTGTCGTCTTGCAGCAAGTGCAAAGTAACCCTGTTAGATTTCTACCTGAGACTGGTCCATGGGGTCTCCTTTGGGGTCAGAGATAAAAGTTAGCTCCCCTGGCTATCAGAGTGACATAACATCCACCAGAGTTGTCTAGAGCTGTTTTCAAGAAGAGATATCCAGCACTGTTTCTTCAAAACCACCCTTGTCCACAGTCTAACAAATGCTTATGTGCCTATCGGACCAGTGAAAGTTGTTGACAGTGGTTTGTGGAGAATTTGTGCAAGAAATATTGAAGTACAAGATAGAGTAAAAAAAAAAGTCTTTCAAAGACTGTTTAGAGGGTTTCTGGAGAAGAGGGACCATGAAAATTTG
This sequence comes from Rhabdornis inornatus, assembly GCA_013397075.1. NCBI lineage: Eukaryota > Metazoa > Chordata > Aves > Passeriformes > Rhabdornithidae > Rhabdornis > Rhabdornis inornatus. The sequence goes on from VWZS01007209.1 coordinate 646,653, forward strand.
CATCATTTAGCTGAACAGGAAATTTAAACCTCAGGTAACCAGCCCACTCTGCACTAAGCCTTGAAATGTCAAGAGATCTCATTCAGACATATAAAAAAGCATGACTGATATTTTAGTCTGTTTGAATAGCAAAACAGCAGAGAATTAACAACCAGTACTTGTGCCTTTTCCAGAGGTTCAGGAGGAACCCAACACTGCTTTTTCATTATGCTTAATTTATTCCATCTGAATATACAGTAGACTTTTTGCAGGTTTGCAAGAATAGTTTTTGCTGTCTCAAATGCAATGTGTCCTGGGAATTCTCTGCTAGCCTGCACCAAAAAAGATTTAGAAGAAAAATAATGCCTTACTCTTCTTTCTGCCTTCCCACATATGACCACACCTATGTATTCCCAGGATAATGCAAATACATATTTTCAGAGGAAAATGATGATTGATAAAAACTTTGCAAAAATCTCCATAGTCATTTCTCTGCCAGCAGCAAGACATCCATATATAGCAGTGATGTGGGCAGTGTTTTCAAACCACATGAGGATCTGAGGATGGGAAATAATGTTTAGTCAAACAACAAACAATTTTATACAGTAGCAATAAAAAATTGAATTATATTTTTTCCAGATGTAATCAAATGCAGGACAAGTATCCTTGAAGGATTTAGGATCTGCTAAGATTGTGGTGGGAATTAGATTTGTTCTTCTACCTTTTGTTTCATGGATTATGCAAAAGGTAGCAGAGCTTGCCTTACAATTTTTGAGCTTCTGTACTAAAAGTGAAAATGATTGCCATCTCCTTTCTAGGCTGTTTTGCTAAATACTGCAAAGAAAAGCTTCATGATTTGATTTACTGAACTTGTCAGGCTGTAACAGAAATACAAAGAAGACTAGCTGTAAAAACCTTCATTAAAGATAGGGAAGAGAAAGTATTGCCTGCAACACCACCTTGGAATTTATTGCTCAACACAGAAAAACGGTTGTACTTAAAAACCATATCAACCTGGAAGATTAGAAGGCACCTCTTGTTTCCTGTTCAAGGGACTCACACGGAAAGAAGAGTCTAAATCCATGCCTGAAAATGGAAGAACTATGACATGAACATCGTGAAGAGACCATTCCTGCTAATATGAAGGATTTCCCGCTTTTTGTGCCTAATCAACCCAACAAAAATGTTTGACATCATGTTCCACAGAATAATGGGTAATCTGGTGCTTACTGGATTGAAAACACTTGAGATTCTCAAAAGTTTTTTCACTGCGCATGCCAAGTTATCGCAACCCTGCTTTGGCAATAAAGGACTAGGATTTAGACAGCTTTAGTTAGAAATATAGCCTAATATCTGCAAACTTGTGTGTTTTAATATTGATTCAAATGCAAAATGCACTTCTTATAAACATTCTTTGGTAAGCATCATTAAATAACTGTAAACATCAAAGCACAAAATGAGATGTCTCATTTCAAAAGTTTTGTAATCTGTGGTATTGCTTTCAAAAGTAGGGTTCTAGGGAAAGTATTAGGAAATTACTCTGCAAAAGCTAATCTCCCCCTACTGAAAAAGAAGCAGCATGTCTGTTTGGTGGGTTTTGATAGATGCTCTGGGTTTACAGAGGCTCCTATTTTTATTAGTCCAGTAAAGAAACAGAAACTTTCACAGTATTTAGTCCAACACTGCAGATGAAAAAAAAATGCTGATAACAAGCATGTAATTTCTCATCTAGATTTTTAAAACTCATGATATTACAAGATTTTTGTGTGGTTTTTTTGTCTTTTCAGCCTATGATCCTTTGGTAACAAGTTTTGAGTCTAAGAACTATGGATTCCTATGAGGGCTCCAAGGAACTGAGGGTACAATACAGCAATATTTGGGTATAGAAGAGTCATTGGAGTTTTTTCAGTTTACCAGTTTCAAAGGGCAATCTGGTCTCCCTGTTTGATTATTCTGTGTTGTTGGTTGGTTAAATTAATTTAGTTATGTATTAATACTAATGTGTCTGACTGTTCATTATTAGAGCATGTGAGCTGTTACCTTTGGCAGAGAGCTTCATGTTAAACTCGTGTGAATTTGGACAGCTGTTAGACTTTGGGGACCCTACTCATACTTCTCCCTAAATCCTAAATTGTTTCCCGCAACACTCTGACTTCAAAGGTGCACGACGAGTTTTTTTATTTCACAGCAGACATGACATATAGCATTTTGTGGGATGGATACCTCAATGGATTCATGGCATACAACTGGTTTCTTGGATGTCCCAGCAGGGTTGTTGAGGCTCTTGGCACCACAGAGAAGCAGCTGATGGGAACTAGGGGAAAATGATGCAGTTGAGTGCATTTGGAATCTTGGTCCTGGAGACTGGGCAGGACAGCCGGTGAACTTGTGGAGCACATGCCAATTGATGCGGCAGTGAATGACAAAAGTCGTAGAATGGACACTGAAAAATCTGTTTGTTCTAGAAACAGAGTAGAAGGTCAAGTTTAATCTTGCTTGATCACTGGTGATTCACAGTCCTGCTAAGCAAGGCAGTATTGAGAAATAGGCAATGGAACATTTTACCTGCCCTGTCAGCCACTGAGATCCAGAACACATGGACATCTTGAAAAATGGAACTGGCACTGACCTCTAGCCCCTGTGAAATGAGTTGTGCTCCTATTCAATGTGTGATGTTTTTACCAAATTTTGCAACAAATAGGACAACCCTCCCTGCTACTAAGAGGCAGAGAACTCTGGATCAGGACAGAATTCACTCTGAAGGAGCTCCTGCTTCAGTCTGCATCATTTCTAAGGCCACCAGTAATCTATTGCTTTTTATAACCAATATATTCAGATAAAACACATTAAAAGGAGATGAATTTTTTTAACATATCAGGTTATTATCAGAAAAGATAGAACAGTATGTCAGAAGAGTTGTCAAAAGAAGAAGCACTAAATGTAAGTAAATCCAAATATTCACAGGCCACTTAAAATGTTGTGAGTTATTCATGCACACAACCTAGAAAAACCTGAAGGGATAGCAAGGAATGATTATAAAAGCAAAGATGAAAATTTTAAAAATCTATTCGTAAAATCAACAGAGAAAGGAAAGGCTGTGAGAATTTACATGATTGTTTTGCAAGCAATGTTGGCCAAAGTAAATGAACCTTCCTCCAGACTGGAAGGGGAAATGAAGGCTTCTGGAAAGTGCTCTCAGTTGTATTTTTCAAACAGCCACACATTTAATAAAATAGCCATGCATTTAATAACCTTTTTAATGGGGCACAAACTTTCTTTGGTTCTTAACTACAAATGTCATGCCAGAAAATAATCCCTAAAACTGTTGTGTATGTCCTGAACTATGATAGTCCTGAACCACACTGGTAATTTTTCTACTCTTCTCTTACTCCCATGCTTATTCTAAAGTATTTTGGTAAAAATTGACAGACTATAAATTTTATCTGCCGACTTTATAATGGGTCAAAAGAATTGATTGAGTGCTAACCCTATCCTGAATTATGTTTAAAACAACCAAATTTGGATTTTTTTATGCTTTTGCTTTCCTAGATTTCACTGATAAAATTCTAAAACAGTAAGAAACAAAATGCAATTTGAAAGCCAAATGAATATAATTATGAAGTATAATGATAGATCATTCAACTATAGAACTGCATCAGAATTTTTTATAAACTTAGATAAACAAACAAATCCATTTGCAAATTTATCTAATAGCTTTCTGTAATAAGATCCCTGTTTACCCTTGCACTTACCAAACATTTTATCATACTCTGTGCATGTTATTAAGTCCCAAGATGCTCTTTAGTGAGATTTATTTACTAAATTGAGTCAATTTTGTTTAGGTCAAATGGAAGCGCTCTGCACCATCTAAGACAGAGCTTTCATCCTACCGAAGATGGTGGCATCATGCACCATTCTGCACTAATAATGTGCAATCCAAGCTTGCATCAAATTGCAATTGCAGCTCCAGACTACTGTGATGTGGGGCTTGAAAATCCTTAATGGAAAAATTCACTCATCAAACAAATGAATAGTTATTATGTAAGTATGAAATAACAGTACTAATAGTCAATATTCAGCTCTTCTCAGAAGTAGTTCAAGTTAAATGTAAAAAACATTTAGCTGAAAAGCAAAAAACCTCATATACTGCATGACAAAACATTTCCAAGCTGCTAATCAGCTCTGGTGCTTTAGCTGATGGTAAGCATATGGAGGAAGCTAAACTCCAAGATAAATGATGCCTGACGATTGAAAAGCTATGAGGGATAATGTGTATTTAAATAAAAAATATTTCCAAAAACCTAAAGTGCAACTTGGAGGACATTTCCTGTCATTGTGGTGAATTTCTAAATAAAAGCCCTTCTTGAAAATTCTCTCATATGAACTGCTCTGCCTGAAGTTCTCCTATTTTTTCAGGGTATCCTGGTGAGTGCCCCAGCTGTGCTACACACCACCATGGATGTTCCTGGTCACTCAGTGGAAGCTTAGATTCTTTCTTTCCCTAATTGTACCCAGGGCTGCTTTTCTGTACTTGTAAAGCCAAGGTCTTTACAAGATGGACAGAAAAAAGGATCCTACATCTCTCCTACAGACGAGTATTGTCTTGATATTGGCACCTAAACTGGAAGCCGCAAAAGACTCTTGAAGATTTCCTTATCAAGGGAACTGGACAATTTACTGTCAAATCAGACCGTCCTGGAAGCTCCAGAGAAAAGGACTGAGAGAAAGACAGACCACATGCATTGAAGGCAAAGCATACTGCAGCTTTGGCCCTATGCTTAGCAAAACTTTTTCCAGAAGGGCTGTTTTCCAAGTGACTCCTCAAATGGGAAGAAAAGGCTGACTTCCTTGACATGTCTCTTCATGAAAGATCCCAAAATACACAGATGCTCCCAGAGAGCTTTAGGACTGTTCCTGCTTTCCCTTTTCTGTCCCTACAAAAAGATGTGGTGCAGATGCACAGCATATTCCTGCAGATACAGCTGCCTGTTTCAGCTGGCAGTGGAGACAGCTATGCGAATCTCCCATTTTAGAGAAGCAGAGTGGGTTTGGGAGGGGCTATGTAGAGACACCACATCAGCCATCATGATCTTCCTTGAGTGCCAGCAAGACCATAAGATGAGATACATCCCTCTTTTTCGTCTTCTAGACAAATGTTACTGTTTTTAATCATTTCAATCTCACAGGCTGCAATACTCTCCTAAGACTATTCCAGGTCCTTTAAACCAGAAAAACACACACAAAATAATAATGAAATCTTCAAGAGCATCCAATGAGACTCAGGGCTGGAGCATTTTACAGCATGGATGTGTCCGTGTTACTGAAGTGCAGCACAGCCCTATCTGCATCCTGCTTGTCCTACAGACTCAGAATCACTGTCTGGAGCAATTACATTTGTCAGGATGTAATTGTTACCCTGCACTAGACAGGTGAGATCTCTATTTTCCTATTTTTTATTTCTGTATTCATACATGTGTCTACCACCATTGTGTCTTTTTCAAATCCAGTATGCATAAAGAAAATTCCATTGCAGTCAAATGGAATATACTATTCTAAAGAAGGTGCATGAAGAGAATCAGGACTAGTGGTGATTTAACTTCAGCTAGCAACTCATCCCCACACAGCCACTTGCTGACCCCCTCACTAGCAAGTGGGAGGAGAGAATTGGAAAAGTTAAAGTCAACAAACTCATGTGTTGAGATAAAAGCAGTTAGTTGAACAGGTAAAGCAAAAGCCATGCACAAGCAAAGGAAAACAAGGAGTTCATTCACCACTTCAGCAGGGAGGTGCTTGGCCATCTCCAGGAAAACAGAGCTCCTTCACATGTAATGGATACTTGGGACGACAAACACCATCATTCTCAAAATCTCCATCTTCCTCCTTCTTCCCCCAGTTTTATATGCTGACCATGACACCATATGGTCTGGAACATCCCTTTGGTCACCTGGAGTCAGCTATCCCAGCTGTTTCCCCACAAAACAGCTTGTGCACCCCCAGCCTCCTCACTGGTGGGGTGAGGTAAGAGGCACAAAAAGGCTTAACCCTGTCTAAGGGCTGCCTGGCAGTAACAAAAGTATCTGTGTTATCCCCTCTGTTTCCATCACAAATCCAAAATATAAATGCACACCAGCTACTTAGAAGAAAATTAACTCTATCCCAATCAAAATCAGTGCAATGTCCAAAGTCTGCACTATTTGCTACTCTTGCTTTTGACTGATTCTTTAATCCTTCAATACAACGCTTTAAATACACCATGACCTTCACAAGACAAACTAGTGAATTATTCTTTTAATACATATTAACCAAAATTCCACTGTTGTTCTAAAGCATGCAAAAGAAAATTATATCAAAAGCCAGCTTTTACTGGAACACAAACACCTCTAACCAGCTACATTTCTTAAGGCATCTTGGCTTTTAATTTGATTTTTTGCAATTTGCTTGCCTGCATTTCAGGCATCACTGGGCTGCAGTTAGTGAATGGAAAATTAACCTGCCTTCTCTAATAGTCAAACCTCTTCCTCAGCTGAGTGGTTTGGAAGGGTTGGAACATGCAGTGACTTCAAAATACTATAAAAATTACTTCAGTCATGAGGGTGCATCAACTTCGCAGCACTTGGAGCTCCATTTTGAGTCAAGTACAACCTGAGCAGCTCATCATATTCAAAATCTAGACAAGTGTGCTAGCATAAACCCCAACTTTCTATTCATGGCCATATAAAGAATTTATTTAGCAATAGAGCATTTTAAGAGGTTCTACACAATTTTGACAGTTGAGATAAAAAATTAACTATTTCTTTGCTTTTTTTTTACTTTCTTAATCCAATCAACTCATTGTTATGTAAAAAAGTAGTGATGAAAGTACTCATCTAGAGCTGGAAGTACTTATCTAGAGCTTCATTCTCACCTATACAGGGGTTTTATCTCTTCTCTTATGAGCACTTCTGATATTATAGTAGAGGTATTCACAACCAAAAGGCCCCCTAGAAATCTCTTTAAAAGTTTCACAAATGTTGGAGTATTTTTCTTCTCTGTGAAGGCCTTATTTGAATACTGCTAAATCATCTAAACCAAAAATTATTTATAAATTAATTTTGCAGAACAAAGTCTTTGCCTTTAGAAAAGTCTGAATTGCTGTAGATTACACTTTTTTCTTATAGAATATCATCCAATGTGTTTAAAGAGTCTTAATTTTAAACCTTTATTCAAGTTATATCAATCGAACATAATGTTATACTGCAAGTATAAGGCAAACTTCATTTCAGGAAGTAGATACACAATTTTTATCTATTTTTTTAGTAAAGAGCTATTTAATACCAATTGCCTTTCTTGTTATAACCATAAAACCAATCTTTTCTTAAACAAGATAAATAGCTAATTTTCATATATTTTCATACGCATTTTCACACACATGTGCCAAAATAGCTCATACTTCTTTTACACTGCATTTATTTTAGACAAAACAGTGCACATCTTCTTGGTTTACATTTTGTTAACTCTCCAATAACATGTTTGGGGCTTATTCATTTCCCCTTTTCATTTCAAGTATTTTCACATTATAACCCCTAAAGACAGACTGACAGCTGAGATCTCGTAACATAAGCATCAGACCTACACGACCTGACTTCTAACTTTAAAAATCTCAGAGCTAGAAGGGATTACAGGCAGTCATTAGGTCATGCATCCTTATACATAAGCAAGTCAGTTATTAATTGCAGTCTTCCCTCCTATAATTTCATTATTCTTTGTCCTATTCACTGTGGGGTAAAAAGAGACAAATTATCATCTTCTTTGCAACACTCTCACATATCTGACTACTGTCATCTTCATAGCCCTCGTCTCTTAATGATTAAATAATTTTTTCAATCTTTCAGTGCAGGTCATATTTTACAATTCTATGATCATTCTTCATCCTTTTCTCTGAATTTGACAGATGCCTTTATTTAAATGCATTGTCCAGACTGGGTTACTTCTCTGTTACCTTGACATTAACTAGAAGAGGGAAAGCAGTGTTTTATGACTTGCATACTATATTCCCTGACTGTAGAACTATTATTTTTGCCTTTTCCATTTGTGTCTTTCACTCACATTGTGATCCATGGCAGCCCAAGATCCTTTTCTGAACTTCTGCTATTGAACTAGATATTTGTTTCCCATACGTGTCTAGTTGATTACTCCCGCCCAAGAATAATACATTACACTTGCTCCTGCTCAATTTCATCTTACATTTCTTACATTTTCCAGTTGCTTATTCAATTTTTTGAGGTCAGTTTGAATTCTCTGGTCTTCTCACGCCACCCAACTCCATGTCACCTGAAAATTGAATGGGAGTATTCTTCAGATCATTGGGAAAAAAAACTGAACAAAAACCAAAGGATCATCTCTGGGGAACCATACCTGCTTTTGTCTTTGTTGAAAAACATTGATCATCATTTCCTGGCTTGTGAAACCCCCCCAGTCCTTCTGTATCCACACTATGTCAGTGCTTTAAAGAATTGCAGCCTAGCATGGATTCTGCTGGAAGTGACCTTTGAAGGCTGTCTAGACAAATGATTAACACTAATATAGATCATCTTTTTTTTTCAATTTGTTACATAGGACAATACAGAAAGCCCTTATAAAGTCAAGATAAATCATGTTTATGTTCTCAAATCCTGTTTTCCTGCTGTGAAAGGAAATTACATGGATTTTATTATTTTGTATTGGATGTACTCATATCCTTGTTGTCTTCCAGTTCTAACAGCTTCAGATACTTGTTCAAGCATTTTGTGAGAGCAGAAATTAAATTACTCACTGAATCATACCCTGATCTTCCTTTCTCCGTGTTTGAAGACAGGCACTGGTCTCCCTTCATGAACTTTTCAAGTTTCAAGCCTATTACATGCACTCCAGTGTTACACGAGTATCCAATAGTTCACCATAAAGTTCTTAAAATTCATTAGGAAACTCATAATCCCTTGCTGACTTGATAAACTCTAATCTTTAAATTGTTCCTTTTTCATTCAAAGCTCATGTTTTTACTTTACTGTAATACTTCTCATTTTTCACTTGATCATGCTTGCAAGGACTAAGGCAGAATGTTATTACAAAAGTTAACCTTCTGAGTATCATCCAGCAATAGCTTTTCCTCTCTGCTGAACAGCTGACCAATTCACCCTTTCCTTCACCTTCCCTGTGTTACAATTGCACTTCCAAATTGATTGATATGTCTTGGCAGATGCATCTTGTTTTGAGCTTTGACTTTTTAAAATTTTGTTCCTACATGTTCAGGTTATATTTATCACTCATCCTCAGCAGCCTGACCTAGTTTCTTCTTCCAGCTTTATTCTTTCTTGTGTTTAAGGTTCATGAACAGTTCATGTTTTAATCAAGCTGATCTCTTACCGCATTTTCTCCCTTTTTCTTCACAGTGGGGTAGAATATACCTGTGGATGAATATTGTCATCTTGTGTATTATTTGTAAGGCACATAATTATTTGTAACCCTTTAGCAACATTTTTATTCACGTGAGATCTTGCTTACCCATTCTGTGAATTTATCGAAATCTACCTTCTGTCCCTCAGCTGCTATTCCTCCTCCTTGTCCTGAACAATCATGAACCTTTTTCTAATGGCCACTCTTAAATGGACCTTTCAGCCTCAAATTCTCATATATTCCTCACAATCATCCACATATATAAAAGAATCTCTCCTTTACTTGCTTTCTGTACTTCTTGAATCAGAAACATTTTCCCTGATACAATCCAAAGCTTTTCCAATAAATCTGCTGCATTTATTTCCCAGCAGGCATTCCTCATTATCTCCAGTTACATTCTACTTAATATAAATGTTCTTGCAACTTACCACATCTTTTTTTCCCCCTCCATTCTTTTCTGCTTATAATACAAACCTTGAAAATAAGATGCAATTTAAAGCTGTATCTTGCACTTGAACACTAAGGTTTTGGATAATTAATGTCTAGCACATGTTTTGCTTGATGGAAGTACAAAGATCAGTTCAGGATAGTATTTTCAGGATAGCTTCAGTCATTGACAGAGTCTATGAGCTCTTGTGAGGGAATTTCCTAGGCTACCAATATGGGATATGGCATTAGGGAGTGAACATGTCAGCAAGCAAACCTAGGTAGCCCATGTGCTTGTCCACAGCCAATCTGGGGTTTGTCTACAGGACGTGAACTCTGGAAAACAGTGGATTTGGAAGGAAGCCAGGCTGCTAGACACTCATGTTTATCCTGTTTAAACTCATGATAATCTCACTGAATTACTTAGAAGGAAGAATACTGAAGAGACCTGCTCCATTAAACACAAGCCCTTTTGCATGCAGCAAGGAAACAAAAGACACTTCTTAATATCAAAGGCCCAAACCATAAATCTAGATAATTTTTCCAGCTTGAGAGCTATGAGAAGGAAGGAAGGAAGGAAGGAAGGAAGGAAGGAAGGAAGGAAAGAAAGAAAGAAAGAAAGAAAGAAAGAAAGAAAGAAAGAAAGAAAGAAAGAAAGAAAGAAAGAAAGAAAGAAAGAAAGAAAGAAAGAAAGAAAGAAAGAAAGAAAGAAAGAAAGAAAGAAAGAAAGAAAGAAAGAAAGAAAGAAAGAAAGAAAGAAAGAAAGAAAGAAAGAAAGAAAGAAAGAAAGAAAGAAAGAAAGAAAGAAAGAAAGAAAGAAAGAAAGAAAGAAAGAAAGAAAGAAAGAAAGAAAGAAAGAAAGAAAGAAAGAAAGAAAGAAAGAAAGAAAGAAAGAAAGAAAGAAAGAAAGAAAGAAAGAAAGAAAGAAAGAAAGAAAGAAAGAAAGAAAGAAAGAAAGAAAGAAAGAAAGAAAGAAAGAAAGAAAGAAAGAAAGAAAGAAAGAAAGAAAGAAAGAAAGAAAGAAAGAAAGAAAGAAAGAAAGAAAGAAAGAAAGAAAGAAAGAAAGAAAGAAAGAAAGAAAGAAAGAAAGAAAGAAAGAAAGAAAGAAAGAAAGAAAGAAAGAAAGAAAGAAAGAAAGAAAGAAAGAAAGAAAGAAAGAAAGAAAGAAAGAAAGAAAGAAAGAAAGAAAGAAAGAAAGAAAGAAAGAAAGAAAGAAAGAAAGAAAGAAAGAAAGAAAGAAAGAAAGAAAGAAGAAGAGAAAGCAAGCAATAAATAATGCAAAGACAAGGTAATTCTAACACGCTAAATGTAAACTCTATTTTATTTAACATGTTGATGGTTTATAGTTTATAAAAATACAGCATGAATATGACATAGTGATCTCATAAGATTTAAATTTTCATGTACCAGCATACTGGCCAAACATCCTTAGCAGAAGCAGACGTGCAAGCTGTCATTTCAAGTCAAATGATTACTCACCAAGCATAATACAAATGGTAAAATGTAAAGTTTGCAAGATGAAGATAAATCCTGAGTAGACTTCTTGCATGCAACACCATAAACTCTGTCAGCATGAGATTGAAATTAGCCCACTGCAGGCTTACTAAGGAGCCACAGATACAGTGCCAATGGACAAGGTAACAAGGGAAGGAAACAATACCTCTCAAGCAGAACATAATGGTGAAGAGTTTTCCTTTTTTTACTATATATGTAGTACAAATTGGCTGTACAGCAGAGCCCCAAAAATCCCTATTCTCTATCAGATCATACATAGGGCTTTAGGAAATAGGAAATTACATCTTAGCATTTCAGTTTTTATTCTAATAAGAAGTATTTTGACATGCTGAGTATTTTGAAAAAAATTTTAACGCTTGACTTCATATAACCAATATCTTGAATTCTGTCTGCATCTCTAAAGTTCTGGAATGAACAGATGTTCAAACAAATTGGCCTGTATATCATAATAAGGTCTTCTGTTCAAGAATGGTAAATTGAACTTTTTGACCCTCAACTTCTAATTTTCAGATACATTAAGTGAAAAGGATTTTTAAATCCTATGTATCTTTAGGGGTATAAAACTTTAGAGAATATAACCACCTGCAGCATAAAAACCTCAACAGCTTGGGGACCTCAACAGCCTAGTCTTTAAGGTAAAGACTCCTTGCAGGAATCAGAAAAATATGGAGGATGCAAGAGATGAGCCTGTGTTTTCCAGAAACTACTTAAGACATCTCAGTGGTAAATAACAGGTATATGCACTTGTCTTAGTGATGTAAAGATTAGCTTAGTGCTAAAATATTAGAACACTTCGGTCTAAAATGGCTCCTTCTGTACTGAACATAGAGAAGCATTTCCTTGCAAGTGCCACCAGGAATTTTTAAGAATTTAGGTTAACTTAGACTTATCTAAGCTACTAAAGATGTCTTGCATCAATAACAACCTCTTTCCTTCAATTGCACTGATACCTTATGCAGTGTATTATTCTTCAGCAACCTGTTGAATAGTGTGCTTGTATGTAAATTTTTAACTGCTGAGTCATGGACTCTTGGTGTCTCTACTATTGATTTCTGATACTCTAATGGTCACAGAAAAGGATTAGGGTTTATCAGAATGACTACAGGAGAATTAGAAGATTTACAGAGGCTGTCTTCACTGCATATGTGAGAAGAGTCCGCTATAGCAATGCAGCAGGACTTATACAGCCGGTTAACTGTATGTCACTGAGGTGAGGGTGGCCTTCCTGATCTCACAGAGCACCCCCTGGTCCCACTCTCAGGGGAAGTATTGGTGCTGAAATTTTTGTTCTTCCATCAAATAGGAAAGAAGAGCTCCACCATGGTTTATGAGGCCTTTTCGTCACAGACGGTAGGTGCTGGTTAGGCATTTTAGTCTCTTTCTTCTGGAACCAATTTCAATCGTGAGCACAGAGCACTCCTTTATTTTGACCTATTACTAAAAGGTTCTGAAAGTGCCAAAAAGTGGTTTTGTCACACAGTTTATAATTTGAAACACCTGTAGCATATCCAGCTCCTTCTAAAGCTCCCCAAATTACACCCTAATTCCTGAGATTAGATTCCTTCAGCTGCTGTACTTTTCCAAGAAAAGTGCTCATCCTTATTGCCAGCCCTAAGCACTTCTGTAACCTTTCTCTTTTTTTAAATTATGGCTCAAGCACAATAAAATTAAGTCTTTTAAGGCCAAGAAAGAAAGAAAGAAGAGCAAATGAAAGTAGAAGAGCAATATGTGGCTATCTACCCAGTGAAATAGCAAGTAGAACTGCCTGAAAAACCTGTAAGAAGTTATACAGCAGGAAGCATGCATACTAAAAGCTATATAACAGCTAGATAAAACAGTTAAACACATGGAAAAAAGCATAGGACTGAGCAGGCAGACTATAATGGTAGATTTCCCTTGCACAGGTGCTATGTCAAAAACATTTTCCTATCAAAAAATAAGGATTAAATTAATCCTTCTGTTTGTATACTCAGAATCACACATATTTTACAAGTAAAGAGCTTATAAAGCATAATTTTTCTATAAGTAGGAAATCAAACAAAGCTCCTATTAGAAATGGCGTCTTGCTCCCAGGTTCTCATCTATCATAGTGGCCCCAATTCCACATCCCTAGCGGGCCCATAAAAACAAGAGGCACCAGTCCTGTGATATCCTAGACAAAAGCGTGTGGTGAGGCACCAGCCAGATCCTTCACTTTCTTCTAGTTGGGCCATTAGCTTGGGCCTCCTTTCTGCCCAAGCATCAGCATTCATTACAATGTGGTAACACAACTGTCTTTTGAACTCCTACTTGTCTTCCAAGCCAACTTCCACTTGGCTTGAGGTGGTTCAACAGGCCCAAAGTTTAGCAGGGGGAGAGAGGCCACATCTAAGACCCAGTTTGCATATTTTTCTTTTAAAAAAGACATAAAATGTTCACTAAAAACCTCAGTGTTCCCAAAACAATTTTCTGATATCACAGATGGCAAAACCATTCAGTACACAGGTAGTACACGCAGTACAGAATAAAAGAATAATCTTATACTCTCCAGGGATGGTTACCCACAGGTAATGTATCAGTTTTAGAATACTGCTATGTCGCTATTGTTAAAAACTATACCATCAAACATTTTCTTTCATTCTTTCTGACTATTACATGCTCGTCTCATTATTTCATCACCAGCGTATGTGAAATATTTGATTTTATACTCTGCAGCATTACTTGACTCTTTGGAGCCTGATCTGGTCTTACAGCCTGAGAAAAATGAAATTTTGCATAAAGAGAAACAGTTGTAAGAGACCTTTGACATGCCAAGAAGACTTAGTACAGAGACTCAAATGTATGTGATAAATAGAGATACAAAAATGGAGGAGCTATCCCACATGCAGATAATTCTGCCTTTGATTCGGGATTTGGGGATTTCATTTTGTCTAATGGTTAAGCATCTACTTGTTAGATCAGTCTTCCTCAAGTAAAGGAGACAGCAATAGAGGGGGGAAAAGGTGCTTTTGAAGATATCCAAACCTAAGCTCTAATTCACCAAAAGTAAGTAGTTAGTGATTGACATTAAGAAATTTTAAAATTAATTTTAGATGGAGTGGATCTCCCTCTGGAGATCTTCAAAAGCACCTAACCTTACTCCTACATCTAGGAAAGAAATTTATTTATTATAAATTTTATTTGTTTATCTATTTATTTATTTATCTGAAAAAATGAGAGAGAGAAAAAAAGAAAGATTGGGGAAATCACAAGGCAGTTAGGATGAAGACCCAAGTGCTGGAGATATAAAAATGTAGGTACCCTTTCTTTGATGAAGCAGAATTTGGGAAAAGTTTCTGAAAGAAAAATGGAAACAACAAGCTAGTGCCATTGTGCAACAAAATAATGCTCCATTTCTTTATTTTTAAACTTTCTTGCCATTGGAGATATCTGTAAGAAAGCAGCAATGAAGGTAAAATAAATACCTTTCCAGTATAAACGACTGATAAATTAGGTCTGCATTAAAGACAATGGCATTGATACATTCTTTATCTGAGGTTTTGCAAAACTTCTCATTCCTTCTCCCATCTGCATGTAAGACAGCACATTAAACTTTTCCTAATAAGTTCCCAAAGCTTTGTGTTAGTGTATACTACAAAAAAAGGAAGACAACTAATAAGTTAGTGGGGCTAGAGTACACAAAGAAAGAGCTGATAAACAAACCACTGTGCCCTGAGGCAGTTTCTGTAGTGAAAAAGAAATGCTTGACCTGAACTCAACTATACAGATGTAATGCCAAAAATGAAGTAACTCCTGGCTTTAAAGCCCCTGAGAGTCACTAGAAAGCTTCTCCAGACTTCAGATTACACTGTAATTTATTTTCCAGTGATTCTGTAGTGAGTAAATCGGTAACTACCATTAAGGAAATGGAGTTGGTTTCCTGTTCCTGAAACAGATTACTCACAAGACACTGGATCAGTCACAATGCAGTACTGGAAAAGATAAAATTATTTTTTTAGTGTATACATATCAATACTGGAATATTAAGGTAGAGGAGAGTGACGGAACCAATTTTAAGGCTGACAGTAGAGAGGTCATAAGTGAAGTATGATACCTGTAACACAGGAAGGATGCATGTAAGTTAGTGACATTTAAGACAAGAAATAAATGTTTCTCTGTCCACAAAAAGAAGTTATTGAGCCTCTTGAATCACCTATGAAACAATTAAAAGACCTAACTTCCTGAAAGTACTTACCAAGGAAAAAACAAGAATGCAGAATGCAACACGAACTTCTAGCCAAATAGTGACCTGAGAGTGTATGTTTTGTCATATTATCCATAAGCTAGTTATTTAAAAATCCTTAAGCATTTTCATTTATTTAAATATTCTATATGAGTTTAAAGCATTTACTCCACACATTAAAATTAGTTATCTGATACAGAAATTATCTGATATGTGATAATCTGAGCCAACCAATGTTTCTTCTAGTTTTGGAATCTTGTGGTTGCACCTTATCCATCCTGTGGTTGTATCCTTTATCCATCTCCAACACCTTTGTGTAACAGGGTATATAAAGTCATTTTTAGGTACTATTACTGTGTTGTTTATTTTACAAGCAAACAAAAAAGAGAAAAATTGTATCTATTCTTGGTATCTATTCCTATAATACTCAGGAAGTATGAGTTTTAAATCTCTCTTTTCTGTGTCCTCCTTACAGTCTATACACTCAGGAGCCAAGGGAATGCTACCCATGACAGTGGCTGTTTTACTGTACTGACAATAGAGGAAACTCAAGAAACCTTGCTTCCCCAGCTTAAAATAATTTTCTGGAGGTAGAACGGGAAACGAGGGGAAACTTCCATACTTAACACAAAAGCCATTGGTAATACTGTGAAAGAAGTCCTTGTTCATGGATCTTACAGTTCTAGAAGCTGAGATGGTTGGACTCGCCAAGAGCAGAAACCATAATAATCTCTTAGAGTAACTAAATCGAGGGTGGAAGTTTCCTTCCAGGGTTTTACGACCAGCTGAAACAAACAGCTTCTTGCAGAAAACATTCTGGCTGGCTGTGAGAGCCCAGAGGTGGGGGTTGTGCAAAGGTGGCCCTTCTGGTGTCAGAAGATCTTGTTAGAACCTGTAAACTCATAATCATATTTGTACTTGGCACTTCCTACTTCTCATGTCCTTCCTTTTCTAGAGGAACAAATTTAACTTGTCTTTTGAAATCTCATTACCGCAAAAATTTCTCCTTCCTGCATCAGCCAGGCCTTACTGGCTGACAAAGAGAGAAAACAAGTTTTAATAAAAAGCAGGATTGCTAAACTGGAAGTTGTTTACACAGAGACTGGTATAGCCAAGTTAGAGCATGCACTGCAAGTTGCCCAGCTGCTGCTCTGCCATCAAGCTCTGTATGTGGCAGTTGCCCAGATTTTGGGGCTAGTAGGAGATCAGATACAGTCTGGCAGGTGATTAAATGTATTGCAAGCAAGAGGAAGTGGTGGGGTGGCACAGACAAAACTGTAGCAGTGTTAATGTAACAGAGCAAACAAAATAAGCTTAAAAACACAATGCATCACAGTGTGTAGAAAGCTTAGCTCCACTCCAGCAAAAAGATATTCTGGCTAATTCATGCAATCATTTTGCTATCACTTGTGCTTGCTCTGAATAACAGAAAGGCTCAAAGTACTTTTTTACATCTCTGACAGAAGATACTGAATATTAATAAGAGCAACAACAAGGGACCATTCAGGAAGCCATCTCACTAGCTGGCATTCCAGAAATTCCCTCATTACCTTAAGCAAAGACATCAGCTATAGTGAAGATATTTATTTATCTGACGTGCTATGAGACATGCATGACATGGAAGTAAAACACATGGCAACTCAAGCTCAAGTGTTTTCTGAGGAAAGGATTGCTATGCATAACTGACGGTATTTTTCTGCAACTAGCCTGTGTGCCTTAGTTTGCTGTCCTTCATGTAACTGGGAATGAAACATAAGGAGGCTGATAATGGGAACATGCAATCAAACAATATAAAACAATTTGATTCCTCAAAAGAATTATGTAGGAAATGTAATGCTCGGGTTCCTTCCAGGCTCTGTTGATTTTAGCTTATTATTTATAAGGCTAAAAGCTGCTTCCAGGAAGAAATGGAGATGAATACACTGTTAACAATCTAAGGATTATTCTCAGACTGACTCAAACCCAAAAAGGTCAGAGATGTGAGCAACACAGTCTGCTTTTCTAAGACAAACTGAGAGTTAACTGTGCTGAGAAGAACTCACTGAAAGAGAGGAGAAACACATACACAGAAATGCTCAGATGTTTTTTTCAAGGCAGACGTACAAAGTAACTGTTTTCTACAGCGTAGTGAGGTCTATTTGTTTACCAAAAATAGTGAAGTCAAAAACTGACACAAAGAACACACTTTATGTTAGATGGATTCAAATTTATTATTATACATACATACAATTAAATCCACAAATACTTGTTTCCCAGAGAAATAAAACTATTATGCCTAAAGTATATACCGATTGTAGGCATTATCTTTGTTAATCAGAAATCAATAGGACCTTACATTTGCATTTAACTTCCTGTGGCTTTATGATTTCAATTGGAAATTTCACAATAAAAAAAAGCAATTTATGATTCGGTATTATGTTGGTGCGTACTGCAAAAATTGGAAAGATCTGATCTGTGAGATTCTTCAGACTTTTATAAAACCCATGCATCAAAAAAGATAATGTTCAAAATAGGAACGTACCTAATTAGTTATATGCCAGTTAAAATAAATTACATACACAAAGAGGTACTGAGGCGAGCGTCTATTGGGTGATAGCAAAAGCAAGTAACACTATCTTGCCTCATGCTGTAACCATTAAAACTGTGGAGAGCAATATTTTTCAGAAGAATTCATATAGATAACTCCAGCTCTAAGTGAAAGATTAATCTCTTCAATAAATCATCCTGAAGTTAATTATTCCCAACTGACTTAAAAGATCCATGCTGAAGTAGCAGTTTTTAATTGCATTTTAACTGATTCATTCCTTTATACAGTCATTACATGTATGTATGATCAGTTCCTCAGATGACCAAAATGTTAATTAGTGAGGGGTTTTGAGTTCATTAGAAGGCCTATACAAAGTGGGCACTTATCAGTTTGCCCATGCCACTGTATTGCCTGAAACCAGGCTCCAGCAAGGATCTTCTGCAGTCAGCAGTTCATGATCTGCTATGTTAACTGCATTTTGCAGCATTCTGTATTTATTTGCTATTGCAGAACAAATTCGGAGCAGAGCCAGCTTCAGATTTCAAAGTGTTTTTTTTTCCCCAGGAAATTACTTTTCAGGGTGAATACAAAAATTTTATCCTTTCAATTAATAGTTATGACTGAATATTCTAGGCTTGTCTGCTTTTCAGAACTTTTTATAACATAATGCAATCTCTCTTAAAAGGGAAATCTCTTCCTGTTTTTGACAGTCACAACAACTTGCAATCAGTAGACTGAGCCACCTTTTCAATTTATTACTGGATAGTAGGGGTCAAAGCTGAGGATTGAAAGGATTAAAAACTGTCTTTTGGACAAGTCTAAATATTGCTCCATTTGAAAATGGTAAGAAAAACAACTTGCAGTGCATGAACCTGAAGTTTAAAGTGCAGATATTTTGAAGAACTGTCTAGCCTTATA
Source organism: Rhabdornis inornatus (assembly GCA_013397075.1). Lineage (NCBI taxonomy): Eukaryota > Metazoa > Chordata > Aves > Passeriformes > Rhabdornithidae > Rhabdornis > Rhabdornis inornatus. Next base: position 665,630 of record VWZS01007209.1, read on the forward strand.
TACATCCCTAGATACCTGCTATATGGGCATTCTGAGACAGGACAGTAAAAAGACTTTTGGTCTAATCCAGTTCAGCTCCTCACTTCCAGACCATAAATTGCAGGAGTGTGTATAAAGGAATCAATGTAACTACATTTGTGAGCTCCACAAGCAACAAAGAGAACATGAGAAACCACACTGAAGATGAAAATAGCATAAGACTGGCCAGAGGCAGGAAATGGCAACTTATTTCTAGAAGCCCCTTGTTCAACTCACATTTCTCTTCATTTGTTTTTCCCCTGAACTACACAAGCCGTTGAACAGTTGAATACTTAAAATTTCAGAAGGTAAAAACAATAGCATGCCCTTCCCTGTCACAACACATTTGGAACTTCCTGCTCAGCCACTGGGTTTCAGCCCTAAGAATCCAAAGAATTGTAAAAGATATGGACAGATGAAAAACTGAAACATGCCAGTGGCATCTTTAATATTTAAATAAAACAAATCCACAAAAATCCCAACGTCCTTAACTTAGGGCAAGGAATGTTCATGAAGACTCTGTGGTACCTCTCAGCCCTACAGCTCCTAATCAGGTCATTGGCAGCCTTGCCTACTCCTACCCCAGCCTAGGTTCAGTCTCTGCTGGGATCATACTTCACTTTGCTAAGCCCTGCAGTATGGTTGGCAAACCTGGGGTACAGGGCTCTGGAATGCATTGCACTCAGCAGCAGCAAGACCCCAGGGACTCTACTGGAAATGCTGGCTTCACTAACACTGTCAGGAGTGAAGGGGAAGGCAATTAGGGTAACTAAGCCCCCACAAAGATTGCGGGGTAGTGATGTTACTGACAATTAAAGGACAGAAAACAGGACCCTGAGAGTGGAAATATCACTGAAAGTCAAGCTCTTTGTCTACCTATACAACAGAATGGTTCTGCTGTTAAAAAGCCAGAATATATTCTGATTTTCAATGCTCCAGTAAATATTTATATACTGCAAAGGTTTAGAAATAATTGTGTCAGTGTTCTTCCTGGTTACGCACCCGCATCTTATAATGAAAAAAATAGATTACAATGTCTTTGTTGCACTACATTGTTCTATAACTGTGAATTAGGTTGTGTTTCATTTTAAGTATTTCCAAAAGATAGAGATAATTACAGCTCTTACTAATAGCACTGAGGCAAATGTGAATTCTCAGGTGGGCTTTTAAGCCCCATCTCAGCATGTTTGATGTAGAAACAAATATTAAAGGCACTCTAGTATTTTTTGTCAATGCTTTCCTGAATAAATTATATTAAAAATACATATTCTTTTGGTCTTTCATGCAGTAAGCATAATGAAAACAATTTTAATCTTAAAATGACTCATTGAAATGCCAAAGATTAAATGAGAGATATTAACTACCAATCCTTTTCTCATTTACTTGCAGTTGGTCATACCAATCTTCAGACAATAAATGTGAAGTAAGTCACATATATTATCTGAAGATTTCCATTATGGTGTTATGACACAATCTGGCACTTTTTTAGCTCAGTTGCAAAAACAAACGGTGGGCCATACACATTCAGAACGATATGTGATCCTCAGCAACTGTAGGGCAGCAATATTAAAAAAAATGGTTATTTTCTTCAATAAATGAAGGAAAACTGCCTGCATTATGGAAATGAGAATTTAGTGCAGTATTTGACTGACAAAGGACAGGTCCAGTTCCTTTTCAGCTACTCCACAAAGATATTCTACCATATGAAACAGTATCTGAAGTAGACATTTTTGAGCTGAAGAAAGAACAAATGAAACAGAGAAGAGAGAACTAAAGTCTGCAGCAAAATATTGTCTCTAAGGAAAGATTTTCATCTGCACAAACACTTGAATAATTACTCATCAGTTCTTGAAACTGGAAATTTGCAAAAAGTTGTTGAGTGTGGCTTCCAGTAGTATAAAGAGCTAAAGCTCTTCAGGGTCTCAATCACATCTTTGGAGGAGCTATAAAAAATGAAAACATGCAGATTGTTCCAACCTATGAGAACACCTTCATTTACTACTTATTTGTCAAATTGAATAAACCACCAGTGATGACCATTGGAAAGTTCTGGATAAATAAAATATGCTCAAAAGTGGGAAAAAATTTGTATTATCAGGTAGCTGCAGCTTTGCTGGGTGAGCTAATTATTCATGCAGAGACATTTTCTACATCTGTCACTTCAGACAGTAATGGCTTCTAATTCTAGAAAGCCATTTGCCTAGAGCAGTAGTTGCTATTGCTCTAACTTAGCAACAAACCCAGTGCAACCTCCACTTCTTCGGCTGAACAAAGACACTTGGCTCTCACCAAGTATCTCTGCCACTGGAATATTTTTATATGCCTCACATGTAGAGCACTTAACCATGGAACGGTTGGCCCAGAACACTGATACATTGATACTGTTAACATCCATTTACCTTCCCTGTCCTGGAAGCAACACCTTCAACAGAAACAGGCCAGAAGTGACACTTGCCATACAAACATGCCTGGTTTACAGGAATGTTCAGTCCATGCCCAGTTTTGCAGCTCCAGCATAAATCTGTGTTATTCATTCTTATACCCTTCATGCCTTAACACTTCAGCAGCATATACTATTCAAGGAAATCTTTGCAATCTACTTTTTAAAAAAGCATCTTTCTTTAAGCTCAGGCCTAACTTCCACTCTACCCAGAGTGCATTTTAAACCTAGGCTTCAGAATAAACATGTTTGCACACATTTCCTACATGGAGGTAAATGAAAGCTGGAGTTGGAGTTCAGCAAAAAGGATAAAGATGGCATTCTGTGGAAACTGTTTCTCTGCATCTGTCACCAAAGTTCATCCTCTTTGTTCCTGCCCCATACCAAAAGAGAGCATTTGAAGACTGGGGTGACATTTGCTTTCTTCCAGTCCTCAGGCACCTCTCCTGATCGCCATGACCTTCCAAAGATGATCATGAGTGACTTTGCTGAGGTATCCACCAGCTCTCTCAGCACTCATGAATGCATCCTGTCAGGGATCATGGACTTATGGATGTCCAGTTTGCCTGGGTGTTCTCTAAACCAAACCTCCTTGGCCACAGGAAAGTCTTTCAACATTGTTTTACCCTGGTCTCCAGAGGTAATCTCAGCCTCCAGAGATTTCTGAGGGCTGGTCTAGCCAGTGAAGATGGATGCAAAGATTGAGCTCAGTTACTCTGCTTTCTCTGCACCCTCTGTTACCAGGGTCTCCTCTCCATTTAGTAACAGAACCACATACCCTTAGTTGTTAATGATGTATTTGAAAAAGCCCTTCTTGTTGCCCTGAAGACACTAAAGTCAGCTCTCCTGAAGTCCATGGTGGCAATCTTACTTGCTGCCCTGCTCTTCCTCCCCCAGTACTGAGGTCCACAATCTCAGGGTCACAACTGCTAAGGCTGCTCCCAACCTTAACATCTCCATCAAGACCTTCCCTGTTGATTAGTATGAGGTTAAGCAGCACACCATTCCTCATGGGATCATCCACTACCTGGGACAAGAAGTTGTCTCAGTGCTTTCCAGGAACCTTCTGAACTCTTTGTGCCTCTCTGGACTGCATAGCTTCTCCAGCAGATGTCAGGGTAGATAAATACCCCACAAAAAACAGTGCCTGTGACTTTGAGGCTGCTTCCAGCTCTCTGTAGAAGGTCTCATCCCCTTCCTCCTCCTGCTCCAGTGGCCTGTAGCAAACACCCACAATAGTGCCACCCTTTCTAGTCTGACCTATTATCCCAACCCACAAGCACTTTTTATATAAAAATACACCAGTACTGCGTAGTTTTTTTCTACATACAAAAAAAAGAACATTAGAAATGCATTTCTTCTCATGACCTTTCCTTAGAGAAGGCAAACCAGCAAAGCATATTGTCTTTGAATAGTACATTTACAGCATACAATTCCTTATTAAACTCACACAGTGCTTTGCCACATACTTAAAAATGGGTTTGTGATACAGCACTCTGAGAGGCTCTGCGGGCTTTACTGAGATTCTCATGATTTTCTTGTTCTGAAATTATTGTCCTGTGTTTGAGAAATGTCTGTGGGATACATACTCCATCTTGAGAAAAACATGCAGTATTAAGCAACTGCTGTTCCAGAAGAGAAATGCTCTGACCACAGGAAAAGTTTCCTGCTTGACTGAAACCAGTTTATTCAGAACTACCTCTTCGGGTACTCCGTATAAAGGGAACAACTTGCTGACTTCAGCCAGTGACTTTTTTATTTCCCTTTGCTGCTATCAAAATTAAGATTAAAAGTAATTTCACATTGTCTAAAGATGCTAATTTAAAGAAACATTTCTTCCTCTAATTCCCTGTAATTTAATGCTGCAAATGAAAAAGTGGAAATTATTTAAGACAACAGCAAAGGGAAAATGGAGAGCATGACTGTATGGGTTATAATGAGGGAAATATAGCCAAGATCGTGTTTAAAACTACAATGGGTCTTCTCTTGAAGAGTAACCTGATGAACTTAAAGTAAGAGAAAAGCTACTACAACCTAAAGCTACTACTAAAGCTGCTACTTTTAATTTTAAGTGTTTGTTTTTTATCCAGACAGTATCAGCCTTCACGCACCATGAATTTGTGGGGTGGGTAGGCAAAGTGTGCAGCCTCTAGGAACTGAGAGGTTGTCAGTGTCAGTGTCTTACTTGGCCACAAGCCTTAACCACAGCTGAATTCCATGCTGTCCATCTGATTTCCATACCAGTTTATACATACTGGAAGCAGGGCTTCAGAAAAAAGCAAATACCGACTCCAGTGAGTGGAAGTCCAACTAAGAACAAAGGAATGACCTGTGTGCCATGTGTGTAATGCTCCAAAATATGTATCAGTAATGTTCTTAGGTAATTCTGTAAATGGAATTTAGGAATAACAGTATTTAATAATGAAACAACTTTTAAATATGTTGAAAGCATGCTAGGAAAGATCTCAGAAAATACTCCTCTGGTATCTAGGTATTCTTTGTACATATACCACAATAAGCAGCAAGAGACTAAATAGTCAAAACACAAAGTAACATGATGGTATAAATTCACACTAGCTGCATATTAAGACACCTTTAAAAATACTGTATTTCTAAATCCTAGGTTACAGCAAATAACTAGGTTCAGCACATAACTGCAAATGTAAAGTCCTGAAAGTAAATACTGTTTTTGTCTAAGTTCTCATTAACATCCTGTGGTGACAGCACATTTTGTTGAGATCAACAGGAGTTACAGTCATCCAGTACATCCTGGGACAGGATCCAGATAGTTGCTATTAAAAAGTCAGGGATATAAAGTCCAATATGGAAAGAGAGGGCTATAACAATCTGTATAAATCAAAGCTATAAATTCCAAATACTGTACTAACTGCATTGTATAAATGTAATAAGGTAAGAAAAAGGAACACAAAGTAGTAGTCAGCATGATTACAAATGAAATTATTTAATTTTATTTGGAACAACGTGAAAATTTGTACAGATTCTTTACTAGATGGAATTTGTAGGCTTGTTAGTTCAGGAGAAATATAAACATTTTGCTCATCAGGTCTGTTAGGAATAATTATCAATTTCCCTTCCAAAACCAATAAAAAAATATGAGCAACAAGTATTTTTTTCAATCAGGTCTGGCCAATTTAGATCTGGTACGCTTACAAGCTTGTGTAATTACTAATGCAGCCTTCTCAAAAAATCTCAGATCCCTGGGGAAGGTCCAAAGGACTGGAAAAAAACATGGACTGTTTGGACCATGGTTAAAAGAAAATTGGGTAATTTAGGAACTTTAGGCCTGCCAACCTGACAATCAATGCTTAAGCATCCATTTATGTGGTTGAAAACTATCTATCCAATGTAATAACTAGTGAAAATGATACTGAACATATGTGTCCAAGTGATGTCCATCAACACTGATGTATAGAAAATAGATGCACTTTTACAAGGCTTTGTCCCTTAGTTGTTAGAAGTTAAACTGTGGCATAATGTTTAATAAGAAAACATCTTAGGCACTCCCATGCATTTTGACTGATAACTGGGACAGAATTCTGGAGACAGAATACAGGTGCTCCCAGTCATTGTTTACTGAACATAAACTCCAGTGACACTTAAACCCCTGGGCCTGCTAATTCAAACCTTGAAGAAACGAATGGAAAAAAACAGAGGATAGGACAATGTTACTTTTCTTTAGTGAATTCCCTTATTAGAATGAGAAGTCAGAAGTTCAAAAGACATTGATAAATTGAAGAGGATTTAGAGAAGAGATAGGAGATGACTAAAGGAGTGAAAAACATGCCTCACTGACAGACCACAGAAGCTCATTCTGTTTAGATATCCTTCTCCTGACACTAATAACTCCATTATGCTGTGAGTCCATTCTGGGAGCTGATCCAGCTGAAAGCAGGCCTGCCTTTTTCTGTTTGCTTGTTTTAAGGTTTCCATCTTCACCAGGTCCCTGAACTGGTCCACTCCATGGCCACATCAGCAATGCCAACACAAGACTTGTTACAGGGACAAGTGGCAGGGAACTGAAGGAAATGACAGGACAGTTCATCCCCAGGTCTTGATCAATGGAACTACTTCTGTACATACCCCCCTGCAGAATACTCTCTACAGCTTCATGGTGTCAATGAGGGAGACATTGCAGACCCTTCTGGGTGAAAGCCAAAGCTGGTGGCATTCACAGCCTAACAATTAACCAGCCTAACACTTAAATGTCTTCTTTTGCACAAGCACTATCATCCACGAAGTTAGATGACAGCCCAAGAAACCTCACTGCCTGATTTAAAGACTCCATTAGGGGAAGCCCTACAGTGTGTGCTATGTTGAACAGTAGAGCATATGGTCTGGACATTTCTTTCTGTCCTCAAACGCTAGGAGGTGATGTGTTGGAAAACATCCAATCTGATAATTGTCAAGCTGAAACTCTCTTCTAGAAAAGGAAACACTGGTGCATTTGTATACATATACTCTTAATCAAACATTTTCTAAAGAAATTGGACTGTTTGGCCCAATCACCTGCAGGTGAGTGATCTTCAGCCTCTTGCATGATACAAAGAAGTCCAAGAGGATAAACATGCTAATGCTCCAGCAAAACTGATAAAGTTATCATTCTCACCTTAAACAGAAAAGGTGCTTTACCCAGTGTTAATACAGTTTATACAGCACTTTTCATGGTTTATATCGACTAGAAAACTTTAAAGAACGGTAAAGTGAGTTGTCCTTATTGTGCCTTTAGTGCCATGGCAGGTAAACTATTAGACAGACAGATAGATAAACTACTAAACAGCTGAATCCTTCCCATATTCCAACCACACCTTGAGACGGCAGATAAAGTGCAGACTGCGAGAGCAAACCCTGGAAATAAGTGGGTCAGAAGTCCGGTGGAGAAGAAGTGCCAGTTTGTGGCTGCTGGGCTGCACAGAGTGCACCAGAATACAAATGCTGCCCCTTTATTCAGACAAGGCACCAGCAGCACCAGTGCTGGCTCAGGGACCACTGCGCTACCTTGGTCATGGCCAGGAAGGGAGCGAGGCACAGGGGGCTGCTGTGGTCAGGGACAGGGGGTAATCCTGGGGCCTGGGACTCAGCTGCCCACCTGTAAAGGTGGTAATTGTACTACTTAATTAGTGGCTTGTCTTCATTTTTTTTCTGTTTTCACTTAGGATTAAAAACACAAAGGAGATTAATTTTTTCGTGTTCAGGCTTGGTTGTTTATTAAATCTTATCTAAAATATAGAGAGTTCTGTAACACTTCTAGCTACTAGCTAAAAGTAAGTAAAATGGAGGCCTCAATCTAGTTAGTTATAAGGTCTTTTAAACAGTCTAATAAAGAATTAACACAAGGTCATTTTTGGTACAGACTCTGCCCTTTTAAAGCAAAAAACTTTCAACTTCAGGCTTGTAATAATCACAGGCTTTGCTGTAATATGAGAACAGAGATTGTCACTAAGCTATTTGGAAAACATGAGTCAAAAGCAAACTACATCCAAATCTATGGAAGTCTACATAGTTGTGAATATATGCTTTTCTAAAGGACCACTTACTAAGGGTGGGTGTGATCTTAAAGTTCAGCCAAGACCAGAAAAACAGACAAAATTGAGATGGCAACATCGTAAGCTATTTCAGTTATCCCTGAAATAAAAAAGATAGGTTGCTCTCATCACATCAGCACTGCATTCCCTCCTCAAGAATGTGGGAAAGGACTGGAAGACTTTTCCTTTATTTATTTTTTTTTTAATAACAGCCTGCTCCTTAATAAATTAACCAAGGCTCTGTTCTTACCTCAAAACTACAAATTGAAAACATAGATCACACATTCATTACCAATGGACCTGTTTTTGTCATCACAATCTAGATATTCTGGTCTCAACTTCTTTGGCTTTTGTCTCTTTTCAATTAATCTACACTCACTTAAATTCTAGGTTGAGAAAACTGTTAAGTTGGAAAAGGCAAGTCAGAGGCTACATGGAGCTAAGCATTCTAATCCTAGTGATTCCATGATTCCATGACTCCTATATGCTTCCATGTGAACTTCCCTTCCTTTTGCATTATGTTGAAACAAAAAGGATGATAAAATGTTAACTCAAAGCAAGGTGTACTGCTAACATTGTCACTTCCCAGCTGCCAAACACTGAGCTTTTTCGAAGGAGGAAAACAAAATAATTTCTTTCATCCAGATGATACAAAATAAAACCTAGAACAAGCAAATACCATTAAGGACTTTAGTTTTCCAGGGCGGGTTGGGTTTGCAAGATGGGTGTGTGAGTATATTACTTGGATTATACAGAAAAATATCTTTGATTTCTTGTGATACCAAGAATTTTTCCCAAACTGATTGAAGCTGCTCCCACTTTGTGCAAGAATATTTCCTAGCCTTTATTTTTTCACAGGGAAATAGACCTGCTTCAAATCTCTGGCTCAGTTGCCAACAATTTTGACAGAAGAATCAAATGCTCCATAGTGTGTGCTTAAAAACTTGTAGAGCAAGAAACATGTAATAGAGTTTAATTCTATTCCAGTTTGAGCACAGTAGAGAGTAGAATGTGGAAGAAATGTGATAATTTGACCAGCTACAGTTTTGACTGTCACAGCAGTTGTGCTGCATATTTCCAACAGACTATTTGCAATGGTGGCGTTACTACCTCAGCAGTCATACATATGAGTTTTGTTTAGCAGCAGGGGAAAAACACATGCAGCTCATTTTAATGAAAAACAAAATTAGCATTTGGCTTCATAAAACTAAGTACTTTCTAAATAAATAACACATTAGCTCTAATATTTCATTGAAAACGATACTGAAGATTTCCTACAATAAAAAAAAAAAGGATGAAAAACAACCCTGCCCTGAGACAAGTCAAGTCTTCAGAATATTTTCCTGAACACTTTGATTCACCCTTGGAAATGCTGCAGAAATTAAGAGATTATGAGTATTTTTAAGACATTCTAGCGTACCCATTATTTTGACTGACTGGCCAGAGCTGCAAAAGTAAGAATGACTGCCTGCCTTCTCACTCTATAGGTACTTAGTACACTCAGACTATATAGACAGTGCCAGGTATAAATCACAGTATTGTTAGCCTTGTTTCCTGCTGAAATAAGGCCCTTGCATTGTCCATTTGGGTGGACATCTGTACCCCTTAACTTCTGAGTTGACGGGTAATTGAAACACAATCAAAATAACTGGAAAACCTCACAGCTGTTCTTACAAATTCTATGAATACTGATGGCTGGGTAAAGGAAAGGAAGAAGAAAATATGTAGTTCATGGAGGGACAAAGCCGAAATTCAGCCATAACCTTCAGCGTAGCAGAAGGTGGCTCTGTCAAGGAATGTGCCTCCTTTTTCAAGTAGAAATTGAATAAAATTGGCAGGGATGAGCAGAAGGGGTAGTAAAAAGGAAATGAAACCTAAGCCTTCAGAAAGGCAGACTCAACGTTTTGTTGCTCATAGAATTACCTCTTTTCTTATATATTTGCATGATAACAAAGCACTCAAATACTATCAAGTTGTCAAATTAAACAGCTGATTAAATTTCCTTCAGCTGGTTCCTTTGTAGTATAACCATACCCAAGAAAGAACTATTAAATGTATAGTCACTTCACAGGTGGATTATACTAACAAGTCACTACTAATTTTGCTATGAAGCTGACCACAAGTTTAGAAGAGTTTGCTAGATATCACAGGGTAGGTAATAGAAATTTCTAGATGCAATTCTCTCAGATCACGTATTACCGTAGGTATTAATGTTTCTTTCATTAAATGAGCACTGTATCCCATGTTATTATTCTCTGGCTTCATAAAAACCATCAACATTTACTTCGACAATTACTCAGTGCTATTCAAATTAAACTGTACAAGCACCATTCCTTCCTGAGGACTGACTGACCAGTACTACAAAAATTCGCTATGATGCTTAAAAGGAAATTATGCAGTCTGAGCATTGTACATTTCTGTTTATCTTGCCACAGGTGTTACTAGAGGTCTTTGCATATGTAATTTTCTTTGTGTTTCTGCTTTACACATCAGTTTGGAGTCTTTGCTGAAGTTACGAATATGATACTGTGGAGAGCAAAGCTAACAACATCTGCACAGAGAATTAAAAGGACAGCAAAAACCACAAAATCGAGTTAATATTTAAAGAACAGAAATTTAATTTGGTATGCAACTTTTTCCTAGGAGGATCTTTATTTTCAATGCTATACATGTGAAAATAAGAATGAATAAATGGCTCATTATCTACATGTATAAAAATATAAACATCCTATCAAACATACGCAAAATCACCCTTCATGATATGCATCACTGAAAAGACCTATGCCTTAATTTCTAATTAAAAGAAAGACTGCCCTTGTGGGTTTTTTAATAGCACTTGTAAATGCTACTGCATTCATCCATAAGTACATGAACTGTGAACAGCAACAGCTACAAAATGTATACAGGACTCCAGTATTGTGCCTTTATATTTTTATGTTTTCATGTCAGCAAGTCAGCAGAGTCATTGTGTTTATCCATTCTCTGAGCTCTCAATAGAAAAGACGCAAAACTCATTGACTTTGCCTTGAGCCTTTTTCCTTTTTAAAAGTTTACTGCCATTACTAAGTAATGGCTCAGAAAAATATAATCTTCTGTGGCAAAGCATCAAATGACTATTATATTTATGGCACCATCATTTTAAGCCTGCTGACGATACTGATAATGAGTTACCAGTAAATTAAAGGCCCATTTCTTAACATTAATAGTGCTTAGAAGTTTTTAGCATGAAGACTAAAAAAAAATCCTGTTTACATTACATCCATTTTTACATAAAAAATGAAAATTACTGGGTTGTCTGCCAGGGAAAGGATAGGCAACCATTAATCAAAAGACAGGCAATCTTTGTTTTAGAGATGCATTCAGCCACCTGGAAGATTCACATTCAAGCAAATATGTCATCAATTTCAGTTCTACAAGCTGATGATACTCATATTCAGTTTTTCCATAGAAACAGGTATAAGAAACCAGTAAAACATTACCATGTTATGTACACAACATAATGTGAAAATGCTGAGTTAGATACATTATGAAATCCTGTAGCACTAAAATGATTAAAAAACTAAATGATTCGTGTAAAATGTTTATATACTGTATATATATGTACACTAAATCACAAGGTCAATTTAAAACTACCCCTATTCATAGCTCCAATGATGGATTTAGTAAGCTACCAGATTCTTAAAAAAAGAAAGCTATCTAGAGCAAATTTGAACACTTTACTGAAAACGGATTTTATACAAAATCTTAAAAAACGTACTTCAGAGTTACTTAACAGAAACTAGAAAAAGACGGTTGTTACTCTTGAGAAGGGCACTGTAAAGACCTAGTATCTGTGATCAATGTCTTGTCACTTGTGGTAAAAGTTAAGCACAAAGAAGTCATCTCAGAGTAAGGCATAGGACAAACAGACTTCATTCCATCCTCAGGTGTATTGGCCTCTCACTGTATCTTATTGCTCATCTAATTTGGCAGGTTTACATTTCTATCCTTCTAAAAACACTGTAACACACCTATCTACAAATGGACGGTATCCAGTGCTTTCATATGCACATCTTCAATTTAATCACGCTGATAAACAATCTTGCTAATAATACAAAAAAGAAGCCATGATGATGCAAATTATTTTCAGTTTTATGTAGCTGTGCATGCACTTAATGAAAGACCAAGTGAACGGAGACTGAGCACTGAAACTCGATAGAAATGTAGCTATAGCTGTTTCCAAAGGAATTAGGGTTTTTTAAAAAAACCCTACCGTGAAATTCTTTGGTTAGAATACAGGTGCTAGCAATATTTCTAAATTTGGAGTTAGAACTAGAACTAGCTAAAACTAGAATTATTGTTGAAGAGTTTTAAAAACATAACTTCAAGCCTTTAATATGTACTGCTAAATTCTCTGACACTTCAGATACGTTTAGGATATTTTTCTGTGATGGTCTGAACAGACTATACACATTCTTAAACCAAGCTTAGGTTTTTAAAGGGAAGTGCTTTTATACTCCAGTCTTTGACAATTTATTGGAAAGAGCTGCTCAATCTCCCCTACTGTAAAACCTGCGGCTCAGATCATCTGTTCCAAAGCAGACTCTGACTGCCTCCTCTGGAAAAGACTGTTATTTGGCAGGAACAAAACACAGCTCAGAAGAGGCAATTTCCCCTGAAGAAAGTTAGCATCATTCTTGTGTTTCTAAGGACAGGGCTCAATCTTTTCTAAGAAGCACTAAGTTTGTCTAGGAAGAGGTACACAACTCTTAGCAGTGTCAGTGCCCAAATAATACTGCTATGAAAACTAAGGAAATGGTTCTTTAAAAAGTGATTTTTGTCATCTGTTGGCTTCAGAGTTTTACAGCACTAACGTGACAAAAAGTAACAAGGGTGCTATTGATTACATTTATAATGTACACTAATTCAACGTACATGATTTCAGCTTCCCAGGACCCAGGCCCTACCTTTACTCAGGCAAGCCTAGCTTCACCTCACTCTCATCATTTTGAGGGTGTTTAAGGAAATATGCATTGAGATTTCTGTCCATATTATAGACAGTAACTTCAAGAGAATTATAAGGACTTCAGACCACCCACGGAAGTTACAATTCACAAGCACTTTAATTTTTCAAAGTGTTGTTTTACCTCTCAAGGGAATAAACACATGTCTCTGAGGACACTTCATAGTTCAAATGGTTGGTTATCCAGCAAATCTGTCCTTTCACATCAGCCTTACATGCTCGATGTGCAGGCCCTGGTCCAGTTTAACAGCTTGGAGAGAGGAGTTCAGAGACATTGGGAGCAAAGAGGGAAAATGGGAGCACCCAGTTGTGAAGGGCCACATGCATGCCTCCTGCAAAATTACTCATCTCAACAGATAAAGTATGAGCCACTGCAAACCCCTTGCAGTCAGGCTTCCCTTCTATGTGACAGTCCTTCACTTTGATGGGTGGGAGAGGGAAGAGTTAAAAACGGACCATTTGGGGTCTGCCCACCAAGGAAAACTCCCTCATAAGGGTACTGGGATGGGGAAAGACAGCCATTTGTCATGCCATCTTCAACAGAAGTTGTTCAAAGCAACTTTACAGTTTCTCAGCCCCTAACTGGATGATTTTTAAAACGCCTCACCCTGACAGAGCCTCAGCTCTGTGCGGGGAGAGGAACAAAGACTGGGTGCACATGCATGCATTTGTGGGACCGGCATTTGTCTACTCCCAACATTTCTCTCCTTCCTTGCTACCAACACAGCTACTGGGAGATGTAGGAGGGAGGGTGAAGGTGGGAGCCAGGATATGGTGGCTGATGAGGGACGTGGTGGCCAGGCAGGGACACGAGAGCCGAGGCACAGCACAGCGACCTCCTGCCCCCGGGGCCGTCAGGAGGTGCTGCAGGAGGGGTGGGGGCTGCGCCGAGGCTGGCCCGCCTTGTGCGTGGAGGCAGACAACGGGGTGAGAAAAGCACAGGGAGACACAGCCCCGCTTCGCATCCTCCTTCCTTCGGGATGCGACGAGACCGCAGGTGCGAGGGTGCGCAGGGCCGGCTGCCTCGTCCCCACGCCGCGGGCTGGGCGGGTGCTCAGTCCCGGCAGAAAACATACTCGGTGTAGCTGGTCCAGATCTTGTCATCGGCAGGACCGCCCTGCTCGGGGCCGAAGGCGCAGGTGCCGGTGGAGGAGCAGGCGGCCATGCGGAAGCCGGCCTCGGAGAGCCGGTCGAAGGCTTGCTCGAGGAAGTTGAACTTGAGGTAGTAGCGGGCAGTGTAGCGCTCGGGAGGGCGGTCGGGGTCGCGGCTCTCGTTCAGGGTCTCCCCGAAGACTTCTTTGGCTAGGGCCGTCTTGCCGCAGACAGTGATGCGGGCCACCCGCCGGAATTTGGCATCAGCCTGCGCCTCCCGGCCGATGGTGTAGGAGCCCCGGTAGCCGATGGTGATGTAGCCCGAGCGCCGCCCGCCCGCCCCGTCCAGCGACTGCGAAGGCGTGAGCAGCGGCCCCCCCGAGGGGCTGCGGCTGGCGGTGGGCGACGGGGCGGACGCCACAGCCCCACCGCCTCCCTCCAGCGGCTCGGCCTCCAGGTATCCCAGGAGCGGCGGCGGCGGCTCCTCGGCGCAGATGGAGCCGTCNCAGCACCAGCTGCAGGTCCCGCAAGTAGTCCAGGATGTAGCGGAAGAGAAAGCCGTCGCGGTCGAGGAAGAAGCGACCCTTGCTGTCCCGGGGCAGTTCGCTCGGCTGCTGCTGCGAGAACATGCGCCAGAGCAGTGAGTCGCGCACCGAGACCACGGTGCAGCGCCGCGTCACGTACACCTGCCCGCCTACGTTCAGCTCCACGATCTCCGGGAAGGACGACCAGCCGCCCGTCGCCGCTGCGGCCGCCCCGCTGCCCGGCGCCCCGCTCCCCGCCGCGGGCGACACGCCGCCCCCGTTGGGCAGCCCGCGGGCGCTGTCCGCCAGGGCCATACCGGAGCGAGCCCGCCGGAGCCCACGCCCTTCCTCCTCTTCCTCCGGCCGCCTGGGTTACGGCGGGGCCGCCGCCCTCGGGGGAGCGCGCGGCGCTCCGCTGCTGCCTACCGGACCTTCCCGCCCCGTCTGGCTCCGGAGCCGCGCTGCCACTGCGCTCCCCGCGGCCGCTCCTCTGCCCGCTGCCGCACGAGCTCCTCCGTCGGGCTGCGAGCAGAGAGCCCCGGCGCCGGCGGCAGCGCCGTGTTTATGTAGCGCGGCCGCACCTCGCGGGAGGCGTGGGAGGCTGGCGGGAGGCAGAGCCGAGCGCACGGGGAGGAGAAGGGGACGGCCCTGCACTGACGCAGGGTCCCTTGTCGTCGTCCGTCCCCCGTTCCCCCCACCCCGATCCTCCTTCCCCGGTTGCGGTGGGGACCCTGTCCGCGCCCGGTGCGCGCCCGCCGGGCTCCCGTCGCCGTGGGATAAAACCTTGTGGGTCCCGCCTCCCCCGGCCCTCTAAGCGGGGTTTCAGCTCCGGCTCGCTCCTCGGCTTCTCCGAGACGTCCCGTTTTTCGTAGGCAAGAAAAGCTCTCTGTTTGCCCCGAGGTGCTGGAGCGGGCAAGCGACGGGATGCTGCTGCTGCTCTGCCGAAGGCGCTGTGCTGTACCCCTGCTAATCTTCCGAAGGCTTATCCCAGCCCTCTCCAAATGAGAGCCCCGGCGAGATAACCTTGTCCCCTCCCTCCTGTCGCCTTCGCAGGAGAAAACGCGAGCCTGTGGTGCTGCCGGCTCCCCGGCCTGTTTCGGGCTTGCAAGACACCCCCATCACTACGCAGGTTTTTAACGCCCTGAAGGACTCCCTAAAACCCGCCGCCGATCCTCATTCCCGCAGGGAGACGCGGCGGATCGCGCTGTCGGGAGGCACCGGGAGCGCCGTCCAAGGGATGCCCCGCCGGCCGGGGGAAGACCCTGGTGGCGAGGGACATCTCAGCGCGGATGGGGTCCCCTCCAGCTGCTTGACAAGCCGCACTTCACCGTGACAGCCAGGCTCCTCGTGTCTGCGTGCATATTTGTGTATTTAGGTGCCCTTACAGCCCAGATTTAATTAGGATTAATTAGGTACATCGGGATCTACGTGAAACATAAGCACCTATTTAACATGCGTTGGTAGAAAACATTTAAGTTGTTTCAGGCTTTTGCTTGAATTTGATCTACGCTTCTGTGTCTCTTTGCCAGCAACAGTAAGAGCTGCTGCCTTGATGCATTCAGTTGCTCTCCCGTGGGAGTTCAAGTGTGCTTTCTTCCTTGAAAGAACAGCCCGGAGGACAGGGAAGATCTGAGGCGTAGGAAGACAATGGTCAGTGCTCACCTTTCCTAGAGGTGAACGAAGCCCTCTCTGGACTACCCTACTGCAAGTGCCCCACTGCAGTGGTCTGTGAAAGTAGAAATCAAAAGATGCAGGGGGTAGAAGTCCTTCAAAAATTGAGAAGTGGGAGAAAAAGGAAAGGCAAGTTAGTTCTCAAGAAGCAAGATAAGTTTGCCCAAGAGGAGAAGAGGAAGAAGAGGGGGAGTTGAGAAACAGAAGTTTTGAAGAGGGAATGGATGGTGAAAAAGAGTAATGTGTCTAGGGAGAACTGACAGGGAGATAACTGTGGTCTAAGGAAGATGGGGTGGTCTGGGGAGAGCAGACACTCAGAATTTACAGGAGTTTCATCTGAACAAGACTTAGAGTATGGTAACAAAGATGTGGACCATTACTTTTTCCATGTTGGAAATCCAGTTACCAGGACTTTGACCACCAAATATTTTTGTTTGTGGGAGTGAAATGGCAAAGTAGGTTAATCTGATGCTTTGCTGACATTTTATTACAAGAGCTTTTCTTTCTATTTTTTTTTTGTTTGGTTTTGGGTTTTGTTTTGGTTGGTTGGCTGGTAGGTTGTTGTTTTGTTGTTTTTTTTTTGAGAGAAGTAGAAGAGAGGTTAAAACAATTCTGAAAGATGAGGGGAAAATGAAATAATGTTGAATTAAGTTGTTTTGCTACCCATTTAAACAGCTGAGTTTGTTGCTAGAGGAAAAAAAAGGAGGGAAAATAACATGACGTACTGCCACACACAGAATTTTTGTTTTCTTTCTGTATACTCTTTTGGGGTGAATTCACCACAGTAAAAGCACATGAAATTTTCACGTGGTAGTTTGCTGGTGACAGTTTCATGGAGTTGCTTTTACCTCTTGGTCTCTTAATGTGGCATCTCCCCCCACATCACCCTGCTCCCGGCCATACTTAGCAAGAAGCCACCTCAAAAGCCTCCCACAGATTCGTATTTTAAACTCCACTTCCCTAGTGTGGGCTCTCTATTGAGAGCACTGTGATTAAACTGTGCACCCAGAGGATGAGATCATATAATGCTTGAGCAGGCGCTTATTCATTGCAGAATTTGCAGTGGAAGAATTTGTACCTACCAGCAGGTGAGTCTTAACAAATGCTCCCATATAAGAAAATAGGATCTTTAATTAATTCATCTGTTAATTAAAATTATATCATTTTTCTGGCATTAGGTTAGTATTAATGCAGGTTACCAAAAAAAAAAATCTCAAAACACTAACATAATCATTAGACTTCAACTTTCTGTTTGTCTTGAGCTTTGTTAGATTTGAGACCAGACTTCATAAGACCTGAGCTTAATGGATTCTTCCAGTGCACATTTTCAGAAACTTCAGAGATGAGTAAGTTATGCTGCTCCTTCAGAGACTGGCTGCCCAGAGCTTTACCTTCACCTGCCTAGTGTCTTGTGGGTACCAAGGACCCACCGTGCTCCTGTGCAGCACCCTATGATGTCCAAAGCCATGCACATTAAAGGAGTGGGGGGGAGCACAGGTGACAAGAAGTTTTTTGGCCCACTGTCCCAGGTCTCTTTTTAAGCGAACAAACCAGTCCATCCCCCTGCAGTGTTCTCTGTGTCAATGTGAAGCTGATTCTAGACTCCCCTTCGAAAAGGGAGCAAGGAGCCTTCTCATAGGAAGACACTGTTCATACAGCCTGTTCAACAGTCCTGGGCAAAGACCCAGCTTGCAGTGTTTGTCTCTGAGAGAGATGTCATTTTCTGGGCTTAAAAACATGCCCAGCACTGAAATAACTGTTTTGAAGCTACGTTTCTTCAGAGAAATTATATTCTGTGGGCATCTCACTGCTGCTTTATGCCTTGCCTGGCTGCGAGGCTTTGGTTATTGTAACTTCTTTCGTCAACAGATTTTGCCTCCTTTCACAATATGTTCATCCAATTTCTTCTCTATTTCCTATCTCTTTTCATTTGGCAATGTTTGTGTCAGTGAGGAGGATTGGACTTCGTCTGTGGGTATTACAATGGGTAAATATATTAACAGTTTTTTACTTATGTGTCAGTCACTGGGTTGCGTAACACAGTCATAGTGGTTTATTCTTATTTTGTGTGGGAGACAGTGAAATATTGGTACATGTGACATTAAAGGCTGCCATAGAATGCCTCCTTGTAAGGCATACAGCCCCCATAAAGGGCGGTAAATATTCAATATGGTCTAATGAACAGGCAAGGCTGTGTGACAATAGATGTGTAGCTGAATATCTCTGACTGTGCAGTACTGGGACATTTCTGGGCAATAGCTCTTTCAGTTAAGATAGTCACATTTCAATGTTTGCTGTTAGCTGCTGACCAGAACTAGCTAGAGGGACATTGTCTTAACCTGTCAGGATACAACAGTTTTTTCTTCTTTTAATATTTTGAGAAGTTTGCATTGGTTTGGGGGGATTGATTTAGTTGATTTGGTGGGGGGGGGGGGGGGTGACTTTTTGTTTGTTTGTTTGTGGGGGGTTTTGCAGGGGAGGCTTTTGTTGTTTCCATGTTTACAAAAATGCTTCCATCACAATGGGCCCCTGTTTTGCATTTTGGGTGGTACACCCACGGTTTACGATCCAGGTTCATTCAGGGAGGACAGTTTTCTTTTCAAATGGAGGAAGGGTAGCACCTAGTGGGAGTAAATCCACATTGCAATTAAGAAATTCAAAGGGCTTCAAAGTATTGCCAGCATGACCAAAGGCACATCAAGATAAAAGTATACTTTTTCGGTAGATTATGTATTCATTATTACGTAAACTATTATGTATTCAGCTTCTTCGTGAGAAACTTAGTAGAGCAAGAACATATTTTATCCCTGTTCTGAAATAAAGTATTCGTTTATTATTTCTTCTAGAAGGCTTCACTGTGTGAAGTGGTATAATATTGCTTAGAAAATACCTAATTGTGTATGACTGCGTTGTTTGAATTTTAATACTGAATTCAGTGAAATATTTAGCCTTCTGCATAAAATCATCAAAAGGAGTTAGTGATCTAAACTGAACTGGAGGTTCAAATACGCTCATTTAAGCTTCACAGTCTTGTTTAGACAATGCAAGAAGAAGGGTCTAGTAGTCACACAGCAGAGCATATTGCCTAAGAGTCAGAAATTCTTTGCTTTTTTGGGACTTATATGCTCTCTAAAATATGTGCATTTCCACAGGTTTGACTTTGACGGTCAATGGATGGTGATTAGGTTGAAACCTGTCCCATTTCTGAATAATATTTCAGAGTGAACTTATCAGCCTTGGCATTATGCTCAAGTGATACCAAGTAATACTTCCAAAAACTTGAATTATGCATTATTCCACCCAATGACAGAAGAAGAATTCAACTCCTTCTAAAGAGAGTGCCCTCTGCAAACTCAGTTTCACAGGCTGTATATAGTTGAACACAAATGCATACATTCATAGATTTCAATATTTCATGTGAATTGTAATGAATGTTACCTGTGAAGTTACATCTGATAATATCTATTCACAGATACTGTTTTGTCTCAGTGTTTGCATATACAGCTGAATACATTTAGCTGGAATTGCATGTTCTAGGAAATGCAGCTGCTGTGAAAATCTGCTCATTCAAGCATGAAAGGTATTGGAGAATAAAAATAATATAGGCTGTAAAGGACCTCAAAGTCATCAAGGGCTCATGCACTTTCCTCCTGCCAGGGTGCTACAGACATTGCTTTTAATAATTTTGTGGGGCAATGCTCTGCAGAGTCTGAGGAAGAGGGAGGGAGAGAAGGAGGACAGACATTAGCTGTGTATTCTGTGTCCTTGGCTGATACAGAGCTACAGAGTGTGACTGAGAAACATAATCAAGTGAGCAATTAGTAAAGGTCAGAGCTGTGTTAATTTCCTTCAAGCACCTTTGCAAAAATTGGAAGCCAAAAAGTACCCTCTCAATGTCATGGGGACATGCAGGTAGTTTCTGCCTCAGTAAAGAAGAGCACTGGAGGGGACACTTTCCACAAGCATCTTGAGCATCACTGAATTTGGAGAAACAAGAAAAGAGGCTATGCACCTTATGTCAAATGGTGAAATACTCCCAGCTGCTTCTTTTCAGGTGATATCTAGGAAAATGTGATACTTGATCTCTTGTTTAGGTTAATTATAAGGAAGTTACATTCAGTCCGATACCAAAGGAGCAGAGGATAGCTGTGTCATTTTATGATATGCAGTGCTGTGTGGTATTTTACATGCACAACATGTGAGGCTTTTCTCCTATGCTGAATTACTCACAACCCCTATAGAGCAGCTTTAAATCAGAGTTCTTTTTGTGAGCCTGGGCTCTCTGAAAGTAATCTTCTGTATCTCTGTGAAATGTTTCAGTCATGTCTTCAAATCTTCTCTCAGCAATTCTCCTATCTGTCAATAAATTGCATTCTGACCTGGCTTCTACCACAACAACAGAAAGACAGCCAGGCCTCTGCAGGACACATGAGTGGAAACTACATCCATCTTCTACATTACCATCAGTGTGAGTCAAGAGCCTTAAGCTGTCTCTTAAAACAGTGTGAGGATTCAGCAAAAGAGCTGTCCTAACAGGGAAAATACAACTCATTATCTAGCTAATTGGGATAAAAAAGGCAACCTCTACTCCCCCTTCTTACCAGCCTACCTTCCTGTAGGGTTGGACAGGCTTTAGAATAGGTTTTAAAGGGGTAAAGCACATTTTTGGTGCTTTTGGATACAACTAAAAGATAAGAGTATTGATCTGCAGAGGGGCAAGTTAAGGGCTGTCCCAAAGTCTGTTCTCCTGAGAAGCTAGTCATAAGGGTGGTATCATTCCTGGGTAGGAATTCTATCCAAGAGAAAATGCCTTTTAATGATTTTTTTTTAAATTTACAGGTCTTGCTTACACTTTTTTCTTAGAAAAATGTGTTTTAAAAAAAGGAATTTAAAATGTATTGATATAGTTATTCTTTTCAACAGAGTGATCCCTCAAAGGTAGAATAGTTAATAATGACAGTGGTGGTTGTGTGCTTCAGATTTTTGTATTCACTTTAGCTGTGATTGGAGGTATACTGTTCACTAATCGAGCATGTTTCAAAATGATAACTGGTCAGTGAACAGTAATTAATGTGTTTGCTTTTGCTTTCTTCTACTATGTACCAATGCAAGCTGTGATTAACCAATGTTAACTCTTTAAGTTAGATAAAAATAAGCAAATGAAATGCAGTCATTCATTTCAACACTCAGAAACTGAATGTGCTGCTTTGTTCTCTTTACATCTTTTTCTGTTGAAAACAATTTAAAATTCCTGTTATGTTTAATAGAAGAAATACTGAAACCCTTAGCAGGGGTGCTTACAGCATCTGCAAAGGTATCAAGGGGGTGAAAACTCACAGCAGCCACTCTACTACGGATAAGTTGGTAAATTATTTTTTACTACATTAGAGTACCTGAGAAAAACACCTTTGCACTAGTTTAGTTTTTCCCTCTGCTGAGACCCAAGTTTATATCCCTGATGGCAGAACTGACCTTATTGGTGTCAAACCCTGCTGGTTTCACACCCCATATAGATTACTAAATGGTATTAAACTGCCAAGGAATGAATGGCACCACAAGGCTTGTGCAGCGTTTCACAGTCCCCTGCTTGCTCCTGTCCCCACAGGGTATCAGTCCTGAAGGATGCTGTGAGTAGAGGTGGCTCCAGCTTTCCACTGTGCTTCATATTCAAGTTCTCTCCACCAGATTTATTCATCTCTTGACAAAGGCTGAAAAGAAATTAATGAAATCTCATTAGAGAATTGCTGTTCACTTCCACAGAAGTGAAGATTAAAAACTTTTTCTGTACACATAGAGAGAGAACCTTCAATATTTACATGCTCAAACTTGTTTCTCCTTCTATGGCTTCAGAGCGTCCTACATGGTGAGTGCAGCTCCACAAGCTCTTAGCTGCTCCAGACATCCTGGAAAATATCCATTCTGTCAAGACCTTGCCAAAGTACATGTCACCAGTGGCTATAACTAGAGCTCATGCCAGTGAGGACATCTGTGAGTGAAGGCTGTAATTACATACTCTTAGCTCCTGCAGGCAGTGTATCTCAGTTGTTCAACCCATGCCAGAAAGGGATGCTGGACCTCCTATTCACTGATAGCCTCCCTGACCTGCTATGTAAAATAATGTGTCATGGAGAATACATTTCAGTTACTTGGCAGGGGAAATTATTCACTCCTAAACTGCCAAAAATCTCTGCCTAGAGGGTGAGATAGCAGACAGCCTTCTGTTAGGGCCAAAATTGAGTTTGCCAGAACATTTCCTTCAGCCTTTATCCTTAGCAATGCTTCCAGAACTTCTCCTACCTGTTATCCACACATAAACCGACCTGATTTTTTCTTTGGTCTGAACCAAGCTTGAAGAAACCTGGAATCAATTTAATCAGGCATAGCTGATGTTTCCCAGATTGCTGATGTGCCATGCTAATGAGATGTTATTGCCCAAAGTTATGAAAAGCATCTGCTTCTTACCTGTAAAGAAAAACTGAGGGTTGCTGCTGTTTCCTTGAAGGTGAGTTTGACAAGCTTGTCTTCCTTAGAAAAGTTCACTACATGTATTTCGCTCTTGGATCTTGGAGAGGCCCAAATAGAATTCAATTCATGTGTGTAGAAAATTCTGGATGTGCTTTCCTGTTCCAAGTGTTTTCATAGAGGGATTACTATTCTGCTTTGTAGGGATTTCCTGTAAGATATCATCTATCTATGATCCATGTTTGTAAATGCAAATATACATTATTACTAAAAATAAATATATCAACAGTATAAATGTTTGAGAGACATGTAAGTGATATATAGAACGAAGGGTACGTTTAGATTTCATGAAGTTTTAATGAAGCAAACATCTGGATTT
Source organism: Rhabdornis inornatus (assembly GCA_013397075.1). Lineage (NCBI taxonomy): Eukaryota > Metazoa > Chordata > Aves > Passeriformes > Rhabdornithidae > Rhabdornis > Rhabdornis inornatus. Next base: position 688,761 of record VWZS01007209.1, read on the forward strand.
ACAGAAAATCACAGCCACTTAATTCCAGCAGCCTACAGAGTCTTCAAGCCCTTGAGAATATAGGAATTAGGTTTTTAAGAGGCTCTCTTCTCTTTGTGCATTACAAGCTGTTGAAAAAAAAATAGATTATTTATTATTTGCTTATGAACTAAGCAAAGGAATTATCTTTCCTGTGTCAGCGACATGACAACAGCAGAAGTATATGCCCCAAAGTTTTCCTAGCCTGGAAAGCATTATGTCCATGCAAAGCAAATTGTTTATTTGTTTTCTCCTTTTAATTTTTCATGAGTGTTGTATATGTACAGTTCTTGCCAAAATGCCTTTCTGAGAAAATTGAAAGCTTTCTTCATTATTGTTTGTATTTTTTAACTGAATGCTAAGAGTCTAGATTGTATCAGAACTGAATCCTTAAATAAAATCCTTTCAAATAAAACAAGCAGAAAAATTCTATTCATCTCAAGGAGGTTAAATCACATATAAATAGATTGAGATTATAGGATGGATTTTAGTGAAGGGGAAGCTTGTCTGAGAAGCAGGAGATAAGCATAAAGCCTGCAGTCATAGTGATAGTAAAAGGCTTCTGAAATAAGAAAAGATCTCTTTTTAAGTCAAGATACTTTTTGTGACTGCCAGTCTGAAAGATGGCCAAAAATTTAAAATTGCCAAATAAGGATTGTTAAGAGGGAAGAGGAGAAAGGAAGAAATGAAATATATAGCTAAGGAAAAGCGAAAGAAGTATGGAATTATTATTTCTGTATTTTATGAGCCCTCAGGCACATCTTTTCAATGTTTTAGTGCAGTAAAATAACCGTGTATTTAATACTGTGTATAATACTAATGTATATAATACTGACAATAAATGTGGTTATTCAAACCCATTTGATAGTGGAGTGACTTTAAAATACTCATCAGTAACCTACCCAAGTGATGTCTCTTCTTAACCTCTCAGCCTATGTCCCTAGGTCAAGGCTGGTGTGGCTCTCTTTGATTTTTAGTAGACAAAGATGATGTTTGGATCACTACCAGCTGAAAACAGGAAGGCACATACTCATAGGGGAGGTTCTGATTACTTTTTCTAAGAAACCTCTACTTTCATCCGTTTACTGCATTGTTTCTTTTTTCCATCATCTCCAGTGAATATATTCAACACACTTGTTTGGGTTGTTTGGGTATTTTTGGGTTTTTTGTTTGTTTGGGGGTTTGGTTGGTTGGTTGGTTTGTTGTTGTTTTTTTTTTTCTTTGTAGTGGAAAGAAAATGTTTGTGAAGGCAAAGAAGGTACTTACCTATGACCCTAAGGGTTGACATCGTTGCAGGTACAAGAGGGCACATTCTCAACAGTGCCAAGTTAGCTACATGTCATGCATCCAGAACAGGGCTCAAGAATAAGATGGACTGTAGGAGCAGATGAATGGAATGGAGAGGGTCTTCTGGTAGCTATAGGGAGGAAAAATATTTTTAACTATATTTAGTATGAATAATCATACTACCCACAGGAGCGAGCTGGGTACATTCCAGCAGTATGTATTTGATATACAGGTTGGGAAACATCAAGGTAACCTCATCTATAAATACTATAGTGACTGATATCTGTAAAACTGATTGTAACATATACCCAATTAGTTTCCCCCTGGTTCATGTAATTTATTCTTCTACATAAACTTGTTTTTTTTCCCCATACATTGAGCAAAAATGGTTTTGCTTATACTATGCTTCCTCTATGAAGAATAAAATTTTGTTTTAATCTCAGCTAGGTATTGTCAGTAAGCTTATTGGGTATTTAAACCTTACAGACCACACTAGATTAAGCTAACACCTGGTTTGTTCCATTCACTATACCCTGCGTCTTGAATGTTCATGTAGAATTTAAGCAATTCCTCTTCTATATACCATTCAGCTTACTGAGAGCACAAAATATGATGTTGTACAAGAAAATTTATGACATTCTAGAGATTCTTCATTGAAGATACAAAGCTTGTGAGTGGTCTTAGCCACACAACTTACATTAATTGGAGCTGTTTGCCTAGATTTTGGACCAGGTGATAATTGTAGCTCCCATCAGACTGAAATATATTATCCTGTTCTATTTTCCTCAGCTGTGAGTATTTCAAACCTTGTTATGCAAATCACAAATCCATCCACGCTTCTTCTGACAAATTGCTGCCCAGGAAAGCATAACTAATTTAATACATTAATCCCTACCCCTGAAGCACAAACATCTATCACCTGAGCTAGTAAGACTGTAGTTAGGCTTGTGGTCTTTCAAGTTGTTGTATCAGAGTGAGAAACAATATACTGTTATATGCACATGAAGCCTGAACATGTTTTGTCTGCTAACACTGTGTGAATAAGAAAATATGTACAAATTTACCCCATATATTTTTTTCTTAACTTCTACTTTCCATCTTTACTAAGGTTGAAATTCGTAGTAGCTATATATATAACCCCTAGTTATATTCAATGATTTATCGATTTCTTTATTATTGGTAGTAGTAGTAGGAGTACTTACTGTGTTGTGCATTCTTACTAGGCTGGGAATATCAGGTTCAATATTTATGTTAAGATTCATAGTAGTTTTCCTTAGAAAACTAAGACTCTGAGTATGTTTACAGTGCTTTGACTCACATACCTCCTAGCCTGATGCATCCAAATGAGGACCCAGTTAAATATGCCTCAGTTGGGAAATGCCAGGCACCTGGCTGTCCAGAAGATAATGCTATAGTAGTACTTTTCTCACATTTGAGAATCATGTCTGGCTGGGGGAATATTCCTTTGCTCCACCTTTGTTCAAGCTGCAGGTGCTAGAAGCTAACCCTGGGGAATTTGCACTGCAGGAGGAAAGAAATACGTTGGAATACATTTGTTTCATTTGTCTCTTTTTTGATATCCCAAAGAGTTTGCAGGCATAAATAAAGATTACTAAAGGCAGCAGTAAAGCAGGGTTCAGGTTGAGGGATTTGAATGATTCATGAGCAAGGACTAATAGGGAAGAAGAATGAGCTTACAGAGTGGTGCTCATACACCTCGGTCATGAAGCAGCAGACAGCTTGACTTGATAAGCAAGGATGATCCTGATTCAGAGCATTGCAAGACAAAGCATGAGCAGGTGTTAATGCAACACTGTGTTCCAAAAACGGTTTTTAGTATGAAAAGCAGTTTTCTTTTGAATCTGTCACAAAAAACTGGTGTTCCAAAAGCCAGAAAGCAGCTCTTTCCCAGTGAAATCAACATGCAAATGTAAATACAGAAGTTGAAATGTTGGCCTCTCTCAACTTGGTGGCTGCAGTTCCCTGCAGCTTTTGCCAGGGTGCGTGACTGGCTGCACAGCATGCATGTCATTCCATATACACTTCTGTATTTCATCTAAATGCTTTCTGAGGGGAGATCTGAAATTTAATTTCTGAAATAGTACAGTTACTTTAAAATTTACATAGGCATTGTTGTAAGAAATAATCATCATCCTTTGTCAGTTTCTGGCAACTTTTGCAACTCAGTAGTTAAATCACAGATTCTAATCTAATTCTTTATTGAAGTGTCATCAAAAGTTTCAGCATTGCAGGCCTAGCTGTTAAAATCTCAGTATAGTTTCATTAGCACTGACTTTATAGTAACCCTTAGATATCCTTCACACTCAGGTCCATTGTGACTGAATTTATTTGCACGAACCACAGCTCTTGCCAGCCGCAAACATCAGTGTCCCATTTCCACAAAACGTTATAGCAATTGTAGTAGCTACTATCTTTTACCAATAATGTACTGTTTTAGCACTATAAATGCTGTGATGGTTTATAAAGTGACTTTAAATAGTATTGCTTTAGGGGCAGTTCTGATAGGGTTTATCAAAGGCAAGGTGTGTAAGACTCAGGCTAATAATTTCAGCTGTATAGGACAGGTGATGCAGAAGAGGGGTAAATACATGCACTATTGCTTTTAGGTCATGCATTTCAGTAGGATTTTAATGTATTTTTCTTGCATATTTTTCTTATCTATCACTCTTGTCTGTTGCCCATCATATCTTTCTTTAAGGACAGCATTGTTCATATAAAGCCTTAGTCTGATGAGAGGCTAATTGCCTGCATTTTCAGTAAATTCCTAACCAAACTCTCTACACTGAACTAGCCAAAGACAACAGCATCAAAGCTTGTGACTAAATTGCAAAACAGGGTGGCAAGGCAGCTTGCTTTCTTTTTAGGACTGTGACAGGACAGTAATGGTAGCTTATGTTATTGCCTGATGCTTTGCAAAGATCAAATTTGGTATTTAATTATATGGTAAACAATTTTCAACTATACTTTTTTATATTTTTTAACATTTACTTTTACAGTGAATGTGTTTTTACAGTACATACCAACCTTTAGCATCCAAGCTTTAAGAATTGGACTCGGTGATCTTGTGGGTCCCTTCCAGCTCAGAATATTCTGTAATTCTAAAGGAAAGCTTCAATGCCCTTGGTGAGCATGAGAGCCATGTCCCTAGGAGCAGCAGGTGGCAGTGCTGTCTCTGCTCTCTGTTTCTAAGGCACTGCAGCAGCAAAGCTGGAAGAAGCCATTTCATGAAGAGTGCATAATAGTTAGGTTCCTGCAAACAAAGGTAGTTCTGCTTATGGGCAGTGCCAATTTTCCTCATGAGGGTGGTGTGAGCTTACCCTCCAGACTGTAGCCTTCTTTCTCCATGTGAAATTCCTCCAAGTCACACATACAGCATTTGCTCCAGTTTATGTAGCAAGGAGTAAAGGTATATAGCAAAGAGTACAAGTGACTTTTCTATCCTTTTAATTTTACCTCAAGATTTATTTGGCTAAAATGATTGAACTGTATATCTTTACTGATTTTGTTGGCAGCATCCTCTGGCAGGCACAGTTGCCACTCATCCCTAGAAGTTCTCAGCAATAGATTCAGTAGTGTCAGTGACTAGAACAAACACTACTGCTGCTCCTCCTTTTTTAAATTCTCCTTCTTTTTCCCACCATATTTTTAACAACCAAGACAAAAGAAAACAAGAAATGTCTTCTGTGGTCTCTGTTGTCCCAAGAGGACTCATAAAGTATGAATTAGGTCACAGGAAGTAAGATAAAAAGCATAACTGTAAACTGAGAAAATAAGTGAAGTAAAGAATCTTTCTTTGAAAGGACAAGATGTGAATCGCTGAGGTCAACAGTTTTAAGACATGTTAAACTAGATGTCTGCCTAATCACCAAAGCATTTCTGTCAGCTTCTTTATTACATAAATATTGATCTGGTTTTGTTTTTAATCTGAATTCCTCAAATGGGACATCTGAGTTATTTGATGCAGTGTCAGCAAAATAAAGAAAACACTTGGCCTCTCTGAAAAGACATAACAGTCGAAGTGGAAACATTTGAAAGTTCCCCTCTGAGATAATCTCTAAAATTTATTCCTGTTAGTATGGGTGTCTTATGAAATGCTTTTTCCAGAAAGGGCTTGGATAAGAAGTGGTATTTTGGTGAATCAGTTGAGAAAGGCAAGGGCAGACAGAAGTGAGAGAAGGAAATAAGCAGAATATGCTTACCCAATGTTCACTGCCAGGACTGGGAAAGGTGAGATAATTTCTCCATTGTCCTGCTTTGGACTGAAATGGGCTGTGTCTGGCAATGGGGTAAACTGACAAATTAGCACAGATCAGCATTCCATGAGTGAAATTAAATTAAAAAAACACACACATACAGAGGTCTGGAGGAGTACTGACCCATCTTCAGAATTTTGTTAGCATTTTCAGAGAATCACAGGATAGTTACTAAGATGATTATTGAGTCCAACTGTTAACCATATTTTGTCCTTTCCTGTGTCAGTTATTACTGCCCCTCACACTGAATTATTCTTTTAAAACTCACAGCCATGTATCACACTGCTGAATCAGGATCACAACAAAATTTCTGAACAAAAATTACATGAAGCCCAGCTGGGAAAAATAAGAGTGAGTCCCATCTGAAGTAGAGGAACTGTTCGTTTTACAATGTTTCTGCAAGCTTCAGTGTTCTCCCATACAAATGGAAAGAAGATGCTAATGTTAAAGGGCAGAATGAGGAACAAGTTAAAAAATAAAGTATGGTGCATGACACAAGAGTTTGTCAGTGCAGCCTTCTGACTAGTTAGTTCACAGAGGCAGGGAGGTCTTTTGAAGCTTCCTCTCCCTCTTTAATCAGTCACTTTAGAACAAGCAGATCCCAGCTTCAAAGGCTGCAGGGCTTGTCAAAGAAGAAAGCTGCCTGCTCCTCGAACTGTGGATGGCAGCTTAATGTCCCGCAGTGGTGGTTCCCATGTGAGGCTGCCCAGATTGGCAGGGTGGGTGTGATTACACAGCAACTCCTGTGCTCAGATGTCTTTGAAGGGTTTTTGTGTTCTCCCTACATTAGTATCGATCCTCTCCATTTGACAGGACTTCCAGAGACTTGAAAAGATACTTGGTAAAGCGTACTTCTTAGCTTGATCCCTCCCCCAGAAAGTCTAGATGGATCTACAGACTCACTGCTTCAAGCCAGTTTTGTCTAGTTCATTAAATAATAAGGTTTTCTTAATTAAAGGGATTGTTATATTTTCTTAATAAATGCCTTTACTTTTTCTTTTTTTGTCCTACCTACAAGACTTTTCCCAGAACTTACTTGCAGTAAAGTGAGTGGAGAATTTTGTATAAGAAAGCTATAGTGTTTATTTTGTCCACAAAACACTTTGTTAGAGAACATCATTAATAATGACATTTACTGACTCTGGGGAGACAGAAGGTTAAGTGTATTTTCCAAATCTGTGTGTGTTGATCCTGCAGGCTGTCATTTCTGGAAAAGTTTTCCAAAGGGAAAAAAAGTCCCTAATACAGCACCTCTCTTCCTCATTTGATTTCCAATTTCCTGTTTCTGCACTACAGTATTTTAAATGTGAACACCAGTTATATTTCAACAAAACTTTACTGTTTGCTATACTTTTCTTCTGATATATTAATGAAATTGTATATCTCAGTATCTCAATCTCAATTGTATAATTGTATAATATGTATATATTATAATAATATACATTTTCGTGTTGGTGACCCTACTTCCCCTATTTACAACTGGATTTCTATCGTGCTTCAGCAGCTACTTGCAAGTGCTGCAACCCCATTAGCAGGACAAACCTTTAACCTGGAAGTCACCTCTGATGTGTGACTTGTTCTTAGGGTCTTATTTTCATGGTGTATTTAGAGACCAGCTATGCCAGCCTAGGAAGTTTTCCAGAGCACAAAGCAGATCATGAGAAGTGTGTCTGGTAATGTGTCCATGAACAGTCTATTCATAGATACTTCTCTGGTCTTCAACAAAACATAAGTCAAACATCAACATTAGAATCTGGCACTGTTCTTGTTAAAGCCATTTTTCCAAGCACTATTGAGTTCTGTTAGAGCTACCTCAGACAGGATGTGTCAGCTTGGCAAATCATGAAGTCAGAATAAAAGGAGGGATAGAATGAATCTCAATAGATCATTCTCAAAATCCACATCTGCACCAAGGCAGGATAAGAAACCTTGAACTAATCCCGGCAGATTAGGCTAATACATTGGTAATGATTCCACTGAAGGAAATTATACAATGTTCTTATGTACGATATTTTAATACCCTTCCTGTTATAAAGGGGTTTTATCACATCAGTCAAGAATCTGATAAATATTTAACATACTCCGTTTTTATCCTTTCTTAGCAGATAGAGCAAAGTTGCTCAACACTCTCTACTTCTAAAATATACAGATTGTACTTCTATATCATGTACAGAAATACACTTCCACATTAAAGTTGCGCCAATCTCAAGGTCAGATGCTGCAAAATGAACCACCCTACAGTTTTCCCCATTCAGCCAGCCCTCATGTGATTGTGATGAACCAGTTCAGAGGATAAAGTGGAGAAGCATTCAAATAAATAATAAAAATTGTTTCCTGGTGATTTAATTTACTGGATTAAGCCCTAAGGAGGGCATCAGACAAATGCCAGTGGTCGGACTGGCTTAGCTGTGATAGCTAATAATAACAAATAAAAATAAATAAAGCTGTAATAGATTCCCTTTTCTAGGCTAAATAAACTTTCTCATACCTCTTTCACAGACCATGCTTTCTAGGGCTGTTATTGTTCTTAGACTTCTCTGAATCCTTTCGATTTTTTCTGTGTCTTTTTCATACATGGTATATTTAATATATTTCTGTATCTAAAGAATATTAAAATGTATTATTCAGTTATGAGTGAGCAGGCCACCAGAAGTGTAAAAGAGACCAGTTCTTCCTCATATACTCTTCTGCACAATTTTTCCTGCCTAATTTGTGTTGCTGTTACCATGACTTTGCCTGCTTGTGTAATAATTGTTCTTACAAGATGGATGGATAAACACAAGTGTGTCACCCTGTTCTGAGCTTTTTCAGTTTAAGAAATTCTGATTGCTTAAATTCAGTGCAGTCATTCCAATGTGCATCTTTCCCTATGTGGTCACTGCTCATGCGGCCATCTTATCATTTTCAGTTTTAACTTAAGACAACATCTAAATTCCAGAAGAACCCCAAGCAAGAGTTTCTCTAGATGGGGTATATAATTTTCCTTAAGTTTCCTTCCATTTCACTCTGTGTGTGCACTGACCTACATTGAGAGTAGGCACATGACAGATTCTCAGTCTTTCATGTAATCAGAACTCTTTTGGGGTTAATGGCTTCGTGCAAGTATAATTTTGTGGCACTCTAAAGGAATAAGATGTTAAGATTTGCTGTATTCTTTTAGATATTTATACATTTAGATTTTTATAAATAATTTATATTTCCCCCTATAGATTAATTCCTGATTCACATTCATATATTTCTCTCAATACATGATCTAGAATCTTGAAACATTTTTTTTTTCTTTTAAAGCCATCACCACCTGAAGCCATGTAGTCAACTGAGAATTTAAGTTTTTACTATAACAGTTTCTCATTATTATAATTGGAAAAATGGGAAGCCTGAGAATACAGCAACAGCAAAGTTAAAACAGTAGAAGTCCCAAATACATGCAGCCTTATAAATCTCATCAATTGTTAACAACTGTGAGGTTGGAGTTTGTTGTAGAGTGTGCTGTGGATGAAACCCACACTGTAAAGAAGGGTGCACCAATGATGGTTCCATCACTGACTTGTATCCCACCACTGGCTCTGGTAACCTGTATGTTGCTCCATCATTTATAATCAGATCTGGTCTGAGATGAGCCAGATTGTTCAGAAGCATTCCGAAATAGCCTGATCTGGAGATAAGGATTGCCAGGCTTTCCTGTCCTTCCTGTGAAGGCTCTCGTGTGGTTCCCAGAGTACAGGAATGGCAGAAGCCTATGGGCAGACTGGATACACTGCCCTGCAGGCTCAGAGATGATGTGGGACCTTTGGGCAAGTTCTCTCCACTCCAGGCTTCTTTGTGGTGACATGGAGGAAGGAATCCCACTCACGTTCATGTGCTGCCCACCCTCTTGTGAGAACTCAGTGAGCTTTTGGAGCCCATCTTTCTGTAGCCTAACAGGAATTTCTCAGGATACTGACCAGACTTTGACGGAAAGAAGGAAGGAAGGAAGGAAGGAGCAATAAACAGTACAGCATGCTGAAGGTGGTCAGAGACCTAGCAGTATTGTTCACCTGGACTGAATGAACAAGCTCACGACACATCTTACTCTGTCAGAACACAGGAGTGTTTCTGGGGCCTGGGAAGAGAAGACCTATGAGCAATCAGGGGATCTTAGTGGATGGGAATATTTAAGGGCTTGGGGTATCTTTCTTCCCCTTCCTTTCCTTTCTTCCCCTTCTTTCTCTGCCCCACAAAGATGTGCTTTTCCAATGCACTTGTGGGACATGTCATGTTTTATTCTCACACAGCCATATATCTTCTCTTTTCTCTCCTCCTTCACTGTCGCCATCCATCTTCACGCATTGATTTTGACTGGAGAGGCTTCCCAAATCTGCACAGAGTAGACAAGCATGGGGAAATATGCCTGCCCCTTCCTAACACAGGAAGAAAACGCGCAGTGCAGGGCTCGGCTGGGCTGGGCAGGTGCGGGAGAGTCCTGTTGCCAAGGGTAGTAGGGTGAGACAGCAGGAAGCTGTGGGGAAAATCTACTTCTCTGCATCAGCCATTCCCTTCCTCCTTAGGAACCCTTCCTTTGGCAGCAGCAGCTGAGCACAGAAGCACAAAGCAGCAATGGGTGGATTGGGCTGAAAACCACTCAGATTTATTTTTTCTTTCACAGGCAACATGGGCACCAACTATAACAAACCAGTTGCTGCCAACAGCAGCTTCCTGCTTTTCCTTTGTGGTGAAAGAGCATTGCATTGGCCCTGCCCTGTGGATCACTGGTGCCACGGTGACTTACACCCCACTGCAATTATGCTGACAGCCTAGGATGGACAATAAATAACATTTCACTGCTCTTTCATTTAATTCTATGGGGGGAAAAAATGTACCTCCTGTCTTTTTAGACTCCGCCAGCACCCTCTCCTTGAGTTTAATAAAATACCATAACCCATCAAGGAAAGAAAAAAAGGAAAATAAATGCCCAAAGAAAACATAGACTTTAAAACAGACTTCAAAAACTGTCCAATTCAATAAATAAGGGAAATAGATTGCAGAAATAGAGAAATATTGTTATTGTGGAAAGGAGAAATAAGAATGGTTTATTTCCACATTACATAAACCGCAAAGTCATAGTGATGGCATTGTGCCATCAAATAAGTTACCAAAGTTGGGAGGATAAGCTATGTGAGCTGGTGGCACCACTACCACCAATTTATTCTCTCTGAATATGACCTTATTAAATAAATAAACGCAAGGCTCAAACATCGCATTATTTTCCCTACAGCTAACCCTAGTGCTCCTGCAATAATTCAAGGCCACACAACGAGGGACATCTTCCAACTATTGCAGGGAGGGAAAAGTTGAATAAAATACTGTCCGCTACATCTGACAATAGGTTTCGTTTTTAGGTGAATAGTTTTAAACCCTGCCAATACTGAAGCGTCAACATAGTTGATCATTCCTATCATTATGTGAAAGTAGTTATTTGTCTTGATTTTTAATTCTTCCTGCATCTGGTTGAATCTACTATGCTGAAGATGAGTAATCATAGGAAAAAAATAGTGTCATTATAAATTCTAAAACCCAAAATTCTTCAAATGCTACTTATGTAAAAAGGGACAATTTAAATCAAATCATTAGCTTCTGCTTAGATGCTCAATTACAAGTATAATAATATAAATGTTTTATGTACTCACAGCTCTTGTGTTCAAATTTAACCTTTCATTCCATTTTTGCTGTTATTTCTCCCTTTTATAAATGTTGGTGTAATTAAGCCCATTTCCTCTTTAGAGGTGAATACACAATCAAAGCTAGAAATTCCCCAGTATGTTTTACAGTCTGAAATATGTGATACTCAATCTCAGAGCTAATAACTACCATGACATGTTTTATAATTGCACCATAAATCAGAGACTGCTGCATTTAAAGTGTAATTTCAGCCTGTTTTGCAATATTTCTTGGCACTTTTAGAAGTATATCAGGGTGGAAAATGCATGATCTAGCTGCATACAACTAAAAGCTTTTTTTTTGCAGTTGTTGGAGTGCTCCAAAAGGGCAGGGATATACTTGTCACTGATGGGATACCAAGGCTGCCTTGGGGATCTCAATGCATGATGTCTGAACAGGTTTCTGTCCAGCAGCTAGGAGGGATGGGTGGAAATTAACTCACTGGCAGGAGCTTGAAGAATGGGCACTCCATTAGCAACAAGTACTCTGTGGCTTTTGTAACATGACTTATTGATTAAATCCTTCCAGGAGGGGCCATGTTTGGGAGGGCCAAAGCTGAGAGCAAGAGAGAAAGCATCTGCTCTGAAAGTTGGAGGAACAATTCTGTTAACTCACACACCATCTTCCAGTACCTGTCTAGAGCCTTCTGCAGCTGCTTCTGGGTAAAATAATGGACTCCCACAAAATTAGGTGATTTTTTTTGTCCCAAAGCCTGTTTCTGTTTGAAGAATGCTGCATTATTTTTCATTCTGGTTTTGCTGTATATTCTATAGGTGTTATATAAGCCCTTTCAGTGCATAGACAAGTTTGTAATGAGCCTTGGATAATTTCTTAGGGATTCCAAATCCCTGAGAACTAGTATAGATGCAGAGAGGCTCTTTTATGCCTTAACTAATGGTTAAACTTGTTGTATGTTAGATCTTGATACCATATCTCCCCACTGGACCGCCAGCATAGCCTTGCTGGGACCCATTATGTCCTGACATCTGGCCTTGCTCTGAAGTGATCAGGAGCATTAGTTTGCTTGGTACCTTTCTGTGTATGATGCACAGCCCAGCACAGTGGGTAATGCCTCGTTTGCACCACCGGAGTTCCACTGGTAATTTAATTAAAATTGCCACATCCCTCACATGTGCTCTCACTAGTTTCGTTTCTGCTCATCAAACTCTGAATTTATGCTAGTCAAGTTTTATCATCTCCCCAAATAGCACAAGTCATGTAGCAACACCTGGCTGCATTTTGGACATAATATAGATATCATGGGCTACTCTTTGATTAAGAGAGCAATGTGTGCTACCGGCTGCCACAGGCTGCCGAAAACAAAAACAATAAGTACTTATGCAAACTGCAGGAACATAAACCCTATGTGATCTCCCACACCCACTTCTATTATTCATACTGGAGATCATTGGGAGGGACAATAATGGTAGTGGTTCAAACATCTGGTTATTTGCAAAGGCAGCAGGGTGCTTTGCTGAGGCAGGGACTGCACCCACTGGGGGGAGGAGATGAGTTTTGGGGTATCTGGTGGCAAAACCTCTGATCCAAATTAGACAGAGGGGGAGAACACCCACCACCAGATATTCTGGGGTTTGAGCCAGATAAGATAGAAGGTCGATAAGAAGCATGCCCTGTGGAGGGGGGGTGGTATTTTTTATCATGCCAATTGTCCTCCCTCACACTTCTGACTTAGGTGTAAAACCCCCCACCTTGGGGAAGGTCACATTCACATGTAAGCCTGAAGGTATGTGTTCCTTCTGATGGGGCATAACTGGCTCAGCTACATGAGATGCAGCTGTCCTATTTTAGAAGGTGTCACAAACTGTCACAGAGCCCTCACAGCACCCCCAGACTCGTTCCCTAGTCCTTCCACCAAAGGACTGCATGTGATCCACAGTGTTGCAGCAGAGCCTGAGTGTGCTGCAGAAGACAGGGTAAAACTGAGTGCTGGCACCAGTAAAACAGGTAAAGGTCGTAGCATCGATGACAGCTAAATGCACGTTGGATCATCAGGAATTTCATGGAGCTGCAGTGTTTTCTTATATTGTTGTAGACCAGGCCTCTTCACGCTACTCCACAAATGATGCTGTCTTGAATGTGATCCTAAGGGAATATCCCAGTTATGTCTAGTGCCTCTGTCTTACAGATCATTTAAAGCAATTACTATCTACATTACAAGTTAAAATGAACCTTGAGGTCTTGTCTTTAGCAATAGCACTGCTAATTTAGGAAGGCAAGAAGGACAATGTAATGTAGTGCACTGACCAACACACTGACTCATAGCAACCTTTACCAGACTATGGCCAGGAACTTCCAAGATTTGCTGTGGGAACTTTGAAAAAAAACAAACAAGGGTGATAACTTCTCAGAGATTTCACTACCATTGCCACTAATTGTGCAAGGAAGTGAATAAGAGAACTACAGTAGGCTAGAATTTTCCAGGATGATACATTTCATGGTGCAATCACTGCCTGTTGCATTTGCTGCGTGTTTTTGCTGTCTGGCTCAGCTCCCATTGTTGGGGTAAAGATGGGAAGGTAGGCTTGAGGAAAAAGAGGCACAGAGACTGTAATGACAGTGAGTGCAATATTACAGCATCCCAAGAGTTATAGCTGTAGGGCTGCTAACAGGTTTTAGATCAAGCCATCTACTCCAGACAATTCACTAAGATTCTCACCTTTTCACTGTAATTAAAACATCCCAGTAGAGGGAAAAGGAGCAAGTTCTGCACTTGAAGTTGTTTTCAGACTGTCAGCAACAGGAGAGTGTCTGAAAACACAACACACTGGCACTTGTCTCCTGTTTTCTCATCTAAGCACGGGCCATGAACAAAGTTACTTCTTGAAACCTGGCTTGGAGAAAAGGAAGCCTGGACTCCCTATTTTGCCATAATTTTTAATATTTCCTTAGAACAAAAGGACCATAAGGCTAGGGCCAAAATTGCTTTCAGTTGCAAACATACAGCTTGCAGGTGTGGGCAGAGTTTAGCCTAAAATAACTGGAGGCAAAAGAAGGAAAAAAAAAGCAGCTTAAAAATGTGATGTCAGCAGGAGAAAATTGACTCTGTGGGGCACTGGTTTTCTAAAGCCTTGTTCTATAATCAACACAGCTCATTACTGTAGCTGCGTGCAATGCTGCAAATGGCATTTGGATGAACACATTTTGTCTTTCCACCACGCTTGCTAGTTAACAAATTTTCTGCCCAAATTGCTGAACCATGCATATGGTGTCAAAGAAGAGGAAAGAAGCAGATTTCCTTTGTCAGGGTAGAAAGGATGTACCAAACTCTCAGTCACTGATTTTCAACCTTCTCCTGTTTAGACCCCTAGGAATTCTGCTGTGGAGGTACAGGACTTTGTATAGATGCCTCCTCCCTCTGCAGTGATAATCATATTGCTTTCTTTTCCCTCACAGTTTACAGTGCACACCTGAGCCTCAGGTCTGCAGTCCACAGTTTGGAAATTAGTTTCCCAAGCAAATGTACAGTTTCACTTCGTTCTTTTTTGAACAGAAAGTCACTTTCTCATAATATCGCAGTTCAGCCCATAAATACTACTAATGTTCTTATTGCAATGCATGGGACAGTCCATCCTGCAATCAAGAAGGAGGTAACCACCTATCTGAGATCAGCCAGCAGCATGTGACTGCACATCACTTTGCAAGGCACATCACAAGTTCTGGGTCCCATCCAAATTCACTTTGGAGTCTCACATTGGATTAAGGCAGTGGGACCTCTATCTTACTTGAGGAGGAGAAAGAAATGAGAAACAGAATGGAGTTATAAATTATATCCCAAAGGTAATGGAAAAAGAGGATGGACTTTAGGGTTTGAATATCTGTTATTTAATATGTAGGGTTTTTGTGGTTGACTGGGGGGGCTGCGGAGTCTCTGTTCTCAGACATATTCAGAACCTAAATGACACAGCCTGCTCTGGGTGGCCTTGTTGGAGGTTGGACAATATGGTCTCTGGGGGTCCATTCCAGCTGCAGCCATTCTGTGATTCTACAGTTCTAAATCTAAATATTTTCTTCCAATTTTCAGAGGAGAAGAATGAGCTGAAAGAACAAAACCGAAAGTTAACAAAATCTTTTCCTTTTTCAGCCAAAAGCATTAACTTGTATTAACCTTTCTAAGCACTGCCAACCTTGTCAAGCTGAGCAATCCCATTATGTTGGTTGGATTCTATCAGCACCAAAGGTAATTTTTCAGGCTACCTCTGAGGTTTTCCTCAGTGTGGAAATACGGGGGCCAAGGAAGAAGCACAGATGCACATTCTGGTTCTCTGTCCTGAAGGGGTCAGGATTTAGAAAAACACACCCAGGACCTAGGACGTGTGCTGGGATGTTTTCTGTAGATGCAAGCTATACCTGCATGGGTGAGGAAACTGTGGCATACTCATAGAGAAATGTGTGGGAATAGGTTTAGTAGCCATGCTGAACAGCTGCTCATTTTTAAAAGAAAGACAGGACAAGGGTTTAAATGGAACCTTCACGTGATGAAGGTTAGCCTGTACGAAACTATGTATGTGTTTGTAGGGCTGGGTTTTTAGGAGTCCCAGGCCTTAGGCTCTTTGGTTGTATCCATGAACTGACTTATCACTGTTTCTATCATTTAAGCTCCTTTGTCACCCAGCGCAATTTTCCCCATCAAGTTATGCACCAGCAGATGATATCCAAAAGCAGAACTGGCTAAAAGCACGGGCAAAATAGGAAATGTTTTGCTTAGAGCTTGCTGGGGAACAGCTGACTCCCTCTTCTTTCATGTTACCTGTCCATGCTCTCCCAAAATTTCATAGAATACTGCTAGCCCTACTCCTCACTCCCTCTGCTTGTGCTGCAAGATTTAATTTTGCATTTCTGAGGGAATGAAACTCAGTTATGCCTGACTGCTGAGAATCACAGAGCTAGCTCTGGAGACAGGCTGGACCAGCTCAGAAATGGGTCTGCTCAGCACCAGGGCTGGCCCAGGGAGGAGGACCATGTACCCAGGGACAGGAGAGGGAGAAGGGCACAGCCTGAAACAGGACTTTTCAGTAGTGGTTAGAACCACTGAAATCAATGTTTAGCTTAATCTCTAGACCCATGCTGTTATCTACCTGGAAGCACTCAGGAGCCACATAAAGCTTTATAGAATTATTTGGAGCTATTCTCAGTAAAGGGCTGAGGTTCCTAGACTGTTTTAGGCAGAAATTTTCATGGAAGTGCAAGGCTGCAATTCTGAGATTTGATACTTTTTTGCCCTAACCCAGGTGATTCCCGTATTTCAGACAGGGTTACTTATTTACTTCAGAATTATTCAAAGGCCCCTAGTCATGCTCCTGTGGGGTCTGCTCCCTTCCTGATGGGATAGGCAGGGATTTCTCACTCACTATCTATTGCTAACACACAGTGATTCATGCTGTTAAAACACTGCTAAGTGCCAAGAACTGCCTTAATCCAATTTATGGTCTGAAATTCCTATGGCACACATTTCCCAAGCCTGAATTGTATGTGTTAGAGAGGAGACATATAGCAAAAGAAGAAAAAAATAATCCCAAAATAAATTAACAACAGGTTGTTTAAGCTAAAACAGCCTTTGCCATCCTGTAGTCTGGTACTGGACTTTCCCAACCAGTAGAGCTATCCATGGATTACTGTGGTTCCACATAGCTCTCCATGCTACCAGATTAATCAGTTTCTATCCGGTAATGAAATATTACATGTATTCATTTATACAACACATAAACATGACTGGCTAAGTCCTATCATGTGTCCCAGAGGTTTATAGTGCAATTAGTCAGGGGAAAGTTGAAAGTGAAGCAAAAAGAACATTAACAGGCAGAAGAGGAAATGGGCAGGACAAGACGCATGAATAGAGAGGCCTAATATTCCTTCCCTCACATCAGACAGACACATATAAACAGTGAGAGAGTGAGTTCCCCTGCTCACTGGCCACCACTCATTTGCTGCATCTCCCTGGGACGTGCATCACCCCTGCAAGATGTGGGCAAAGGTACTGTCTTGTTTCTTTGCACTGTAAGGTGCGATTCTCTATTTAAGCTTTCATATCCTCACTCCATATGTTGCAGTCGGTGCCCATCACACCACAGGCTATGTGGTTCACCTGCTTTAAAGTGCTTGTAACTGCTTCCTTGAGACAATCTTAATGCTTCACTACAGGTGTGAGTGAGAACTTGTTTGTTACGCTGGGTACAATTCTGGTCACCATTGCTAGAGAAAGAGGAATGCAGTGTGAACAATGCAATGAAAATATATGAGCATAGTAGGGATGAATCCATATTGTGAAGGAGAGAACAGCACAGTTTGGTTTGTTTACCTCAGCAAAATGAAGGTCAAAAGGAAATACCAGCACTCTGTGTGAATATGTGCAGGGGAGTAAAGGAAGGGGAAGGAAGAGGGGAAATATAAGGAGATAATTCCCAAAGAGAGAGAAGATACTACTGCCAGTATAAAAATAGTATAATAGTAAAATAGTATAAAAAATGCTGCCAATATAAAAAAATATAAAAAATATACACACACAGTTGTGTAGATAGACTGGTTGTAAATAATGTGTACCTCTACAGTGGGACATTTCTAATGGTCCAGGAAGGGAAGTTTTAGATTATTTTCTAATACAGATACTAACAGCAGCTCACAGCCAAGAAGCAGGTTGAATTTGCATAATGGGTCATTGCTCAGTAGGAGAGGGAAATAAATATGTATAATTCCCAGATCAGCAGGATCCAGGAACAAGGAGCCACTGCTTTTCAAAGAGGCAAGATCTTGCCTTGGAGAAAAGCTGGAACTCCAGCTGAGAGTGAATTCAATGGGAGCTGGGAGCTATGAGCAATATGTGCAAGGTAGGGCTGCCAACTCCTGCCTTCTACTGAGCTCCAAGCTCATCAAGATTTGGGATAGTAAGGTTGCCAGTCAGGGAGATTAAATCTTGCCTTCTTGCGTGGTGGTCGGTGCACTGGTGTGAAATGCTACTCTCCCACTGATTTCAATACCAACAAGTAGGTGCCATGGGAAAGACAGATGCTTTTACTTCTATTTGGGGGGGTGTGTGTGTGTGTGTGTATGTGTGTGTGAATAGTCATTAGAGATGGAGATGAGATGGGGATGAGATAGAGATGATATAATCTTGCATAGTTATAGCACCTGCAGTGCATACTCTCAAGGACTCAGGGAGAAAGCAGAAGAAATACAGAACAGAAAAGGATAATGATGAAAACATAAATAAAATATAAAAAACACAGTGACATTTCTGGGAATAAAAAGAGGAAGAATTCTAGCCTTGATTTTGCTGATGTAATTTGTGTAAGCAGGGAAAGAAATGGCCAGTGTGCTAGACAGTAGCCCAAAACTGAAAGGAAAAAAAAGAGGAAAGAAAAAAAAAAAGAGGAAAGAAAATAGTGTTTACTTTAAATATAGAAATATCTACTTCTTCTTTTTCTCTATTTTTCCCTTCCCAGACAGTTACAGGAAATTTTGCCAAGGTGATTAATGGTTTGAATGCAAATCAGTTGACAGATCAAGTAATTCAGAGAAGTAAGCGAATGATTCTGGATACTCTTGGAGTGGGGCTTCTGGGTACCAGCACTGAGGTCTGCCACAAAGTGGCACAGTACAGCAAGGTAAGCTGTCTGGCATTTACAGCACACCCTAAGGTTTAGCTCTAAGAAAGCAAGGGAAAACTTAGGCTATGAAAAGGAAATTTTGCCATGATGAAATTCTTTAGTGGTTGGAAAGAAATTGTGTTCTTCTCACTGGAAACAGTGACTTCAGTGCTCAAGTTACTTTTCACTCTGGATGGGCAAAAGTCTGTATATGTCTGTATGCTAAGAACCCTCTCTACGAACACAGTCAATTAAGAGCCCCTTCCTTCCTTTAACCTATGATATTTTATTAAAAACATCAACAAAGTAAGCATCACTTATCACCAGCCTTTCAAATAAAGGACCTGTTAAAGAGCTGGGGAGTTAGCAGTGGGTTACTTGCAGTCCATAAAACGTTATTGTTGTCTGAGGTGCATTAGCCATCCTTCTCCTCTAGTCTTGTTCTCCTCAAACTAGCAGAGTAATTGACCCTGAAAAGAAGCCTTCCCAAACAGGAGTGCATCTGCAAGGAGGAGTTCAGCTCACTGTTTTATCATTCAGACCTGTCTGGGTGGACTTGTGCTCCAGAGCTCTGTGTGCCAATTCTTCTCTTCCCACAAAGAATTCCTCTTTCCAAGGCCAGGGTAGTTTATGCCCTTTTATTCAGTTTGCAGCACCAGGAGGCCATCTATCATTTACTCAGGGTCTTACTGAAATACAGAAAACAAAACCCTTTAATGAGACATCTTCCCCAACAAGATGATGACAGTCCTGTCATCATTTAGGTCAGAGTTGATGATCTCAGAGGTTTTTTCCAACCCAGCTGATTCTGTGATTCTGTCAATGGCTGGTGAGAAGGGACACCAGTGGTCAGAGGTTGTGTGAAGGTACTGAGTGCCCAGGTGGGTGGCGTTGGTTGCCCTGGAGCTCTGTTTGGGTGGAATAGGACATAAGCCAGCAAGAAACTGACTTTCTTTTCAGACTTCCTGAAAGAACGATATTTTTCTCATAAAAGGAAGCAGTCAGGTCCTGAGAGGACATGGTCTGCTCTCAGTTACATCAGAGTTACCATGTGCATTTATCCTTAGGTTGAGGACTTTGAATTAATTTATGTCAATTTGTTTCAGATCTACAGCTCAGATTTATCCAGTACCATCTGGGGCCACTTGGATTTCCGACTGCCTCCTCTGTATGCAGCTTTTGTGAATGGAGTGGCTGTAAGGGATGCTCTTTTATTTGCTCTGAAACCATAAAAATTGGTGCCATTCTTGCTCTATAGAGAACAGAATGTTCCAAAAATCTTAGCTTATTCTGAAATTCTACAAAACTTTCCTAGACTATTCTCCTAATGTGCTTCAGCTTCCATCCAGTGAGATTGAATTTAAGGTATAATATATGTATGACCCAACTCATTTAATGTGAGACCTGGGGCTGTTGTCAGATGTCAGAACTCTAAAGCTTACAACCTGGTAATCTTGTAGCAGGGCTACAACCTTGCTGTAGCTGCTTAAAAAGGCACCCTCTAGCTCTATCTCATTTCACTGGGATCTGAATTTCATGCCAACTGGCAAAGTACAGTTACAGGAAAACACAGATGCACATATAGATACATACACATATAATATCACAAGGCAACTTAATCTTCAGTTACACAGCTTCCAAAAGCCAGTGATATATTTTGGACACACAGTTTATCATTAAAGCAATAACTGACTCCCCAGACATTTGTCTAAATTCAGATTGAGGCTGTAACTGTTTGAAATTGAAAGATGCACAAGAGGTGGGGTAGACAAATTTGGCAATTATGCAAAACCAGGGAAGGTGACCAACCAAGGAAATAGTAATATTAAGCCTATTTAAATAAGTGTGACAACTGTATCAGAGGTCCAATTTAACAGCTCATTCCCAATGTAGAGAAAATTACCTTGGAAATGAGAGCTGGTACTGCTCAGGTCCTAGCAGCCCTTATGATATTCAGATCTGGCTGTTAGCATATATATGATCAGTTCAGTTTACATCTTGGTCACAGGTCAATTTAAGCACTTACTGAAGACACCAGAAACACAGCTTACAGGGTATTGGCCACAACTTTCCTTATCCTGCACTGCAGGACATCTTCCCAGATGGCATCGAAGTTTTTCAAGGCAGATACTGTATTTTCTTCTATCTGCTTAGAAACAGTCCTCAAAAAAAACATAATCACAGTATCACAGGGCAAACCCTGACTGCTGGGGAGCCTGACCACCTTCCTCCCCAGTTTGCTCTGAAGTTAAGACATGGGTGAACAGATGTGAAAGTTCAGTTTTTGAGGTGTTACTATGCTATATTCAAAAAACGCTGTCCCTGATGCTCTCAGACCTTTGGGGGTTCTCAAAACTTTGCATGAGGAAGGAATGTGTCTGATAAGCAGTACATTACAAACACTGACTGCGCTGTTGGGGGGCCATCTGCTGCCGTATCAGCAGCGATATGCCATGCTGGGAACACCTAAAATCTTCCTGAGCAGCTGGGCTCTGGACATGGGAAAGAGAAGGCACCACTTGGGATACTCTCTTGAGCCAAGCAGCTTGTTCCACATTAAAACTGTAGCTTTATCCTACTCCCAGCAGCTCCAGGGAGTCTGGTTCCTTGCGTGACAGATCTTGTTTTGGTGTACTGAAAATTCAGGCTAAAGCCTCCTGTACATTTTCAGGCTTGTGCCTGTTGCCTGTGGAAGGCTGCACCAGAGAAGTAGCTCTGATGATATAAATTCCATTTAGCAGTATTTAACTGCTACAGTTTTATGGTGAGAGTCCTAATGGCAGCATCAGTTGCAGTACCAGGGAAGAAATTTAATTGTGTTTATATTTCATTGTTTTGGGGAAAGTGAAAATTTATTGTTCACATGGTGGACCTAGAACAGCTGCTTTAATTATACCAATTTAATTAAAGCAGCAAAAAAAAACTGCAGAAAAAAGGAATTGCTGTCACACCAGTTTCAGGCTGGTACAAGTTGAATTAGAATTATTCTCCTTTGAGGCAAGATCTCTGCTGCATTGCCACTTTTCAGGCAACCATATTGGGAGTAAAGGTCTTTAAAAGACATTTGAAATTTTTGCTTTCTAAGGAAGATCTAGTTCTTCAGTACTTTTTTATACCAGTTACAGTAGTTTCATTTGGCTGAGGCAACCTTGCCAAGTCAGAGTTTATTTCTAAGATATTGATGCTTCTCTTTCCATTAGGTGCACTCAATGGACTTTGATGACACCTGGCATCCAGCCACACACCCATCTGGGGCTGTGCTCCCTGCACTGATTGCACTCTCAGAGGCCTTTCCTCAGAAGAAAAAGATCTCAGGTCTTGATCTGCTCTTAGCTTTCAATGTGGGAATCGAGGTGCAAGGCAGATTGCTGCATTTCTCCAGAGAAGCCAGGAATATTCCAAAAAGGTACATGAAAATGTTTAAAGTAGAAAGTGGAGTGGAGGTGGATTTTAATCGGTGCTAATATAACAATTAAATGTCAGTTAAAATACAGGTGGCACAGTTAGTCATATTTCCTAAGCTGTTCATCTGGAAATTTAGGGAAGGCTCATCTCACACATAAATACACTTGACTCATAGCTCTAGAGCTGACAGACTTCTCTTTTAAAGCATTGACCAATTCACAGTGAGGCAATGATCTCCCTATTTTGAATTTTTATAGATTTATAATAATATAAAAATTTAAATAATAATAAATATAACTTTATATTTGACTATAAATTTGCTTGGAAGTATGAGCAGCACTAATGTTTCAGTTGCGTTCTGGGAAGGACTTACTGCAAGCAGTATTATTCCAGTTTTACTTTTTCCTGGGGAAAAGTGATAACTTTCAGTTAGGCCCACACATGAATGTTGAATGTATGTTTCTTTACGGTCCAATACATTTTCCATGGCAATGAACGAAAAACTTTTGTAGATAGTGAATTTGGGTGAATTTTTGAAATCTGGTAACGAAGATACTTTTATTTCCTCAGGTTTCACCCACCAGCTGTGGTTGGCACAATGGGGAGTGCAGCAGCTTGTGCTAAACTGCTAGCTCTTGACCAGCTGGAATGTAAAAATGCCTTGGCCATTGCTGCCTCCTATGCAGGTGCCCCACTGGCTAATGCAGCAACCCAAATAAAGCCCCTCCATGTTGGGAATGCTGCCAAGCATGGACTGGAAGCAGCTTGCTTAGCTTTACAGGGCCTTCAAGGAAACAAACAGATCTTGGACATGGAGTCAGGGATGGGTGCCTTTTATACAGATTACAGCCCACAGACTCTGCCAACCTTGCAGTCCTACCCCTGGCTCTTGGACCAGCAAGATGTGGCCATCAAATGCTTTCCTGCTCATCTTGCAACACACTGGGTGGCTGATGCAGCATCTTCTGTTAGGAGGAAGCTTGTGGAGAGCAGCGAGAACTTGTTCCCCCTTGATAAAATTGAGAAAGTCATTCTCAAAGTCCCTGAGGTCAAATATGTGAACAGACCCAGCCCAGCCTCAGAGCATGAAGCACGACACTCCTTCCAGCTTGTTGCATGCTCTGCTTTGCTGGACGGCAGCATGTCAGTCCAGTCCTTCGCCAGTGAGAATGTTCACCGGCCGGCCTTGCGAGCACTCCTCTGCAAAACACAGCTGGAGCACCCTCCTGACAACACCCCCAGCTTTGACAGCCTTTACTGTGAAGTGAGTGTCACGCTTCGGGACGGCAGCACCATCAGCGACCGCTGCACTACCTTCTATGGGCACTGGAGGAAACCTCTGAAAAAGGAAGACTTGCAGAAAAAGTTTCAATCCAATGCACTCAGCATCCTACCCACTGAAGCCGTGGAAGGCATTATAGAGACTGTGTACAACCTGGAAAAAGTGGAGGACTGTTCAGTGTTAAGTACATTTCTATCAGGACAGACAGCTAGAGCACTTCCAGAGAAGCTGCGCTTCCTTTGAATGTTCCAGCCAACGGCTACACGCTCTTCACAAAGCCAATGCAAAATTCAGGACAAACTCATACTTAGTGACTCAAGCACTTTGAAATAAGACTCCTGTAACACAAGACCACATTCAGTCCAATATTGGGGGTTTTGACAAAGTAAATAATTTGGTGATTATGTGCCCAGCTTAGCCAGGCTGAACAGAAGATCCTCTGTTGGCACAGCCAACTCCAGCTCTCTTTGTATCTCTAGAGGCAGAGCACTCACTGCTTGCACACGGCACAAAAATGTCCCTGCCCTTCTGCCAAAAATCTGTGTTCTGCTTTTCCTGAATAACTCCATTCAGGAAATCCAAATTCTGGAAGAATATAGAAGTGCTGTGTCCAGGAAAATCATCATGATTAAAAGTACAGAGAACAAAAGCCTTTATATGTTTATTTCTGTAGATTTCTCTCTACAACCTTCTTGAAGAGGGTACCTGTTAGGTCTGAGCCTTGACATTTGGGCTAAAATAAACACAGCAGAGTAGGGAGGGGTAGCACTCAATACTCTGCAGCATGTCAGGTGTCACTGCAGCCATTGCTCTTGCCCTGAGGCAGCCAAGGCCTGGGCCCAGCCTGATCACAGGAGTGCTGAGCAGGAGGGACAGCTCCACACTCCTCATCATAAAGGCTTTATTTCCCTGTTCCATCTGTTGGCTCCTCTGTTCCCGTTTTATTCCTGCCCCAATTCCATGAGACACTGAGCAGGTGATGTCAGTTTAGGTTCCTTCAGACCCAGCAGAGTGTAGGCTACACCACCCTGGGCAGGAGTGACAGAGACCTGTGAGCACCAGAGGACTTCTTATGTGAGACAACTCAGTGTCCACACTGAACCTTGATAATGAATGCTGGGAATTTTTTGTTCCTCCAGGAGCACAAAGCCTTGCCAGATTGAGCTTCTACAATAAGCTGCCAACCCTTTGTTCACATTTGTAAGATCAAAGCATGTTCTGTAAGATATATAAAATTGTCTTCCTCAGGGCACTAAACAATGTATGCAAAAAAAACCACCACAAAATAAATCTAATTCATTTGACTAAATAAATCTGAAATTACTTCATTCATTAGCACAAAATTTGTGTATTTTTCACATGCAATGCATTCATTTGTATTGGATCTTGGTTTATAAAGTTGGTTTACCTAGGGGCTCTGCAATAATTTCGGAAGTCCATTAATAAAACTTGCTTAAAGACTTGCAAGGGGGGAAAAAAAAGCCAAATAACCACAATCTTTTATTTCTCCTTTCTGATTAGAAATAAGAATTTACTCACCTATACTGAAGGTAAACAGTCATTTACAGCTACTTCACTTGTAATTGCAGCTGGGTAACAGCAAAAGTGAATTACTGATAACTGTTAATGATGTAATAAAACCCCATTGCCCATTCAGTGTTTTAAAGACTGAATACATTTGGATTCATTAAAAAAAAAAAAGGACCCCCCCATTACCTTCAATATATGGTTTCTATTCAAAAAGATAAATAAATAGGTTAAATTCAGCAGTAACCATCTGATGTATTAAACATTAAAAAACACCCCACTAAACCAAACAAACCAGGAACTGTGAAGTTTAGCAGTTGCATTATTTTATTAATTCAATCAAAGGAAGCTAAATATTTATGCTTAGCTACACTGATTTCCTTGGAGAAGTCTGTACACTTCTAGTCAGGCAAGCTTCAGGACTTCTTGTACCATTGTTCCAATTCCATCAAAGATTTCATGCAGAGGAGCCTTGCACATGAAAGCACAGGTAGTAACTATTTTATTGGCTTTATCCACGTGGGATTCATTTACATTTTTGCAAACGTGCTTACATCCAAGCTCTGTTATAGCAGATGCCGTTTCAGCATCAGGAAATCTGTAAATAAAAATACTTTAATTAACATAAAGCAATGATATAGCCATAAAATTCTGGACACATAAATCTAATGAGAGGATTACAATAATATCTACGTGACTCTTTAGCTGATAATGACAAGGGAGTTAAAGAGGCTGCTACTGTCAGATTCTCCTATCCCCTATGGACACATCAAGTGACCTAATACCTTTGAAAACGAGGTCAGAAATGCAGAGCCACAATATGTCAGAAGGTACAATAGTTTTTAACAATATTTCCATAAGTTTGGAAGGTGATACCAAGTGCAGCCATAACTGATCTTTAAAAGCTTGAGAGAAGCCAACTGAACTTGCAACCTTTTCCAACACCTTCATGTAAGGTGTTCCTCTGAGATCTGATTTTGATATTTTTCCCCCTTCTGATAAGGAAGTAGCAGATGCAATCTGCTTTGAACAGAATCCCTCACTATGGCTGCTGATAAATTTAATTCCCAAGTTTTATTGAGGGTTGACAGTTCTTGAAGCAGTACTGATTTCTGCCAGGCCCTGTTCTCATCTCCCTCCCCTAAAGTGGACCCAAACCACTACCACCAGAAAAACTTTATTAAAAATATCTGAGTTAACAGCTGGAATCAACCATCCTAGAGGACTTTTCCAAGCTAAACAATTATATGGTATCATAGATCAGTGTGTATCTGGCTGTAGCATCACAAGTCACCTGACCTCATGGATTCACTCTGTCTGCCCTGAGAGTTCTGTGCCTGCTACTATTATTCTAGTGAAAACTGTCATTAATTTTTCTAAAAAGTAACTAAGTTTCCCCAGCTTTACTGGTACCAAAGGGACTTTTGCACAGAAGCCTGTCCATTCCCTAATCTTAACTCCCACGCAAATCATCTCCATCCATTTCCTTCTTACCTTCCATCTATGTTTTTATCTTGACCAACTGTAACTTCACAACCAGGAAACACTTTGGCTGCCAGAACTGGTGATATACAGCACAAACCAATGGGTTTTTTAGCACTGTGGAAGGCTTGGAGTGTGGAGTTCACGTGCTCGTTGACAGTACAGTTCTTGCCATCTACAGCCCAGGAACACAGATTTTTTGCTACACCAAAACCACCTTACAAAAAAAGAAAACAAAACCGAAAAACTCAAATATAAGGCACTGCTAAAAGCCATTAAATTTGATACCAAACAGAAGCTCTTTTTTACAACATAATCTTTGTATCCATGAGACTCTACAGTAAATGTACTGAAAGCCTTAGAATGTCACTGTTACCTGTAAACACGGATTTACAATGTTAAAAGTTTAACTGCGTACTTTTTATACCACGTAAGTTTTATATAGGCCAGAAAGCTTAACCTTGTTTCAAAAAGTAACAAATAGAAAAACAGGAAACCTCCCATTCGTTTGCTAGTCTCGAGAACAGCTACACCATCTTCTCAACAAGGAAGAGGGATCAGAAGACAAATACTAGTTAAAAGGACAAGTATGGAATTCATGGAAGGAATGCAAACAGTGATTTGACCATCTACAAGAATGAACTCTCAAGTTTTACTTTGATGCTTAAGCAATTATAGAAGAGCTTTTCTTCTTCTCTAGAACTACTTTTCAACTTTAAAAAAAGGATTAACACAATAAAAAACCACTGGGGATTTCACATAAAACAGACATTATAATATGGTATTGAGAGACAAAAAAAAAATTTTAAATGATAACATAATTTCCTATTAAAAATAGTTCCGGTTTGTCTTTCTGTAACTTAGTTTTAACAATCCTTTAGGTGCATTTAAACTTCATTTAATTGTATAAGCAGATTGTATTTTACAGCTCCTTTGTCTGCTGGATTTATAACCATCAGAATAATGAAAGTAAGGTTATTCCATATGGAATATGCATGGCATCAACTTTTCTCCAATATGAATAATGAAATTTCCACAAGTACTTCAACAGACAACATCAAGTAGCTTTGCATTTTTAATATTTTTTCTTTCCCGGTTTGCTCACTTTCAAGTGTTATCTGAAATCTCTGAGGTAAGATTTTAATTTTCGAACTTAATAGGGTTTATTTCCCTCTAACAGTTATTACAGCA
Source organism: Rhabdornis inornatus (assembly GCA_013397075.1). Taxonomy (NCBI): domain Eukaryota; kingdom Metazoa; phylum Chordata; class Aves; order Passeriformes; family Rhabdornithidae; genus Rhabdornis; species Rhabdornis inornatus. Next base: position 716,525 of record VWZS01007209.1, read on the forward strand.
ACCCCCTGAGCCTGCGTTATAACAGCATGAAATTAACGTGGAGAACATCTGTGAGCCTCTACTCCCTCCTGATCAGCCCTGACATCAACCACTCACAGTGCAGGCAAAATTGTTTCTCTGTGTTATACACACACTCCCTCTGCTGGCCTTACAACAGCGTGAAAACTTCAAAATTAACACTTAGGCCCAATCATGAAGGCAGTATTTACACAGTACTATGAATATTCTGGAAAGAGATCTTCAGCTAGTCATGATTTCCTCGTGATGCTCCAGCTTCTTAATTTCTAAAAGTGGTTACAATTACCTCCATCTGGAATGCAATTTTGTGGTCTCTAAATAAAAAATTATCCATAAACACGTTTTATACAACTTGATCAGCAGCTGAGTGGATACATAATTAAAACAGAATGTACTCCCATCTGACATGGAACATAATCTATCTGGCAACCTGCTATTCTGCCAACATTTTCAGAGGCCCTGAAATTAAGGCATTGCCATGTAGCTGAGTTCTGCCCAATTTTTGTACTCTGGTCAGGGTTCTTGCCCACACGTAGTAGTGAAGTTTTCACAACCTTTAGTAAGAAGGAACGGTGGGATGCATAACTAAACACCAAAAGAACACTCTAGCACTTTAACTTAATGAACTATGAATCAATAAATATATTGAGTTAAAAAAATCACAAATAATTTTCTTTTGAGAGATGAGCTCAGCTGGTCAGAGCATGGTGCTAATAACACCAAGGTTGTGGGCTCAACTCCTGTGTGGCCCATTCACTCAAGAGCTGGACTCAAGGATCCTTGTGGGCCTTCCAACACAGAATATTCTGCGATTTAATGATACCTACCAGGGAAAATGACAGCATCAAATTCACTAGCTTTCAGTTCAGCCAAATCCTGAATGTTTCCCCTTGCCAACCTGGCACTTTCAACTAACACATTTCTCTTCTCTTCTGCTGGACTTCCTTTAAGGTGATTGACTACATCCCTTTGCTCAATATTGGGGGCAAATATCTTCACCTAGGAAGAGAGATAAAGCAATTTTATGAATGTAAATAAAACTCATACATATTTGTCACAATGAAGATTACTACTTAAAGAAAACAGGTTTTGTCTCTGAAGACTCTTATCTAAGTTAAGCAAATTCCACAGGATGAATCCAGCAAATTAAATATCTAAAGCAACATATGATATATTAGGATGGGTAAACACAGCCATTTTTCCCATCCTATTCCTGCAGCATTTTGACAGGAGAGTATTCTTATGCCAACATTAAGCTTACTGATTTTAGAATGGCAGATAAGCCCAAGGACAAACAGGACACCACAATTCACACCAGCAGCCAAACTGGACATACAGCTGACTTTGAAGAAAGGTTGCTCTTAACAGTTATGGAATTAAAGTGCTAAAAAAGTTTGACATAAAAAAGTTAAAGATGCAAATTGTACAAGCATTTCCAGAGCAAATATTAGAGTTACCAGCTGTCCTAAAACACCAGCAGCAGAAAGGAAGAACAAAACACATAAGAACCAATTTTGGTAGGACACAAAAGGAGAACATCAGAATAAAAAGCTTTGTGACAGGTGTACCACAGGGGTTGTTTTTCTGTCTGTTTTGAAGCTTCCTTTGCAAACTTCTCAGAGATGACAATTTTGTGCTAAATGCGGGTGCTGTTGTCACCATCAGACACCTGAATGTGGCTACACATAGACAATGACCAGTTTCTGCCATTTGAAGCCACAGATGAGACCAAAGCACACCACTACATTCTGGCCCAGGATTCTCTGACAAGTCCCAGTTTACCAAAGAGAGCCCAGAAACAGTGAGCAGAAAACAAGCAGGTGAACCCCAGTGAGGGCTGCAAAAGCCATCAGAAGGAAGATAAAGAATTTTAATCCATACTCAGCTCCCCGTGGCCAGAGGAGAAGGGACAGGTCTCCAGCTTCTCCTTGCCCCCGGGTTCACAGGATCACAGAATTGTTAGGGCTGGAAGGGACTTCTGGAGATCACCCAGTCCAAGCCCCCTGACCAGGCAGGGTTATCTGGAACAGGGTGCACAAGAATGCATCCAGGTGGGTTTTGGATATCTCCACAGAGACTCCATAACCTCCCCGGGCAGCCTGTTCTCATGCTCTGCCACCCTCAATGTAAAGAAGTTCTTCCTCATGTTGAGATGAAACTCCTTGTAGTTTAGTTTACGACTATTGCTCCTCATCCTGTCACTGAGAACCACTAAAAAGAGTCTGGCACTGTTTCCCACAAAATTGGATTCATTACCTGGTGTGTGACAAGCAAATAATTACACTCTCAAGAGAGACACTGGTTATTTATTTCAGATAAGCAAGCCTGGGTGTTCAGTGGTATTCCACAAATCAAGCACAGCCACTGGACTTTTTTTGACATTGTCGATACACAGAAATTCAGAGCAACTCTCAAAGTGCAGCCTTTCTATTAGGATTTCCGAGTCGTTTTTATGCAAGTTTTCTAACTCCAGTTAACTTCTACACATGCTCAGGGGAACAGTCTTCGCCTGAGCAGGGGTCTCTTTGACCTGCAGACATGACTTTTAGTATAATAATTTAGTTGTAATAAAAATGACCCCTTTTCAGTCTTGTGTCCAGCTGCCTGTGCGACCTCTACTCCAGTCAGGGGGCAGGGCGGGGATGAATAAAACAGGGGAAGGGGCAACATGAAGAGGGAGATTATGGCTGAAGAGGCTTTGTAGGGTGCAGGGGCGGCGCAGGGAGCACCGCAAGCCGGGAGCGGCTCCGGTCCCACAGAGCGGGGGACTCCCGGCTGCTGTGTGGCGTGGNCGCTACCTCCGCGCCGCCGCGGCTCAGGTGCACCAGCGCCGCCGACGCCTCGTGAATCTCGCTGCCATCGAAGACGCCACAGCCGGCGAGCACCAGCGCCACCCGCTTGCCCATGGCCGCCGCCCCTCAGGCCCGGGAAGGAGCAGCGTACCAACCCCGTCCCTGCTCCTGCTCCTGCTCCTCCTTCTCCTTCTCCTTCCGCTCCTTCTCCTGCCGCGCCTGCGCCGCCGGGCCCTGCCGCCGGCTCCATCTTCCGCCGCCGTACGGGCGGGCGGGGAGGGACATCAATAAGAAAATCTGGGAAGCAAATTAGGTGTGCCTCTAGTTTTGAACAAAACAGCTCAAGCGTATTTTCAGCCTCAGGCCCGGCCTGGGCTGCGGGCCGCGGTGGGGCTGTGGCGGGCGGGTGCCTCAGGGTGACCCTCGGTTCGCTGCAGAACGGGCGCGTTCCTGTTGCTAGTCACAAAGGGCTGTGCCTATGAGGTGGGTTTTGTTTGGTGGGTTTGTTTTGTGCCTAGGGCTGTAATTGTGTGATCAACATCGGCTTCCAAATTGCTTTGAAAGCAAAATAAAAAGTGGAGTTTGGTAAGAGGCCTGCGGTACTGCGGGGTCCTGATGCTGTTTGTTTCAGTGACGACTCGCTCATCAGCCCCACTTAGTCCTTTTTTCTGCTTAATCTCATGCCAGGTTTTAAGGAGCTGCTTCACTCTATCAGGAAAAACAGAGGCATTTTAGCAAACCAACTTTTCTTCCTTGACCCACTCTCAGCTTAGTCTCTTAGGGCATTGTTTTTCCCAAAAGGGAAAGAATGCATCCCATGTCTCCTCCTTGGGACTGTGCACACAAATGCCACACGAGGGATCAACTCTATTGAATTTTAGTAAGATTTCAGCTCCTGGTCCTTCGTTTTTCATGAGTTGTCTCTCTTATAATAAGAAGAAGCTTGTGTTTAATAATGAAAACTTACTCTTCTACTGGACCAGAGGACTAAAAAGCTGGATCTTGTAGAAAAATTACTGTCTTCCAAAAATTTGGAGTGTGGGTTTTCTGCAGAGTATATGAGAGTGAGTAGACTGGGCAGAACAAAAACAACATTTGAAAGCAGAGCCTTTTCCTGTAGCAAAATGCATTCAGTTGAATACTGATGGGTTGGGAGTCTGTGGTGTAATGGACAGGGAGATTCTGGAACAGGACAGGGCCAGGATAGGGGAATTCGCTGCTGAAGGGCAGACTCCTGTCTGCTGAGCAATGTTTACTCCAAACGAGTGTAGGGCTTCAGCTCAGTCTGCACCACACTCTGCCTCTTAGGATTGGGCAGGACTACAGCATAGCTCCACTGAGAGTCCGCAGAGCCGAAGTCCTACTGGAATCATCTTTATGCTTGAGAGCTAGGAGAAACTTGAGAGCTAGGCTTCTGCCTGGAAGAAGTTTAAGCTCAATGCGTGTTTGGAGAAAGGAGTGTAGTCCCAAATTCTGCTGTGTGTTAGGGCCAGGGTTAATGTTAGAGCTAGGGAAGGGAGCATCTTCAGAACTGCAATTCTCTGTTCCTTTCTGACCTGATTTACTGGCTAGTCTTTCTGGATAGATCTTGGACCTGAATTGTCAGTAACCTCATCTCCAGTCTTGTTTCTGGCTGTCTCTTAGATGGACCTCAGATTCTCATTATAGGTGGTCCTTTTTCCTGGATGGACATTAGACTTGATTAGGATATGATAGTCCTATCCCACTTCGGGTTCTCTCTGTGCCAGCTCTGTTCCCTGCTCCAGCTCCAACTTGCTCATGCCATGTCTGTGCCCTGACTCTGTGACCTTGTCATGGCCCTCTGTGTCTTAGGTCCATGTTTTCATCCTAGCTCATGATATGTCCTTGCTCTAGCTCTCTGTCACCGCAAAGTAGCCCTAAGAAGACTCTTCTCCATCCTGGGCCCACAAAAGCAAGAGCAATTCACAAAGATTACAGCTCTGAAGCCAGATGTTTGCAAGATGAGAGGTCACACGTTGATGGGAGAAGAAGCCGTGGCCAAGGCCCTCAGTGCACTAGTAGCCCTATAATTACCCTGGCCAGCCTCTGCTGTGACCTCCACCCATATTCCCTCCAGCCACAAATCCATAGGCACTTAGGCCTGGGCATCCAGACATCACCTGAGTTGTGCTGCACGTGTGTCCTGTTTCCTGTTGTCCTGATGTATGGGTCGCTCTTTCTGCACACCCTATGAATTGACCTTGGCACCAGTAGTGTAATCCCAGCCTCTACCCTGCTGTATCTGGGGCTGCTGCTGGATCCAGCCACTATGACGTGCCTGTTCCCTTTCAGAAACTGAATAGCAGTGAGGTTCCGCCAGGAGTCTGATCACTAGAAAAATCCATGGTGATGAGGCAAATGCAAGGTTACGCTGGAATGACCAATGCATGGATTGGGTCTGCATTGGGTAGGGTACACAGGTGGGTTTAGGTGTGGCTGGAGTGTAGCTCAGGTGAGAGACAGGAGCTTTGGCTTAAAAGCAGTTTGCCAGGAAAGGAGTGCACAGCCCCTTCTGAGGTGTCTCAGCAGAGCAGAAGCAGATTCTGACTTTCCTCACAAGTTTTTATCAGACCTTGAGCAGCCAGCTGCACACCCTGAAGGGAAGAGAGCAGGTACTGTCCCCTCCGGATGTCAAGGGGTTGAATTACAGCTCTGTCCGAGACCCCAGCCTTTTTCCTGCTGCCCAGGATTTGAAAAATATGTTTTCTCTAATGGAAATCCTGCTTTGAAGTGCCTTAGTTGCCTGACAACAGCTGTTAGCTTAAATTTGACTTGGACAGCTCTTTGTATTTTACAGGCACCCAGCTGACTCATCAATTCACTTATCTCTACCCTGCAGCAAATCCCAGAGGGTTCATCTCAGTTTAAAACTCATGATGAACTTCCTCTGCATCCTTACTCCAACCCTCATCCTATCTCTCAGGCTTCAGCAGACTCCCCTTAGAATTCCAGCTTGGAAATAAATAATTCCCATCACCTGGTCCTTGAGCTGGCAGACAAAAGAGGAGCTGCCCTGCAATCCCAGCTGCTTATTGAACTGCACATTGGTCCCGAGCATAGCTCTCATCCTAGCTGTCAGGGTCAAGGAGGTCCTGAGGGGAACTCTTAGCAGTATCTGACAAAGCCCAGTCATTCCCCCCTCCTGTAGAAAAAGACATGGCTTTCTCCTGGCCCAGCTCACGGTTCAGGTGGCATCTCAGGCTGCGTAGCAAAGTGTAGGTGCACAGGAGCCCTGTTTCTGGCTCTTTTTCTTAAAATTCCTTTCTTTCCCCTCAGAGATTGTCTCTCTGACTGATGAACTCCTGTCTTTCAGAGCAGTTTCAGCATAGGTAATGTTCGTATTTCTCAGTATGCATCCAGCTGGCTCAATAGTTAACATATGCCAGTGTGAGTGGGGAAAAATCCCCCTGTGATCAGTAAAGCTGCCAGATGTGTAGCTTTATCTGCTGTGATCCATATGTATAACTGACTTCCCACCAAATGGCACATTGCCAATGTATGCATGGGCTGGGAGATGTGCAGCTGTGGTGTAAGCACCATCCAGGGCAGCCCTTTTTTGTGAGACAGGGGCTCTTATTTCAGGTGCAACAGCCTCTCTGCTGTGACTTACAGTATGATGACTCAAGTACATGTTCAAATCCAAACTACCTGTTCAAATCCATGACTTCTTACTGAAGCAACAGGATTTGTTTTCCCTTTTCTCTCAGTCCCTTCCATCCTGTTCATGTCAAGGGTGAAGATGGAGAAGGTACTGATTTATAATGGGAAACCATCAAGAGTGCTTGTTGTTTCAGGAAAATGTTGTTTTCACTAATCAAAAAAGAAAATACTCTGGGAAATAAGAAAAATTTAGGCATCCTGTCAGGTCTAGAAGTTGATCTTTGTAGCCAGTCTCAGTATTTCCTCAGAGCCTGTTACTGGACAAAGATCCAGATCAGCTCTGTGGGTTTATAATGGGGAATTTGACATGTTTCTGCATAATAAACTAGACAATGTCTTTTTAGCTCAAGTTTGTTTATTCATAAATGTATTAGTGGTTTATTTTCTATGTTCACAACATAACTTAGGTTGCATGAGAAAAGAACCAAAAAAGGTACCTTGCTGCAAAAGTTTCCTGGGGGATGTAATGAAGTGAGATATAAAAATGCTGTTAAAAAAAAAAATCAACCTCTTCAGCATCTACATAGTGGAAATTTAATAATCCACACTACAAACATATGCTGAGCCAGGACTAAGAACCTGTTCATACTGCATTTCTAGTTTGGCTAGTGAGCAGTTTGGCACCTTCATTATGCCATTTCACTTCCTTGCATCTTGGTTTAAAGGAAGGGATAAATTAGCCTTCCTTCATTTCATAAAGTACTTCCAGAGTTACACAACCAAATCTCTAGCACTAGGAACTATGGCTATATTCCAAACAAACACATATATTTTTGAACAGATAAAAGAGCTGGTATATTGTACTACACTCAAGCTATGAAACACGTGTGATTACTGGCACACTTAATTTTCTAACAAATAAACCCAGTGATTTTATAAATCAGACACAATTAACATGCCTGAGATAAAAATGAGATATGGAAATATTAGTATGTATTGGTTACGTAAGCATGCATTAAATTAATGTATAGTGCTGAATGGCATGGATTTTAAAAATAAACACTATAGAATCAGACAGCAGGGAAGTCAGATAAAGAAATGTTGCTGAAATTAAAGGTTTTAAGGTATTCTGAACATCTTTAGTACCACTAGCATTACTGAAACTGATGTTCAGCAACCTATCCTGCATTTTTATGAAGGATGCAGGGTTTTCCACCTGCAATTTTGTTTGAATATATAGCCTAGCATAGTGCTGACTAGAGAACTGATTGTTCATGAGGGGCTCACATGAAATGAGCAGGGATATTTTTCTGGCTCCCGACAGTAAAATGTCCACAGCACAGTTATTATTTACCCAGTGACTAGCATACACCAGTGTTTTCACTCTGGATGCCAACTACTAAACTTAGCCTCCTGGACTCTGACACAAGCATAGCCAGCTTTGAACTCTACAGAGCTGGAAATAGCTGTGTTTTCTGCAGGGATGCTGCTGGCAAACCTGTCTTCACAGTTTCTCTTAGTTCATCTCCAAGATAGTTCTCACCATTGTCATAGAGATGAGAGAATAAACTGCTATGTGATTCCTGTCATGTAAAGTGTTATGATTTGAAAGTGTTCTGAAGTGGGTGACGAGTACACAAACTTAGCTTGAAGCCCTGAAAAGTTTGAGACAAGACTTTTGGGCAGTCTGAAGAGGCTCAGGGTTACAGGGTTTGTCACAGCAAAAGCCTCTCTGCCATTTGGTGAGGCCTCACGTCATCATCCTGGGGCCAGATACAGAGGTCACCCAGTAGGTTCTGGGTGTGAGGATGGGAACTTGATGTATCTTTTACAGAATCACAGAATCAATGAGGTTGGAAAAGACCTCTGAGATCATCGAGTCCAACCTATGATTGAACACCCCCATTTCAACTAGACCATAGCACTCAGTGCCTCCTCAGCGCTGCATCCAGTCTCTTCTTAAACACCTTCAGGGATGGTGACTCCACCACTTCCCTGGGTGGCCCATTCCAGTACCTAATCACCAATACTGTCATGAAATTCTTCCTAATGTCCAACCTAAATCTCCCCTGGTGCTGCTTAAAACTATGTCCTCTCATCTTGTCACTGGTTTCCTGGGACAAGAGGCCGACCCCGACCTGGGTACAACCTCCTTTCAGGGAGCTTTAGAAAGTGATAAGGCCCCCCATGAACCTCCTTTTTTCCAGGCTAAATGCCACCAGTTCCCTCAGGTGCTCCTCGCAGCATTTGTGCTCCAGACCCTTCACCAGCCCTAACACGTCTCCAAAGCAATGCGTGAAACGAGAGACAATCCCTACTTCAGCTGAACGATAACTACGTATAGTTGCTTGGACCTCCAGAAAACACAATCGCAGTTCAGCCGCCTGACGTTTCTCGGGGATCATTCGACACACGGCCGCTTTCCCTCGGGAGGAGGAGCAGAAGGAGGAGCAGGAGGCAGGGCGTCAGGCCCCATCTCCGTCAGGGCCCTGCCCGCAGCGCGGGCTCGGCGGGCGCCGCCGGCTTCCCCGGCCCCGTGGGCGGGCGCGGGGGCGGCCTCTTCCCGCCCGGCCCCCTCCGGGCCCGCCGCTTCCCCTGGACCTCCAGCTCCGCCATGGACGCCGCTCGCCGCTCCCGGCTGCTGCTGCCGCTGCTGTTGCTGCTGCTGGCGCCGCGTGTGTCGGGGGGGCTCCGCTGGCCGCGGCGGCGGTGGCCCGTGCCCTACAGGTGAGTGCCCAGGGAGGGCCGCGCCGCCGCTGCTCTGCCTCTCGGTGTGTCAAACTGGAAAGGCCGCGGAGAGCTTCCCCTTTTTAATCTCGGCGTGTTGATCATTGACAAGGTGTTTGGCGTGTTCGGCTCGCCGAGGGAGTCGTAGTGCCATCCCAGGCTGAAAGCTGCGTTTGATCTCTGGGCAGCGGGAGGAATTGGTGCCCCGGGAATGACTACTCGCCTTTAAACACGTTTTCCTTTCCCTCAGAAAAGGTGGTGGTGAGGAAATCGGGGTACGGTTTGTTTTGCTTTTAAAATGTAACTTTACGTCATACTTGGTGACAAATGAAACATACAAAATCCTGTTCGTTGCTCCAGAGCTTCCTGAGCTCCAGAATTCCTGGTGGCGTCCAGGACAGCGGGAGACTGCACGTTCGTTGTGGGGTGAAAATAGCGATAGATTTGTCTGTGCCGAGGAAATGAGCCCCTTCAGAAGAGGCGCTACACGTGATTGTGTATTTTGTGCAGGTTTGCTGTTTGTAAAGGGAGTAGTTATCAATGTTTAACTGTAACTTAATAATGCACACCTGGAATTTTGATAGCCTTTTGTGTAATCCCCAGCAGTTAAATTTGCGTCAGGTGATGCCTGAAGGAGCTGATCTTGCAGTCACGAGTTGTTGGGATTTTCCAGCAAGTTCAGGAGTTAAAAGACTGGGTCACATTTGGAGAACAATCCTGTTGGTGTAAGATGCTCAGAAATGTGGGGCTTCAGTGTTTCTTAACATGTTTGTTACCTGCTTGTCACATGCAAGGTGCAGTGCAAGGGGTAATTGACAATGTAAGGTGTGCAAGCTAGAAACAGGACTTGGATGTGTGGTTGGCCTAAATCTTTGTTTTCTGTGTGTTTTTTTCAGACACACTCATTAGGGTTTGGGGATTGTTTTTCCCTTCTTTTTCTTTTGTTCCCTTCCCCTCCGCCCCTGACAAAATAAAGGTAGGCATGCTGGAAATCCCAGAAAGCCTGAGGAAGAAGTTTACAGGGAAAATCAGCAATGCCTCAGCTGAGCTGCTGGCTTTAGTATTGCTTAGGAAGTCCTTTGAGTCACCTCATGGCTGGGGTATTTGTGTCAGTAGCCCTGGGCAGCTGAGTGTGTTAGACTCTCAGGCTAACCAGACAAGATCTGGACAAGCTGTGCATGCCAATTTGTCTTGGTAACAGGAAAATAGGAACCTTGTTTTAAGTGAAATTCCATGAGTGACTCTAAAGGATCTTGGAACAGGAAGACTTGTTGCAGTCCTTGCTGGATGCCAAGTGCTCATCAAAGTCACTCCATCACTTACCTCCACAGGTGGATGAGAGAAGGAAAATACAGCGAGGTATTTTGAGGGTTCATGAGTTGAGATAAGGACAGGGAGAGGTCACTAATCAAATACCGTCACAAGGCAAAAGACTCAACTTTGGGATAGTAGTTGGATTTATTACTAACAAAATCAGAGCAGGATAATAAGAAGTAGAATAAATCTTAAAAACACCTTTGCCCAATGCCTCTCTCCTTCCCAGGTTCTGCCTCCTCCCTCTAGTGGTGCAGGGAGATGGGGAATGGGGGTCATGCTCATTTCATCAGATGCTGCTCCTGCTGCTGCTCAGGGAGAGGATCCTTCCCCTACTCCAGCATGGGGTCTCTTCCACAGGAGACAGTTTTCCATGAACTTCTCCTATCTGAGTCCATCCCACAGGCAACAGCTTCTTCATTAGCTGCTCCGACATGGATCACTCTTCCATGCAATCCTTTGGGCACAGCCTGCTCCAGCATGGGTCCTCCAGAGGGTCACAAGTCCTACCAGGAGCACTGCTCCAGAATAAGCTCCTCTCTCCTTAGGTCTGCAGCCTGCTCTTTGGATTCAAAGCGTTCTTTAAGGGACCCACCTGCTCCAGTGTGGGTTTGTTCCATGGGCTGCAGGGGAATCTCAGCTCCAGCACCTGGAGCAGCTCCTGCTCACTCCTCCTTTGCTGACCTTGGTGTCTGCCGGGCTGTGCCTCTCACATATTCTAACCCCGCTCTTCTCTGGCCACAATTACATTGGTGCAGTAACTTTTTGTTTTACTTCTTAAATATGTTATCACAAAGGTGTTGCTGTTGTTCCTGATTGTCTCAGCCCTGCTCAGTGCAGGGTCCATCCTGGAGCTGGCTGGCATTGGCGTTGCCTGACATGGGCCAAGCTTTTGTGCCACCCCTGTAGCCAGCCTGCTACCAAAACCTGGCCACACACCCCCCATACACTTGTCAGAAAGGTTCTTTGCTGTTTGTATATAGTGTGATAAGGATTGAGTCTGTGGTTTGAAGTTTAATATGAATGAAATAGAAACAATGATCGCAGCTACGTTCTTAGACCTCTTTATTGAAATTAGCATGAAGAGATTAATTCTTTTTCTGATCCTGGCAATACTGTAGAGTCAAAATAGCTGCATCTGGGGAGCTCTTACTATAGTATAGCAAGAACAAATTGGTCAATCCCTGTGTAAATAAATTGCCAGGAAAATGTTTTTGAAGCGGATCTCAAACTATCCTTTACCCAACATCTGTGTGTCTCTGATGTTGTATGTCACCCTTCATAATCCGCATTATTTCCACTCTTTTATGATCAGTACAACATGACTTCCATTTGTGAGCCTTGAGTCCCAAAGTCTTGTTTCTGCAGATGTGCACCCCAGCAGCCTTATGAACTTGTGTACTCCAAGTGTTGCAGTGTCTGGGTCACAGAATCTGTCCTGGGTGTGCTGGACACTTTGTCCCCCTCAGGAAGCCATGGAAGTAACTCCAGCTGCAAAGCTGTGCTTGTCATTCTGTGTGCTTCTTTTTCTCAACACAGGCGCTTTGACTACCGTCCAAAAACCGATCCTTACTGCCAAGCTCGCTACACCTTCTGTCCCACTGGCTCTGCCATTCCAGTTATGAAGGAAGAGGATGTCATTGAAGTGTATCGATTACAGGCTCCAGTATGGGAGTTCAAGTATGGGGACCTACTAGGACATTTGGTAAGGTGATGTTTTTAACGAAGTAATAGTGACAAATTCAGCTGAATTTAACAGCAGGCGTCAAGAATGGGAGCCATAAAGTTGGGATATGCTTGCATGGAAGAATATTAGAGCACACAAGCTAGGCTATCTGTAGGGGGGATACTCAGAGAGCACTAAGTTTCAAACAAAATGTACAGGATTTAGCTCAGCTAAAGACAAGAGCATGAACGGCATCGTTGGTGGGTTTGAATATGTTCCCCTATGTAGCTGCATGATGAGTGCTTTCTATATGCACATCATTGTATTTTTGATGTCTTCTGTGCTATCACCACATCAAGAAAATAATTTTATTTGTCCCTTTATATCAGATAAAATAGTTGATTGGTGTATTAGTTTTTCTCTCATTAAAAACTCACATATGTGCTTGGACATTGGTATCTGTCAGGAGCAGCCAGCCAGCTGGTCAGAACAGTGGATCATGAGGAGTTAGTTGCTTTTACAGTTCTTTTTTGAGTGTTATGATCATTATGGAATTGAAGTCTCCATTCATGCAAGTTTCATATTCATGCAAATATGAAGTCTCATCTTTAGTAATATTTATAGTTACGGCAGTAGCAAAATTAATCTTCAAAGCATGATTCCTAATTAATAAAGAAATGTTAGTGGATCAAAACCAAGCACAAAGAGTCAAAAGTGGAAATAGATTCAATATTGTTATCTCAGTTGTTAACTAAGTTTGGATTTATGTTTTTACTGTACAGCTTTTAAATGAAGTACTTATCTCATTAGTTTTACGGCATTCATTAGCAAGATCTGGTTTTGGTAACTTGGTTCTGATCTTTATTTCTCTGATACCCCCATGAAGTTAAGGATTCAAAAGTCAGCTTGAGTCTTGATGATGAGCTTCCACTGAGTATCTGCCTCCAAGTGACAGAATTTACAATGGATGAATAGACAACCACTGAGGCAGCATGATGCTCTGATAAAAGTATGTGTGTCATGCAGTCTGGTGTGCTGTGCTTCAGTGTTACTGAATCCAAGATGTTATAGGAACTCCCTCCTGTCTTCTTACCCTGTTACACGACAGCTCCTGAGCATCTTACCTTCTGTACAGGTCATGCTGAATTTCTTACGAAATCGAAGTTTTGGTGGTTTGGTTCTTTGTTCTTTTATTTTCCAGAAAATTATGCATGACGCTGTGGGTTTCAAGAGCTCTCTAACAGGCAAAAACTACACAATGGAGTGGTATGAGCTCTTCCAGCTTGGGAACTGCACATTTCCACATCTGCGGCCTGGCATGGATGCACCATTCTGGTGTAACCAGGGAGCTGCCTGCTTTTATGAAGGAATAGATGATGCACACTGGAAGGCAAATGGAACTTTAGTTCTTGTGACCACAATATCAGGTAGATTTTAGATGCTTTGGATATTGTTAATACAAAATATAGAGTCAGCCTTGTCTTTTGTAAAGTAGTATCTTTTAATTTATGTTATGTAGGTTATTTGCAGCGTTAGTCAAGGATGCTAATTTCAAACACTCTCTTCAATACAGAAAGTGGCATGAGGCTGTTGCCTTTTGAACAATTCACACTGAGGAGTTGTTAAGTGAGAGTCGTTTGGTGTTGCTGTACAAAAGCACTTGAGTCTCTTGAGTGTAAAAATAGCAAAACAGCTTATACAGAGTCATTATGGACTCTTTTCACATGGCCTCACCAAAACAAAATCTTCTATTGTGAAGTGGCAGATGACTGCTGAGATAGAAAAACTGTTGAAAACATGTTCATTACTGGGCAAACAAGGCATATTTAGAAACAGTATCAAAGATATAAAAGTATTAATCTCTATTTCTGTCCCACTCATTATATGTCCTAAAAACTGTGAAAATGTCTCCAGTAATGGGTCTCTGTCATATGTTGTAGAACAAACCTAGGCCTTACACCTCCAAATACATAGGTGATTACCAGAAGAGTTTCCTGGTATATACTGATCACTGCAATCCTAAAGTAAAAAGGTCATTTGAATAAATCTGAGTGATTGCTCTAGCAATAGAGTGAATGACTTAAAAAAAAAGTTTACTGAGGACTTGGAGAGTTAACATTTTTTGTGGCCAAAACCACTTAGTTTCTGAAGTTGGTCTAGTGTGCAAGACACAGTGGAGAGGCATCTTACAGCTCATGTGACATGTTGCTTTGTGTGTGCCCACTTCCCCCCTTAGCAGCTTTGCTGGCCTCAGTCTCTGCATAATCTATCCAGTGCTGCTAAGAAATTCTAGGCAGTCCTTTAAACAAGGAAGCAAAGTGGAGCTGCTTTCCTGTGAGTTTGTAGTTCATGACTGAAGTATTTGATGCCTGATACGGTTGGATTCTTTTGTATGAATACCAAGTCAACATTTTTTCACACACCTGGGGAACTTGTCATGTTTCCTCTCTCTGTGGATTATTTGATGCCCAAGAAAGGTGAGGCTACACTGGTGCGTTGTGGAGGCACTGTTACAGTCCTCCTCACCTCTCTCGCTTTCCACTTCCATGAAACTTTTAAGGAAGCAGCATCTCTGAGAATTTTCAGTTGTCTGAATTTCACAATAACTTTCAGATTTCTAGTCAAAGAGGGTAAATGGATGCAAGCACAGATGAACAGCATCATGAGCTGAATGTCCTCCCTTCAGAGAGCTGACAAAAAGCATCCCATCTTAGTGGTCCCACTCATAATTTGGCTCAATTCAGCTTTGCCAGCTGCAGAGCTGCTAAATCAGCAGGGTGTCTCAGTCTGTGTCTCTTTTGTGAAGAGACATGAAAATTTCTGCTCTGAATTTTTTGATTTTTGAATTTAGTTAAAACTTGAAGTGCAGAAATGTCTGTTGGTCTGGTGAGCATTTTGCCAGCATCTCTTGTAGACTGTACTACCTCTGCCCTGTTTGTCTGCACAGATAAAGCAAAATGAGAAGTCTCACGATTCTCTGCTGTTTGAATGTTCTTGTATAGTAGGAGGAAAAGGATCAGAAAAAAGAATCACAGTTTAAATAACCTGCATGTAAATGTAGTTTATTCAGTGGGTTATCCCTTGCCCCTCCAACCTAAGCCTTGTGTCTGTGTATGATGAGGTAGTGTAGGTAAACTTTTGCAGGGGAGGAGGTGAACCTTGAAATAGATGGAACATATTTTGAATCCTACATTTGTTATCTCATCTTTGCAATACTTATTTTCATCTCTTACAGGAGCCATGTTTAATGACATGGCACAATGGGTAAAATATGACAATGAGACTGGCATTTACTACGAGACCTGGACAGTTCGAGCAAGTCCTGACAAAAAGTCAACAGTGTGGTTTGACTCTTACGAGTGCTCCAAGTTTATACTGAGAACCTACCAGAAGCTATCTGACTTAGGAGCTGTATTTAAGAAGATACAAACGAACTATACAAGCATAATTTTATTCAGTGGAGAACCTATTTATTTGGGGAATGAAACGTCTATTTTTGGACCACAAGGAAACAAGACACTGGCAGCAGCTGTAAGAGACTTTTACAGTCCCTTTAAACCTCATCAGAGTGTTAGAGAGTTTTTTGTGGATATTTTCAAAATAATTGATCATGTTATCTTGAATCATCAGTTTTACCTCTTCTACAACTTGGAATACTGGTTTTTACCTATGAAGTCCCCTTATCTGAAAATAATTTATGAAGAGGTCCCTTTGCCTGTTGGAAGCAAAGCATCCTTTGGTGTATGACTACCTACTGAAGAAGAAAACTTGCCTTTATGGCAGAATATTCTTAAGGATTTCGGAGCGCTACCATGATGGTGTTAAAGACTTGTATGTTTCACTGCTGACTGTAAAAAACTGTGTTGGGAAGGCTTTGCTGTACCAGGTGAAAGACTCTGCATTTGTGTTCTTACTACCTCTATAACACATTCATGAGTGCTTCAGCATCTCTGACCTGGCCAGCTTCTGTGTAACCATGGCCCCCTGCTGCCTGCAGGGAGACTGCAGTGGCTCCTCTGGCTGAGCTCTGCAGTGCCAGAGAGGGAATGGGGAGGCAGCTGCCTACTCTGGGCTCAGGTGCTCTCCACATGCAGGCCACGTGGCAGCAGATGGCACCTGGCCACCAACAGAGGTGGGACACAAGTTACAAGGACTAATTCGCTCAACATGAGTGTCTTGATGTGTCCAGTTTTTCCAACATGTGCCTTGCCCTGATGTTCCTGTAGCTCTTTGGTTTGTACAGCTGGGACCTAAGAACTATTCTCTGGGGCAGTGAATGTACTGTAGGATGGCATGGGTGATGCTTTTTCACCACTTTGCTTCCTTCAACTGCACTGTAAACACAATACAGATGGCTCTTCTTCAGCTTCATGTGTGTTCTGTGGCACAGATACAAGCCAAACCGCCTGTTTTGATGTCAACTCATACGCAATTACAGTGTTCTACCAGTCTGTCTTAAAGTCTATTTGAGGCTTCAGTTGGGTCAGCTTCATAGAACTTGTGTATATTCCTTTCAATTTTTTTAAAAAAGCATAGAAATCTTAATAAGAAAAAAGTAATGACAGCTTGTGGGGCATCAATATTGGAGTTAAAAATCCATGCTTGTTGCAGAGTTGCCTGTAAAATGTGACTGCAGCCTCTTGCTGGCAGTGACGTTTGCAGTAGTGGTGCTGTGAGTTCTGTTCCAGGTTCAGCCTAGAGCACTTTTTAACTAGTTAGTTACCTTTAAACCCAAGGGACCAAAGCCAGAGGAACACTGGCTTTCTGGGAACTCCTGTGGAACCTGCACACAGAGAAACCACAGCTGCAGCAATGTAATAATCTCCAAGTGTTCACTGCTCACTTTGATTTTGTTTTTAAAACTTGGAATGAATAGTGCTTCTGCAGAGGTTATTGCTGTCTTGTGGCCAAGCAGGAACACAGGAACCCAACTCTGCAGTTTCATTTGGCTTGAGCCAAGCTAACAGCCAGCTACAGTCAGAGAGGAAAATACACAGTGCTTGGATTCAAATAAGAATGGCATAAAATTACCCTTGTATTCAGAAAGTCACTAAAATTAATTAGTAGAATTGTATTATCACGTAATGGGATGAGCATGAGAGGTAATGGGAGAGGAAGCAGGGGATGAGCACACCTCTCTTCAAGCTGCTATTTCCACTGTTAAGTGAAACTTCACCTTTTGCCTCAGACTGAAAGACTTGAGTCTTCTTAGCCAAAGTCATAGGCTCATGTGATAAGCTCATCTTTGGATTAAGATGCTGTCATGGTTTCAGCCCAGCCAGCAACCAGGCACCACCTAGCACTACCAGGAAGGTAATCCAGGAGGCTCTAGGGAAGTCAAAGGGGCTGCAGCAAGTCTGTCACAGAAGTTGCATTCTCATTGATGCATGTTTTTATGACTTTGAAACCCTCAGTGTTGTTAAACCCACATTTATTTTCCCAGGAAAAAAACCTCAATGTCACACACAAACCAGTGTTTAAAGCTCTGAAGGGGAAACAGGATCACAGAACCAAGCCCAGAGATCACACTGCCAATGATGTGGGGATTCCTCCATGCAGACACGTGTCTGTTTCACACTTTGAACACTATCCTCAGTTTAAAGGTACCAATTGTCAGTGTAGAAGTTGCCCTTTATGTAACATACATGAGTTCCTTCTGAGGCCGCTATTTATTCCTTTTGGGCACAGGGGTTGGAGAGAAAGCTCTCACTTTCTTTGTGTCTCTCAACTGGGGGGGGGGATGGGTTGTGTGTTAATTAATTTTTCAAACTTAATGCACAGCTGGGTGGGAATAAACACCACCCGTACAAACTGCAGTCCTCAAAGAGGTGCCATCGTTGCAGTTAAACTGGAATCACTGCCCTGGAATGAGTTGTTGAGTGCAGTGCTCTCTTGTAGGCAGTCCATAATCCTTGAGTTAGGCCTACAGAGTTAGATCCAAAAAAACACAGATGTGATGAATAGGCTAATTCTGCAAAGTTTAGACAAGCCCAGAATAGATCCATAAAAATGACACTTTTATAACTTGGAAAGGAAGTGTTAGATATTGCAAACAGCTTCTGCACCCCTTGTGATCTCTTTGTGACAGAAAACCACCACCTATTGACCTCAAACACTTAAGGATGGCCTTCTCCTGAAAGTCACAAAGGGAGCAGAAATAGGTAGGATCTCATCTCCTTGCACTCCAGCCAGGTGGTATTAGCACTTGCCCAACAGTAGGAAACAGGGGACTGTCCAAACTGCCGGGCTCAAGGATAAGCCTGGCATTGTATCACTGTCACTCAGTCTTTAACTCACACGTTCAATACAGGACTTGTTCATCACTTTAGACTGTGCCTGGTTCTGCTCCCTGCTCTTATGCGTGTTGCACTCGAGGACAAAAATACACAATCATTCTGTACTACAACAATTTCCAAGTCGGCACAGTGGTCTAATGCAAAACTGCTGCATTGCCACACCTGTGGGCTGCTCAGGGTTGTAAGCCCCACTTCATTCCAGGAAGCAGATCCTGGCTCATCATCCATCAAGGTCAAATGAAGTGTGCTGCTCCTGTTTCCCAAAGGGCCGTGCAGTGGAAATAACAGGCACCAACGCTCTCTGCCTTCAACCTCACAGACCCACCCACAGATGTTCTGGATTAGGAAAGCTGCTGCCTTCAATATCATAACTTGTAACCACTTGGATTCAGAGGTAAGATTTGTTACTACACACATTAGTTCCTACCCAAAACTGGACAACTGAGCCAACACTGAGTTTTGTTATTCTGAAAATAAGAAATAAAGGTGAACTCAGGGAAAAATGATACACCCATGACGCTCATGCTCATGTTTCTAGTGAACTTTGGGATCTGTAGTACTATTTACTATTTGTGCCATGATTTTTATGCATTTACTATTCATTTGTTTCAACATGTAGAAGGCAAAATAAGTCATACAGAATTTGCTCAAAAAGCACTGTAGAATTGCCTGGCAAGTTAATGTTGTAGGTGGTCGGTTATTTGAACAAAGGGTGCAGTAATTGATTCAATGTATAAAGACTGCTGATCTCCACTGGAAGAGAGAGACAACTGCTTTTAAGCAGTTTTCTTGTGCTGAACATCTTAATAACTGGTATAATGTGGTGTTGCATTCAGGAAGGACTTTTTAAAGTCGGTGCAACAACACAGCCTTCTCGGAGCCAGCCAGTTACTCTGCTGGGGAAGCAGTTCTGCTGCAACCAACCCTGCCACCTTCAGCTCCTACTATGTTCCCCACACCAGGGTCTGACAGAGGCCTCTCTACGAGCAGCAGAACGCTGGGTTTCAAAGGTGCATTCCAGGTGAATTCCAGGAGTGAGATCTGGTACTGAGGTTGTGCCTTGCCTTTCAGTTATTCCCACAACCAACATGTTGGCAGCTTACCTTGCCAGCATCGGGACACCTGCAGTAAAGGTCCAAAGAGGTTTTGGCTCTGTTACTAATGGTATTTCACATTAATTTAGTGAAAACTAAATCCTATTCCCCAGACTACAGGTATTACTGCACCTTTCTCACTCAGGCAGTTCTGAGAGTTGGGTTATAAAAGACACAGAGCTTTTTTACTTTTACGGACTAAATATATTGACACCTTTTGTACAAATAAAAGCAAATTATAGTATTACATTAATTTAACAAATTCTAATACAAAAACTGCGTATTTCATAAAATGCAATTTTTAAATCAAAGCTCTACAGAAACATACAACTCCCCTATAAAGATGTCCAGTCCGCTGAGCATTGTTTGCTCAAAATATGGTTATGAACTTAAATACACTCATAAGTGTATTACACTAAGTTATACATTGGGATAAACATGACTGAAATCAGAGATGAAGGAAATCTACTTACTACCAGCAGGGGCTGTACAGCTCAAGTGAGAAGCAGCCACCAGCTAAGCTCAACCCAGCCCGCGGCGGCAGCTCTGCCTTGCTGAGGGCTGACCACATCTCTCAAACATGCAGCTGTCTGGCCAACACTTCAGCGTTGCCATCAGTAACCAAAGAGAAAATAACTGTTGGCAGTAAGAAATGAAGTCACAAGCCACATCCAGATCACAGGCAGTGCCTTGCCTACATCACTTACAAACTAAAAACTTTCTTTAATAAAACTGATTTATCAAATGTTCAAAACAAATTTTTGCCTATTGTTCTACTTCACCAAGTCTACTCCTTTTGGGTTGTTAAAATAGTATGAAATGACAGAATTAGCTGAATTAAAGGTATACAAAAATTATTATCTATCAAACATCCACTTTATACATAAACATTTCTGAAACAGATTTACAGTATACAGTTAGTTTATACAGCTTAAGCAACTGTTCCAACATCATTTCTGTCAAACTGAAAGCAGCCAAAAGGTCTAAGGTTTTGTAAAAAGGTTCTTGGTCAACATTCAAGTTTTACCTTTCTCACCTCCCACTGCTCACACCCACATCATCAGAATAACATTGCTGGGTTCATTTCACAACCATACATTATTCCATCTCACCGTATGCTGCCAAACCGGTTAATGTGCAAGAAAAGCTCATTAACTCCAGTGTGGTTTTAAATACAATGTATCTACATTTTTCCCCAGAATGCTTTCGCTTCCTGAGCTAGACATAAAATACCTTAAAACAGGTTTAGACGCAGATCTGAGACCCCATAAGCAAACTACATTAAAATGCATAGAGGGTGGAAAAAACCCCACACTGCTTTTGGTAGCTCACACTACTGGTCATTAGCGCTCTAAATATATAAATATATATTTTAGATGGATCTAATAATCTGTTGAATAAGGTGGTAAACTCACTACTTTAGTTGTCTAAACTTACTGTGTATTGCTCTTGCCTTTTTGACTTAACAGAACGTGTGTATTTTAAGGGCTACTAAGCACTTCTTACAATCACCATTTTGTCATTGAGGTGACTGGATTTAGAAATGCTACAGTCTGCAACAAAAGCATGCAATTTTGGTGGGGTTTTGTTTGGCTTTTTAAAGATCAAATATGATTGTGTCTAATACTACTAATCTAAGTCAAAGAAAAACAGCATATTAAAACCGGTATTTTGCAAGTACACTTCAATATTTTAAATATTTTTTATTTCCAAAAACGTTTGAGGTCACTTGTAATGACAAAGAATAAATCTAAAACAGAAAGCTGAATTTTGTTTGGATGAAAACAGGTTTTGGAGCTGTGAACTCTATTTTTGGTTCTTAAGTTCCAAAACAGTTTTTGAAAGAAAAATTAATTTTTGAATCAAACCATTAATTAACTTGCAGTAAAATCTCTATTATTAAATAAGCTTATATAGCTTTAAGGTGCTACTCCATTCGCCCTGGAGTCTTTTAAGGACTTTACCAAGTGGGCATCATGTCTGGGAACCAGACTCTGCCAAGATGCTTTGAAACTTCCCAGTGAATCTGCTCTAAGCTGTATTTCTGATCAGGAATCAAAACTTCCTCCATAATAGAGAGCTGAGAGAGGCGACCGCCACACATCTTCACAAACTCAACAAAGGCACTGCAAGAGACTTCACATTCTCCGAGGCCCACGGCCGACAGGTACTTGCACCGCTCAGCGATGCAGATCAGCTCCTCGTCCAGCGGCCGTAATCCATTGGCACACACCACCAGTTCAACCAGCCGTGGGCACGTCATCCCAACGCGGCCCAGCACGTCCTTGCTGACTGACCTTCCGAAGTAAAGGTGAGTGACAGGTATCTCGTACCGAAAGAACGGGTCAAACTCCTCCTCATACAAGAAAAAGTACATGACTAGATTCACTTTAGGAGAATGCTTGATGAAAGCGTCCCAGCTGCTCTTCTGAATCGTGTGGAACTGAGTCTGTCCAGGATTTTCACTGACAACATCAATGCGCAAGTGTTCTAACCTGACGTGTTTCTCAGAAGACAAAGCAAGCAGCAGCTCATCGCTCAGCAGGTGGTAGTTCAGCGCCAGCTCACGCAAGCCATGGCACTGGTCAGCCACACAAAGGATACCTGCAAGAGGAGAACATTATGCAAGGTGTTACACAGACAAAGGCACTGATAACTGAACAAGACACAGGAGGGAATTTGTTCATGTGTGTCAGGAGGGTGCAGTGGGCACCTATTTCAGACATGCAACCAAGACCTGAAATCAAAACCAAACCATACTGGACAACCTGAACACTTTCACAAGCAGCATCCTGTGACTTCTTTGTACCAACATGTAAGACAGACACACACAATGTGACTACTTCTTTGTTTTGCTGGGAATCATAAGGAAGTGAACAAATACATAAACAGAAGCGTCAAATATATAAATAGCATATTTTGACTGTTCTGCCCTGTTGTAATATACTCAACCTCATTTTTGTAAAAGGTCCTTAGTCATGATAAAAGTATTTTCTTAGCCAGCTCTGGAAGAACTACTGACAGCTCTGTGGCTGACAAAGCAACTGTGAATGAAATTTGTCATCTGAAGAAAGCAAATGTAAAGCAGAAGTAAAGTGAATGCTAGATTTTAATTCAATAGAGAGGCTGCTGCTGTCAGTATTTGTTTTTTCTAGTGAAGTATAAATGCTTAAATTTGGAAAAGCTACAGCAAAAAAAGAGGCAAAACACTACAAATTTGGAGCAGTAATTTCTAGAAGAGCAATTTTCAGATGACTCAATATAATCTGCTGCTCACAGAAGACAAAAACATTAAAAAGAGAATCCGGGTCAGTCTAAGGTTTCCACTCATACTATTTGTAGATACAAGCAATGGCATTATACTGGTAACAGTACTGAAAAAAATAAAAAAGCACTAAGAACAGCATACAGTCCTCTGCATTTCATGTGACCCAGAAAACTGCATGAAATGTAGGATACGGCCTTTCCATTAATAGAGGGGATGAGAACATAGCATTTAACATGGAACTGAAAACCCTGAGCTCAATACACTATAGTTCTGAAGCAACAGGAAGAAATTCAGAAAACAGCAGTTATTTTAAGGTGCAGCTATTAAGCTTAAGATAATCCTACACTGAGCATAGAAACACTTTCTTAAAGAAAAAAAATCACTGCAAGAACATTGCATTAATCAGAAGGGTTACAGTGATCACTCTCTAAGGAAGCTCAGACATGCTTCTTCAGAATACCTACGTCTGTTGAGATATAAAGTATTTTAGGCAGTTTCAAGATCCAAATACATTTTCTCATCTTGACAAAGCTTGTTGTCCTGGCTGCCATCTTTCCACAAACAATCTTTGTTAACTTCAGGGGTACATTATGGACCAGTGCAATGCAAAAAGGAAGAGCTGGGGTTTGGCTTACTGTGATTTCTATGGGTCCAGAACTAGATATGCACAGTCTGTCAATGCAATTATGCATCCTACATACAGAACTGGCAATGAATAGAGTGTAGACAGCTACTAGAG
Source organism: Rhabdornis inornatus (assembly GCA_013397075.1). Lineage (NCBI taxonomy): Eukaryota > Metazoa > Chordata > Aves > Passeriformes > Rhabdornithidae > Rhabdornis > Rhabdornis inornatus. The sequence continues at coordinate 740,060 of VWZS01007209.1, forward strand.
GGCCTGCCTGGAGCCCATGTACTCCATAGAACATCCCTTGGCACTGCCTACACCTTTAGCTGAGAGGTGAATGGCTCTGCTCTCTGATCTTACTGCACAGAGTTCCATCAAAAAAATCCCTGACCCATGATGTCCCTGATGCAGGCACACCTGACTCCTGCTCTGCTTCCCAACTCCCACTCCAAGAGAAGCAGCCCTCCTGTCCCCTTGCCACAGCAGAAATACCACCTTTACAAGAACACTTTCCATTCCCTCTGTTCCAACAGTTAGTATTTCAGAGCAGAAACAACAAAAAGAAGAAACTTCAAATAAGCTCACAAAGATTAGAAATACATCACTGCCTTTGTTTCTCCAGCCCAAATTCAAGCATGCCTCTTTATCTTTGTACAGTAACTCAGAGCAATTTCACTGTTTGATATCAATCTTTTTCCTTCATCTCTGCAGTAGGAGTCTCTCTTGCTCTACTTTCATTACTCTTACCTGTTCTTCACTAAAAAGTTTCTTGAGAACCGACCTAGTAATGAACATCCCCCCCCTCCTCCCATCTGAAGACATTTTAACTGCATCTGTAAGTAATTAGTTTTGAAACTCACAGTCTTTTTAGTCCAATAAAGTTTTTCCACATTAATAGCAGCCTGCTAATTATAATATTCCCATTACAAAAAAAAAAAATCCAGGTCACATTTTCTGTCAAGAGTCTCATTTTTGCAGCCTGCCTGCTCTTGATGCCACCTATCCACATACCAGCTTCTTTCTTTTGCTCCACTTGGTGAGTTGTCCCTCCCTGGACACCAAAGGTGTGCAGTCACTCCCTTCCCCAGCTGGGTGGGGGAGAAAGAATATAATCAAAAACTTGAGAGTAAATGATAAGGGTGACAGGGAGAGATCACTCACCAATTAACACCATTGGTAAAATAGACTCAGCTTGGGGAAATCAATTTATTATCAATTGAATCAGAGTAGGGTAATGAGAAATAAAACTGAATCTTAACACACCTTCCTCTCACTCCTTTGTTCTTCACAGGCTTAGCTTCCACATGATTTTGTCTACCTCCTTCCCTCCCAGCAGCATAGGGGAACAGGGAATGGGGGCTGTAGTCAGTTCTTCAGACACTATCTCTGTCACTCCTTACTCCTAAGGGGAAGACTCCTCACACTCTTTCCCAGTTCTAGCATGGAGTCCCTCACATGGGAGCAGTTCTCCACAAACTTCTCCAGCAGGACTCCTTCTCAGACTGCAGTTCTTCACAAACTGCTCCAGTGTGGGTCTTTTCCACGGCATGCAGTCCTTCAGGAACAGACTTCAGTGTTCCCCACACGGTCAATTCCTGCCATCAAACCTGCTCCAGGCATGGGCTTCTCCCTCAACATATGCTTCCAAGAGACTCTTCCAGCATAGGCTTCCCACAGGGTAACAGGATGCCTCCCTCAGGCATCTACCTGTTCCAACATGAGGTCCTCCACAGGCTGCAGGGACACAGCTGCCTCACCATGGTCTGCACCATGGGCTGCAGGGGAATATCAGTTCTGGCACCTGGATCAGCTCCTGTCCCTCCTTCTGCACTGACCTTGGTTATCTGCAGAGTTGTTTCTCTCATGTATTCTCACTCCTATCTCCAGCTGCAATTTCTCTCCTGCAATACCTTTTCCCCCCTTCTTAACCAGGTTATCCCAGAGATGCTACCATTGTCACTGATGGGCTTGGCCTTGGCTCTGTTGGACATGGGGAAGCTTCTGGCAGTTTTCACAGAAGCCACTCCAGTAGCCCCCTCACTGCCTCACAAAACAGTGCCATGCAAACCCACTGCATCCACTTTTTCTCCATCTCAAGGCACACCCATACCTGAATTAAGCAATTAAACTCTCCTACTATTTGCTTAGCACTCCCTGGTTTTGTTAGTAATACATCTTACCCCAATCTATTCATCTTCCATGAAGGAAAATAGTAGTTGTGCTCCATAAACAGGCACAACCATTTCTTACCCATTGTTCCTTCAATTTACAACCATGCAAGATACATCAATCAGAACACACCCATCTCTCTGCCAAATTACCAAGGGTATGATGTTCCAATGAAGCCTTCTAGCAAGGATTATCCACAAACCAGCAAAGTCTGCTAGAGCTGACAGGTTACTCTTCGATCCAAGTCCAAAGAAATTACTTTCTCTGCCTAGCTACAAATTACTGCTGAAGCCTTCTCCTCTTGACAGACACATTACGGCTCTTGCACTTCTCAGACACAAGGATTCTCAAAAAACAATTTTAAGTTGGAAAAGCCAGTCCCTCAAGCCAATTTAAACAATCTCCATCTATGATTAGAAAGCTCTGGAGGAGGCAATACTGCAGTTAAGTCTGTCAACACTTTGCTGGACCAGGCTGCTGCAAAACATCAGTCCTGCATTTCCAGGACTTCTTCATACAAAACCAAACGCAAGGTTTTGTCTGAGAGCTACAATTGTAAAACGTATTAAATTTGTTTTGTTTGTTATCACAACAATAACACCCTCTGCAAGAGAACTGTTTTCCCCTTTCAGGAATCCTGCTGGTGAATTTGACAGATAATAAATCTAGCATTTACAGCTGAAATATATTTGCATGGAGAAAGTTATGGTGTTAGGTTTCTATAGTTTCTACTCATCCTCAGAAGAGGAATCATACTAAGTTGCCAGCATTTCATTTACAATTCCTCTTCCATTTCTCAGTGGCAAACTGTAAGTGTTAAGATGATGGGATGTGAATAAATCTTAAACTGCTGTGCATTGTGGAGGTCTACCACAAATGTTAGTTCTGTGAACTTCAACAATCTTGAGTGATTTCATTCTGGTATGAGCTGGCTTCATGGTTACAGACACACTTAAGAGTGTTAAGAGAAGTACATTTGGTGACAGTAGAAGTTTTGCATAGCTCAGTCTCATATCTTCTTTTTGATGCTGTCTGCAGTTATTCTCCAGAAATTATTTCAGAATGACTAAACCAGCATCTTCCTAACCCAAGGCATGGCAACAGTCAAAACCCACACATAAAGAAGTATGGAAAAGAAACTCATATTCCAAAAAAGCTTAATTGCATTGGAATACTTCGTCATTGCACAAATAATGCACGATCAATTTGATATAGTCTCATTAAGTTCCACATGAAGTTAACTATTTGCCTATTTACAACACACATGCACTATTTTATTATTATCCCAGTAGTCACTGTGAAGTGGTAGGATAGATGGATTGGCCACCAGCTGAAAGTACTTTATTCAGAGACAGTTGCTGGTAAGCATCCCTCCCTCTTAACTCCACCCCTATTTTTTCAGAGAGATTGGTTTCAGACAGAATTTAATGCATGCATTAAAAAATCCCAACCAACCAAGGAAAAAATCTCAAACAGGCTAACTCCTGTTAGTAGCTCACCAGCTGGAGAAACATGAGGACAACTGCTCATTTTTAACAGTTTGAGAGTGTCACTGTTGTTAGCCACCAGAACCTTGAGAGATGGATCATCTACTGGTGTATCATCAATCTTCAGTGAAGAGAGGGATTTAGAGTTCACAAACACCACTGTCAGTGCAGAAATAAAGTGAGACTGAAAAAAAAAATAAAGTTTAAATGAAAGAGTAGTATCTGAAGTAAAAACTTCAATGGTTTTACACTGTATACAGCAGTCCTAGTTTTTACTTCTTGACAAAATTCATTGAAAAAGCATTCTTTTGATTGCGTAATTAAAAAATAATACTAAAACTGACATTTTTTAGTAGAGGAAGTGTAATAATTTTTTGCTATCTGTTTATGAATTGGGCAAATCAGAATGTGTAACATTAGATGTTAATCAAGAACCTGACCCTGGAAAAACCACAAATTTAAATCTACAGAAAGACCACAAACAAAGGGAAAGCCTAGAAGCCCTAATTTTGAGGATTTTTTTTTCACGTCCTTTGAGCAGATGAGGCAAGTCACACTCTAAAAGAAGCATCTTCTAGAAGAGGAATTACCACATGGCAAGTTGTGCTGCATTAATGAGATGCAAACAGTCAGGAGTGTTTGTATCCAAAGCCAAATGACTACTGCCTGCTTACCACCCACACTTTGAGTATTGAGGGTTTGGATGGATTTCTTGGAAAGCTGACTGGAGTGGTCCGAACAGAGCCAAGGATCAGGAAATCAATTACTTACTGAACAAGCAGTGTAGATAAGGTAGGACAAGTGCTCAGCATTTTTGCATAACCTCTGAAACTTCCCATTAAAGACAGAGCCCTGGGAACCTGAACTTGAGAAACACAGACTAAGGAGCAGATACAGCAGTGACTGTAGAAACCACCAGTAGTATTAAGTGAACCAACTGGTTCATCTTCATGATTTCTTACTGACTGACCAAATAGAAGACTTGAAAAAAGTATTTTCTTCATGCGCTATATTAAGTATCTTAAAAAAATTGTCGTGCTACTTGGATTTCAAGCATGTTTCACTCTGAGCCACAGGCACATATCCTGAATACAGTTATATAAGGGAAGCCCTGGCAACAATATTTGTTCACTCTTAGGTGCTATTTGTGATTTTTGATAAAACTGCCACACAATTAGATTTAGAATAGGACTTCACTGCTTTCACATTTACACAAACTTTCAAAGTCAGTTCATGCAAATGGAAACAAGAAGTTCAACTCAGAACCTTTGTACTTAGGCTTTAGGGACCACTCCAAGTATCCTGACAGTACGCTGCTTATATATATGTACAGAAGAAAAGATGCTTTAATATTATTTCAACTCTGTACTGTGAGAGTTAGTACTGTGGTTTTATTCTCTCTATTTAGAAAAAGAAGGCTGTTAAACAGAAAGGCAAAGAAAGTTAACCACACTTATAAAAAAAGATAACTTGAACTTTCCAGTTTAAAGAGCTAATGGGAAACAGGCACTATCCCAACATGTTAAAGCTGGTCTTTTCAGTATTGCCATATCCATAGTCTGTAGTATGATTCTTTAAAAGATTCTACTCACCTAGAATGTACTTTGTGACAATACAGGCAACACAACTCTAAATATGAGTTACAGATATTTGCCGCATGTCAGGTCACTTGACAACAAAAAAGCACTGATGAAGATACTGCCAAGTAGGTCAGACTTCCTATACATTTTGATAAAAATCACCACTCCCAAAAAACCCCAAAACCACAGCAAAGTATGAACAATTTTCCAAATTAATTCATCTTTGTCTGCTTCTCATCTAATGGACCTGTCACTAACAGCTTCCCACAAGAATTCAGTCATGGCCAAATTCAATTCTTTAGTTTCACTACTTGTCCCTCATGCGAGTGACAAAACTATTGAGGTTGTAAATACCAAAAGGCAAATTATCCTTGGAGCTAATTTCAGCTTACTTTGAATCTATTTTTTTAAAGGCCAAATGTGAACTTACTGAGAACAAAAAAAGGAAGCCTGTGCTTTATAAGCCTTGAAGCTGAGTAAGAACATAGCATGAACAATTACAAGTAATTACTCAGCAAGCTGGACATGACCCTAATATATCCCTCCAGTTAAAACTAAGAGAGCTAAAGCAGCATTCACATTAATAAAGAAAACAGTAAGAAAGAGCTGAAAGCACAAAGTATTTTTAACACACAGTGGAATGTTTTCACTACATTCAGGTTTTCTTATCATCATAATTTTCTTATGATTTTTTTCCTTTTCTGGTGTCTCAAAAAACACCAGAAAAGGAAAAAAATCAGAGCAAAACTAGTTAAATATCTGAAAAGCCCCTTTGAAAACTATAGATTAAAATTACATATTCAAGAGAGCTACATGATGTGGCAGTGACCACTGCAAGGATAATAACTGATAACTCATCTGTAGCTAACTTTACCTGCAGCCTACCTCCTTTCCTGAGGCTGTCTCTAGTTCCTCCTTGTCCTTACTGCCATCATCACATCACTGAGATCTAGCTAACAGTCTTTTCATATCTGGCCCTTCACAACCATTCCCCTGCTCCTTAGCAATAGTACACTTCCAGCTCACTAGCAGGAATGCTCCTCTAGAAGCACATGCAAGAGATTTGTTGTCTTCCAGATTAAATGCCTTCTAACAATATCTGATTTTTGGTAATCATGCAAGGTAAAAATCTTGACTGAAAATTTCAGAACTACAGTGCACTTCACCAAGGATGCTGATGCTTGACTGCATGACATGAAGCCCTGCAAATCACGATCCTATTTCTTCCTGAAGAGATCATGTAAGCCCTATGGCAAGTCCACATGGGTAAAACTCTACCACTCATTTGACTGTAATTGTCTCCTAAACAAACCCCACAATACAATCACACAGACCTGAACTGTCTAGCCTCTTCATTTGCACCATGCAGCTCAGCACTACATTGAGGTCAACAGACAGGAGGACTTGAAAGAACAAGGTCAGGCCTACGTTCTCACATGTTTCAGAGACTGAATGGAACTTTACATATCCATCACTGTGCATACCAGCTCCTCCCTTTACCAGAGACCAGACCACTAATAAACTTTTCTTTATCAAAGATTCATATTCCTACAACATATTCCTACAATACAAGTTTTCATAAAGTTACAGAAGTACTGTACCAAACACTGCAATACTTTGCAATAGAAAATATACATAATAAAATACCTTTGGTAAATCCATGAAGCTTGGCCGGGCAGTTGAAATTAGCCCAAGTGTTTTCAGAGAGCAATTCACAAGCTGTGATAAAATATCACAAGCTGCTTCTGCAGATTCCTTGCTACTGTCCACCTTAAAACAAAATGAATTTCGTGTTCAGAAAGCACGGCAAATATACTCTTTAACTTTTTTTTTCACTTTACCTTCTGAAATGTGATGTCAAAAAAAACCCTCATCGTGAATCTATCAATGTTGTTCTTTATTCCTCCAAAAAGTATGAACCAAAAATCCAAGACTATTTGCTATAAATTTACTATTCTTCTAAACACTTTAAACACTTTGGTAAAATATAGCATGGTGAGGGGTCAACTAAACAGTTTGTTCCAAGATACTCATTCCACATCAAATAACAAGCAAGTGGAGGGTCCACAGCCTATTCAAGTTCCTCTTTACATTCCTCCTTCCCAAAATCCAAGAATTCTATAAATCCTTTACTATGTGCAAAAGCCACTTCTTTTTACAGTGGCTCAGTTCATAAAATTGAGCTGCTGGAGAGTTAAGTGCATTATCCTATGAACCTGTATGACTGGCCCTTCACCGTTAAAACCACAAAAGATACAATGGATACTCAAAAAAACCCAAACCAAATAAACCAACATAAACCCAAAAATCTTCATTAGTCAGGCTGCTACCTGACCAAATCATTTAGTGTGTCTCCAGAGGTCTCCCCCTGACACTCAGATGTGCTTTCTGAATAACTCCTTATGTTCAACAGCCATGACAGCTTTGCAAGCCTACAGAAGAACAGCATAAAGCCTGATCACACGATCAAGTTTGACTCCACCAAAAGCCATGCCACCTTGGCAGCAACAGATTAAGTCCAATGAACATTCCTTTCCTCCTAAAACGCAAGTTGAAAAACCTTGATTTTCAACGATCTCATCCTTCTTTGCTTACAATAAACACCCCTCTTGTTTTCAGCCTTTCCAGAGGAATGGTGAGTGTTACACCCCTTCCTTGTGTATTCTGCAGCACTGAGGACAACTGAAGCAACACATGAAAGAAATGATGGATCACCCTACAAGCAAAGGGCACCCAAAAATCTTTGGGTGTAAAGCAACACAGACAGGAGATAAGACACTGGAGGTCACTCCACTATAGCCCTAGGTTTTCTTTATTTGGATGCTGATAAACACCCTGCAAACCTTGTGGTAACAGTCTGTATCTGCTATTGCAAGCAAGCAGTAGCAATACATGTGATCAGGCAGAGGTGACTCAGCTACTCACATGCTGATGATTCCAGCATTAGAACTGCCTGATCTCAGAAACAAGCATGCTGAACTTGCTGCAGAACACATTTCCTTTCCAAATTTCTCACACAGCTGATGCATATGCAGCCATGAGATTCACAACATCCTTCCAAAACACACTGGTATGTAAACCCACATTAAAGGTTTTCATCTGCTGAAAATAATTCCACAGTGTGAACAAAACCAATTCTCCTCAATGGTATTTCTCAGCCAGGCACAATCACTACATGCACCATCCTATGCAAATCCCACATACTTTTTCAGTTGAAATGCAGTTGTACTGAGTACAGACAATCTCACACAATTTAATATTAAAACTGCTAGTTGATGACTAGTAGAACTGAAGCCACTCTCTGTGCATTAGATGTTTTCCAACCATCAATATAAGAGCCAAGTACCTACAGGATGTGAAATGGGGAAATGCTCAACTTACGCATCCTGACTGAACTTAATTCTGAGGCAGTAACCCACACATGTAGTCGTATCAGAACTATTTCTGTCCACTTCATGAAGCAGAATTTTAAGCAACTAAACTGCTACAAAAGAACCTCAAAAAACCCAAAACAAGCAAAAAAACTCACAAAAAACCACCATAGCAAAAAATAAAAAATAAACCAATAAAGAACCCACAAAAACAAACAGACAACTCCAAACAAACTACACCACCAACCAAAAAAATTCCCCTCTAACAGAAATAAGACAATGAAAAAGTGCGTTCAGTACTGTTATTCCAAGTTTTGGTCCTGAAAATATACCCAAACAAATTAATTGGGATGTAACCTCCATGTCTACGTGTCCATTTAGAGAATACATTTCCTCTGTATAGTAAGCCTGAAAACAAGGCCACTTACCACACTGACAGCTGCCCTATTCCTTTTAGGATAAAAGTTACTTTTAAAAAGCCTACAAAATACACTACCTTGAAGCTAACATACTGCAGGTGGTTGGAATGCCTCTTTATTATTTGCTTGATTAGTTCGGGGTGCGTAGTCCTCAGGTTCGATGTGGCTGGTTGATTCAGTTCAAACTCAAAGCACCTCCAGAGATCAGGCATATGAAACACCTGGTTCCAGCTCCTGCAGACCTGGGATGCATGAGCACGATCCAGAAGTGGCAAGTACTGGAACACCTGCAGGATAATGTCTTGGAGCAGGTTTGCCCAGTCAGGACTCTGCACAACTGTGGTTTTCTTTTCTACAACCTTGTGTCTCTTGGATTCCTTCTCAGTTGTGTCTTCAGATGAACTGCTGTTGGCCTCATTAGTTTTCCTTCCTCGTTTCATTCTATAGAAGTAATAAAAAAAAAATAAAATCTATTTATTTTGTAAACATAAAAGAGCTGAGAACAATATTAATAGAAAAATGTGGAGGTGAAAAAGGGCATTTTATGCAACAAAACCTTGGCAGGGTTTTTTTTCTGCCATATATAAAGGAAAAAAACCCCCAAGTAACAAACCTAAGTGGCAGTCCAGAAATAACACTATCATCTAAACTGATATCTTTAATATTACTTCTTTAATCATTAACAGTGCCAACCCATTTATAACTGTCACTCTCCTTTCATTGTTTCGTTTGTGTGTTTTGAGAACACTTTGAACCTAATTTGTTTTACTGTGTTGTTGATTATTACTCTACTGTTCTACTAATGGAACTACAATCTTCGAAACATTTCTTTGAACACCAACATAAATACTACTGCCCCAGTCCTATTTTTTAGGTACAACACTTGAAACTGTGGAGATAAAAATCAGGCAAGGAAGTAAATAATTACTGTATGCATGCTTGCAGGCACTGCATATTGCAGATATTGTATCAGACCAAACAATTTTTTTCTCAGAGAGGAAGAGTATTTTCTTTTTTAATTTATTTATTTAAAACACATTACTTTAATAGGCCTCTGTTTTAACTCAGGATCCTTGAAAATATATTTAATCAAGTCCACTGGTGTGCTTTCATTTTTCCAACTAACTAGTAAACAGGGATTACAGAAGATTTCCAGTAACAGTCTGGAATTTTCCCACTTCTCCACAAAAAAAAAGTTTAGAGAAGGGCCAGAAAAATTTCTTCAAAATTGTATTAAGTTCAGCAAGCCTGATGCAAAAGGTTGCAGCATATGCTTTTTCCCTAATGACATCACTTAAACAACTTCTACCTTATATTACATTATCAGAGAGAAAAAAGCCTTCACTACTTCATGTATCTGAAATAAATCTAGGGCTCACTGGGTTTTAATCCAGATGTGTTCTTTTGTACATGCCATCTTAAAATTGAACTTGGCATCTGACCATTTATTTTCAAAAGCCTCAGTGTGATGCACATCATGTCCTAAAGGGTTCTGCTACCTCATACTCAACTACAATGTGCTCAATTCCAGTCTCTGAGGAGCTGAGAGAATCCGGGGGCAGGGTGAGCCTGACACATAAAGCACTCCCAGCCTCCCTGATTTCTAGAAGATAAATAAGGACTTCATACACAGAGGAATCATCCTGGATTGACATTCAAGTACAATTACACGTCTAGGATTATCATATGCCAAGTCCTTCTGGGATCTGAAAATATAGGTTTCCCTGCTCTCTGTACTGCAACTAAGTTTGGAAATACTTCTTAAAACAAAATGCCAGCTAAAAATTATACTGTTCATAATCCAGTGCATCACAGATTATTTTCTCAAAGCCAGCACCTCCCTATCTTCAAAAGGCTTTAATCCTAGCTACTCATATGTCAGAAGTAAGCTACCACTTAAGGTCTAAAGCCACTTGAGACAAACCAGAACACACGGTCACGGAAGGCTGATGAAGAAAATTTGTCTCAATTTTTCTTTTTTTTTTCAACTCCTATTTTTATTCCCAGCACACTTCGAGGCAAGCAGAGGATGAAAACAGTACTGGGCAAAATTCTCTACTTGCTTCCTGAGAACTGTTTTCCATGATTCAGTTCCCGTCTATGGGACTATGCAGAACACAATTCCTGTGCTGAAACAAGCTTTCTGCCAGAGACAGAATTCTGTTGCTGAGCCACTTCACCAGTGAAGAAAAGCAAGAGAACTGAACAGTGACTCAGAACCATCTGCAACTAACAAAAATATAAAGGAATTGGATTTTGCAACCGTGAAAATTGAATTCAACTTAAAATTAATCAAGAATTAAAAGGCAAATCCACTGCAAGCCTGTCACGTTTCTGTTAGAGGTAATAACTTAGCATAGGACAAGACCAACATTTATAATAAGCTAGTCTGAAATGTAACTTTAGTTTAAGCTTTAGGCTAAACAGATATTCCAAACAACTAGGTTACAACAAGCATTCACCACAGACAAGCTATTAACTTTCCAAATTCAGGCTTGCCTGTTTGATGTCCATGTCTTTCCAAAGCCATCTGTAAAAAGCCACACAAGCTTTTTTACAAAAGCTACACTGTTAGACTGGGCTCTCCAAGTCTTCCTTTACAGAGATCCTGTCTCATCCTTTTGCTAGCAAGGTAGCAAATCTACATAAACGTTCCAGTTAGGTAGGCTACTTTTATCACTGCATTGATGTAGCGTTTGGGGTTCTTTTCTCCTCTTTCTTGTCTCCTTTCCAGAGAAGACCAGGAGGGAGCTGCCACTGACAAAACTGTATTCATTTTTCTTCTGGACAAAAGGCCTCTGGGATGTGCTGATAGGAACGGACCAGGTTATCGAAAGCTCTCAATGTGCACCTCTGAGCCGACTGGGAGGAGATCTAAGCAGTTATTATATGCTGGTTACAGACCAAAACCCACTCATGGAAGCTGTGGGATACTGTCCCACATTTTTATAAACAGGCAACTTAAAAAAAAAAAAGAGACAACACAGCTGTCACAAGAGGTATACTGATGGTGATTTCTTCTTCCAAGAAAGTAAGTTACATGTTCTAAATGCCATGATTTAAAGCAAGGGATGGGGAAAACCCACACCTTTCCAGAGAACTTTTTCTTGTTACTGACATCTTTTAATTAAAAGAAGATTAAGTATAACCTTCCAAAAACATTTCCTTGGCAAACTTTTTCCAAACAGGAAAAAAGTGCCTAAGCTCAAGACTAAAAAATATTATTTTAAGAACTGCATGACTGTTTCAGTCATCTAATTTTTAACCCATTTGTTCATCTAATTTTTGGTTTCTGATTTCAGAACTTAAAGTGTCAGAATAGGGTTTTTTTAAATGTAACTGCTTTCAACCTCTCCACCTGCCAAAAATAAAACAAACACAAAATTTAAAGAATGTGTATTTGCCTGCAGAAGTTTACAGAGCTATCTGAAAATATATTTATTTTTAAAAGGCCACTTAAGAGAACAAACTTTTCTGGATATTCAACATAAGAACAGGCAAATGCACTTAGGAGTTCAGTTCACTTTGCTTTATGTATACAGTAATTTAAAGATCTGACCATTTGAAATTCAAGGCCAACTTTTCAACAAGGAAGACGTGGATGCAAAATTCCATGATAGCAAATTACTGTATGAGTAAAACCTATTTTGCAAGCGACGATTGCTTATCACTTCTTAGCAACGCACTAACCATCGATCTCGCTTTTAACTCTCTCTGGCACGCTCAGGACACGCACGTATCATTGTTTTTCAAACTGCTGCTGTAACCAACTTTGCTTTAGAAGCTAAGATCTTGGCAGAAAGGGGAAAAAAAAACCCCAAAAAACAAACCAACAAAAATACCCAACTCTACTGGGGCAGAGAGATGAGTGAAAGCCGGGTGCCTGATTCTTTAAGATTTTCCAAGTAAATTTCTCCACCTATTAATGAGGACTTGTTTCTGAACTCCGCACCTGGGCGCAACCCACGCTATCTTGTTTGCAATAGTCATGTCCAACCCTAATCATACAGTTCAGTCACCGAGCAGGAGGAGGAGGAGCAAAGCACGTGCTTAACATTGTTTTTATTGCCGAGTAAGGTGCAGCCAGAACACAACGGCAGTTAAAAAAAACAACAAACCGAAAAAAAAATCCACAACCAAAACCAAACAAAACAAACTGTGCAGAGCTGTTTGCACCCGACTGATAACGCTCTCCCAGGAGCCTGCCCAACCGAGCTCGCTGTGCCTCACCCCGCACAAAGGCTGTTTTTCTAAGAACACGAGGAATGCGCTAAAGGGGAGCACGAGCTGACAGAGGGGGCGACCCGGACACGAGCCCAACCCCTCCCTGCCGCAAACAACCTGTTTCGCTGGACGCAGCCAGGGTTTCACGATTTATTACGGCTATCACGGGAATGCTGCGAGGCAGCGAGCCCCAAACACGACGGACTAGGATTTTAAGATCGCTCGCTACTCCCGGAGAACGCTCCCCTCAGGATCGGCTCCTTCCGGCCCAGCCCGGGCCGGGGCGCGGAGCTCCGACAGCCCGGCAGGCCCCGAGCTCCGCCGCCCCCGCTGCTCGGAGCCCGCTCCTGGGGCCTGGCACCCTGCGGATGGTCCCGCTGCGCCGCCGCCCGCCCCATCACCTGGCGGCTCCCTGCTGCGCTTCGCATTAACCGGGGCTCGGGCCGCGCTGGCGCCTCCGCTCCGGCCACATCAGCTCTCTCCGCCAAAGCCGACCCCAGCGCCGCCTCCTCTGTCCCTGTCCCTGCTCCGGTCCGGTCCGATCCGTCCCGGTCCCTCCCGCCCGCGTCGTTGCTTCGCTCCTTCCCTGCCTCGCTCTCTGTTTACTTCCAGCGGCGGAAGCGACGCGGACCAGCCAAAATGGCGGCGGGCGGGGAGGCGGTGTCCCCGCCCTCCCCTCAGCGCACCCCGCCCGCGGCGCCGCGGAGCGAGGGGCGGCGGCGGCTCCTCCTTCTTCTCCTCCTCCTCCTTGTTCTCCGCCGCCAGCCGGCCTGCGCCGCGGCTCGAAGGTGGGCGCTTTCTCACTCGGGCAGCGAGGGAGCCGAGGCAGTCTACAGACGTACCGGGGCTAATCGCAGAATCAGATTGGAAAAGTTGGGTTGGAAAAGTCCTCCGAGATCATCGAGTCCAACCTGGGATCCAACACCCCCATGCCAACTAGACCGTGGCACTCAGTGCCTCCTCAGCGCTGCATCCAGTCTCTCCTTGATGTCTGCAGGGGTGGTGACTCCACCACCTCCCTGGGAGGCCCATGACAATGCTCAGTCACCCTTTCTGTGAAGAAGTTCCTCCTGATGTCCAACCTTAACCTTCCCTGGCGCAGTTTATGACTATGTCATCTTATCCTGTCACTGGTTACCTGGCAGAAGATGCCGACGCTGACCTGGCTACAACCTCCTTTCAGGGAATGTAGAAAGTGACAAGGTTACCCCCTGACCCTCCCGTCAGGCCAAACACCCCCAGGTCCCTCGGCTGCTCCTCATCAGACCTGTGCTCCACACCCTTCCCCAGCTCCATTGCCCTTCTCTGGACACTCTCCAGCCCCTCAATCTCTTTGTTGCAGAGTGGCCCTGAACTGGACACAGCACTTGAGGTGTGGCCTCCCCAATGCTGAGCACAGGGGGACAATCTGCCCTGGTCCTGCTGGCCACACTGCTGCTGATACAGGCCAGGATGCCACTGGCCTTCTTGGCCACCTGGGCACTCTGAATATTACCAGCAATGGAGCTGGATCTTCATCACCAGTACAGCTGGTTATGTTCTGTGATTTGAAAGCCCCATGTGAGGCTGGCCTTAGGAAGAGATGTAACAGGGAAAGCAAACCACCAATGCATCCTGGGGCTGGCAGGCGCTGGGAATTATGTGCTTGGGATTTTGCCAGGCAGAGAAGAAAAAGCGAGGTGTGACATTTCCCATGGGTGGCAAATGCCCTGTCATCACGTGTCCTTTGTGCATGTGGTACACTCCAGTATACCTCATTTTTCAGCCCTGTAAGTGTCCAAAGTCTTCACAGTTGTTGAGATTCACAAACCTCAATTATTCATTTATTGTATGCTATAGTAAATAAATTACTGCTCAAATTGTTGTAATCTCAATTCCTATCATTAAGTTTCTTGGAAACAGCACTTATGATCTGGTGCTTGCCCCAGCCTTGAAATGGCTTTGAAACATTCTTCAGTGTTCACTCAAAAATGTCACCATCCCTGAGATCTTTAAGAAGCACTTTATAGAAATGCATTTCCTTGCATATTTTAAGTCTGGTTTGGTTTTTTTGTTTGTTTTGTTGTTTTGTAAGTCTAGTTCCTTGAGATTATTAGTGGCAGTGGGGGGCAAAGACTTGTTCAGAAACAGGATTGCTTTTCAGTGAGAAACATAAATTTTTGCATTTCTATGAGAAAATAATCTCTTTTTCTCCATTTCAGAATGTCTTGAGCTGTTTACTAAAGCTCAGCCATTATAGTTCTGTGTGTATTTATGAATCTACATCCAGTCTTCAGCTTTTCAGGAAATGCAACAAAAATCTGGAAATAAGAGATGAGTTATCACCTCACCATGAGCAGATTAATGAGTATTTTAGACAACCTTGTAATAGCAAATATGAGACTGTATAATTTGCTCAGTTATATAAGACAGCTACACAAACCTTGGTAGGTAATGAGATGTGTTTATGAATTAAGCCAATACTGTCAAGGAACATGCAATAATTGTTTTGCCATCCCTACGTGGAAATGTTCCATGTCTTCCATTCTCAGTGCTTAGGAATTCCCTTTTCAGCTCTTGTGTTCCAGTTCAGACCTGGTTTCTAATGGTGGGAAGATAACAGCCCCCAATTAAAGGTTCTAGTAAAGACAAGTCATATTTTCAAGTATGTAATTTACAAACTGCTGGAGATGTGGCAGGCAAAGTCAGACTGACTGAGGTTGTCAGGTTGCAAATGTTCCAACTAGACCTGGGCCCAGTCTGTGGGGAGAAGGATCTATTTTTTATTAACAGATACAGAGCAACCAGCTGCTGCTTCTCCTGGTCACCTCTCTTACTGTTTTAGGGCAGCACTACGTGCATTATGATGTGATGTAACTCAACCATGTCATGTGAAGTCAGTAAAAATATATTTTAACCAAGATTTATGTTCTGATCAAATTCTGGTGCCTGCGGAAAAAAAAAAAAGGAAGAAACATATTTTGACCAAAAAAAATATTTTCTGGGTTTGTGTAGAAGTCTTGGGGGATGTAACAGCTGCAATTTCATAATTTTTAAGGTAGCATTACTTTAAAACCCTTACTTGCAATATCCGAGTTTCACTGTATTGACTTACTGGGAGGGACTTCTTACAGTGCCGAGCAGTTACAATTTGCTGCCTTATCTTCGGAGTAAACAAAGTTTGGCTCACTGCCTGTGCCCTTCTTTGCTTTGTTGTAACCGCCTGTGTGAGTTTTAGGCATCCTTTGGGCAGGAGAGGAGAACAAGTGCAGAAAGAACTCCCAGCATTACACTGTTTGGGGACATAGCAGCTAAAATCAGAAAGGAAGACAGCTGCAGCTCTGTCCTTGGGGCCAAACCAGGCCCTGGACATGGTGCAGAGCACTGACAAAAATGTCTGCGGTGTCTTTGGGCAAAGCACAAGAACCGGGCAGTTTATCAGAACAGAATGAAAAAAAACCTGCAGGCAGCTGGTGGTGTGGGCTCCTGGTGACCCCCCAGGTCTGGCTCTGGTTTAGCTGGCAGGCAAAGCCCTGCAGAGCTCTTGGACTCAGGCAGCTGGCACTGAGATAGGTGGCAGCAGGTTAAGAAGGGGCCAAGCAGTAAAGGTTCAAAGAACAGCCACAGCTCTGGGCTGGTCTGTAAGAGCTGTGTTGTTGCCAGCAGTGGCTGGGCACTTAGGAGCTTTAGTCAGTAACTTGGACACCTCTATCAGGTGTATCTGCATTCAGGAGTCTCTGTGCCTTAGTAATCACTTAACTAACAGCAGATGGGTTTTGAGAGAGGAATATTTTAATTTTTTTTTTTTGGTTGTTGTTTTTTTCCTGTATGCTTTCAAGAGTAAAAGAAAAAGGCCAGGACCTGTGCTGAGCCCTGTTATGCAAAAATGAGGCTATTGAGGAAACTGCATTGTAACTTTTTATTTTTCCAAAAGAGAAGGAGAAGCTCTCTGAAGTTTCTGTTTCTCTGGTGGGAGAGTCACTCACTTATAGCAGAGATGAGGAGCAGCCCTCACCGTTACTATGTGAAGATGAGGAACAACCCACAGACATAAAAGCCAAGAGATAGCCAGTAAAATCCCAGTGTCTAACAGGAGATCTCACCACCTCAGGCTGAGGTTGTACAGAACACCTCATTTCAGCTGGGAGACTGTGCCTGCCGGATGAAGCCACGGCAATGTTTCAAATGCCAGTCTTGATTGTAAATGCTGCACCTTTTAGCACTGAAAGTCTCCTACACTGATTTTCCAGCCATATTCAAGTAGCTCTGAAGCATTCCTGAAGCAAGCAGCTGTGCTCCACCCTGATAAGCCTGGCTTGCATTTTGCTAGGATAAGAATGCAGAGGGGAAAATCACAGAAGCAGTTGGAAGAGAGTTAAGTAACCATAGCAGATCAGATCCAGCTATGATGAAAGTATGTCAGGCTTGCAGGGCATGAGTAGCCCACTCTGATTTAAACTCAACTTTTTTCTTTTTTTTTAAACAGTAGCTGCAAATAAAATTATCTTTAAACCAGTGGGCCTCAATTTAAGGCCTCATGGCCACAGAAAAATAAAAAGATAAACCTAAGGATAAGCAACAGTGAGATAGAGTGTTGCCTGCAACAGGCTGATTACCTGATGTTGTTGCTCATGGTTCACTAGAAGCTGGAGGTAATTCTTTTAAAAGGTTCCTCACTGTGTAAATATTGTTTCTGTCTCTAGAGGCTCTAGTAATTCTTTCCAGATGAATGGCTCCCATGGTTGCTTCATGGGTAAAAGCTGTTGTACCATTGTGTTTTGTTAGGTAATACAGTAAAAACTGCTGTTTGCTGGAGCCCCTCTGATAGGGGAGTCTCATGGCATGGCCTTGGCTAGGGGCTGCGGTACAAACAGGCAGAGTGGGCTGAGCGGTGCCAAGCAGCACAGACAGCACCTTATCTTTGCCATGGTGTGATCCATGGACAGGACAATGCTGCTGGAAAGGGGAGTGCCAGATCATTGATAGGTTGGTCTAACATCATCCTGGTAGAGGAGTTCTTTACCAGAATTTTCTCTGTGCTTTGTGTGGCTCCTTGCAAATCAGTTCAGCTGACTCTGCCAGTGGGTGAGGAGTTAATATGATTAGCAAGCCACAGTGGTAAAAAGTCCCAAACAGACTTATTGCTAAGAGGGGGCTGGCATTTGTATTAGGATTGGCCTTAGTACCAAGGCGTGGAAGGAGGGTACTTTACGTGTTGTGTGAGATGTGTCCTGCAAGGACACCCTAAAGCTGGTTTTCAAATATGTCTTGTTTCTAAGTCTTGTATCCTAGCACTGGAGGCAAACCCCAGAAGTTATTCACCAGTTCTTTGAATGGATGAGTGCTGGATTAACAGATCCAAAATCCTGCCAGTGGGCACCTATTCATGGGAAATGTCAAATTCAGTCAGCAGTACAGCACTTGGGATGTGCCAAAATGTAGGATTTGCTTGATGGGAGGTACATAGTTGTGCTTAGCCTCCATCAGGAGGGAAATAAAGATTTATGAACCCAGGCCATTCCACAATCCACTGGGAGTATGGAAAAAACCCAAAGATGTAGAAATAGAGACAACAATCTTATGAGTTACAACTGAAATGTTATTGCTCAAATTCTGTTTGTATTGGAGAAAAGAGAGACAGAGATGGATGCAAACCCAGCATATCATCTTACACACGTTATGTCCATTAGAGCAAAACCTGTGGGAAGTTGTGTTTACTCTGTAGCTTGGATCATCCCATTGCAGCTACTGCTCGTGACAGAGTCCACTGATACAACCTGCCCTCAGGAAAATGCTTTTAAAAAGCAGTTGTTCAGGTCCCCCAGACAAGTTTCTAAGTATCTTTGTTAGGAATTGGCATCAGGATGGTGAGTTACTGCTAGTAGATCATACCCCATTCACACCAACCCACCTCAATCTCTAACTTACAGTAATGTGACATGGCTGCTCACATGGCCACAGTGGAGTATGCATTCCCTTTGTGTGCCAACATACTTAATGCCATCCTTCCTTCCTCTAATGGGTGTTCTGGCATAGTACGTGGCAGAGGTGAGACCTAGGAACAGGGCTGGGTGGAGTGGGAATGCTCTCCAGGGCAACTGAGTGAGCAGAGAAGTTAAACTGTGCAGGGGAGGATGTATACACAGTCACATTCAGGAAAGGAATATTACTGAACAGACAGGGAGATGGAAATACTAGATTAGCTGAGACCTAACATGGGCTAAGGATACTTTATCACCTGGGATGCAGAAATAAGTGGGAGTAGAAGCAATGCCATGGATGGCAATAGCAAAGGGCACTGTGTGTGCTGCTCAGTGGATAACCCAAAGCACTGCCTCAAGTACCCATCCAGCATTTCAGTATCCAAATCCCCTTTCAGGTACACAGAAAAAAACTTGGTACATCCAAAGGGATTGTATTTCAACAAGCAGCCCACAGCCTACATGAAACATTGAGGCAAGACCAGAGAGCACCTTCTGAATCCCAAGGGACTGCAGAGGTGGGTATTACCTGAGAATACTTCCTGGACCAGCTGGCAGGGGACATCTTTGGGTGATTATAAATGACTCACAGTCCCTGTTGCATCTGGCTGCTATGCAATCAGTGTGTTGTTCTGTATTTGGCTGCATCTCTGTAGGAATACCTGGTGAGGAGCCAGATCCTGGAATGCTTGGCAGCACAAGCTCACTACCAGACCCCATAAGTGAGAGTGGTTTGCTGTGACAGCACAGCCCTTCCAGTGCACCTTGGGCTGAGGGGCAAGGCATCTGCCCCACAACCACTGTACTCTGGCACCTGCAGTGTGTGGCATGGCTTAACGAGAGGGCTGTAGAAAAGCCCTGCAAAGTTTGAACTCTATCCTGAATGACTGGGTGGGCCTGAAGCTCCCTAGCTAAGCCTCTGTCTAGGTGGAACATGAGCCTAGTACAATGGAATTAGCAAAACCTGTTTTGTAAGAACCAAGCTTATTTGGCCCTGATGGTGATGTCAATTAGCTGTATCTTATTAACTTTTACTGTTCACATTGTGTTCAGTGGGTGGATACACCCATAAAAGTTTAAGCTGTTTTTAAACGAATGATCCAAGTTCGAGCACTGAGGCCTCGCCTTGGCCAGAAGCTGAGTTTAGTATAAATTAGCTGAATGTGGTGGGCTGTGGCAAACAGGGTGGTGCAAACAGGAACCATTTCCATTGCGTGGGCTGTGGATCAGCAGCTGACAGAAAAACGTGAGACTGCTGGAAAGGCATACAGCAATCTTATTGTGGACTGATCTGATTAGTGGCCTGTGCTGGCATCTGCTATAATCACCGTCAGAGATCGGCGTGGGGGGATATGGTGACGTGAATGTCTGAGACAGTGTGAGAGCAGCGTGTCCAAGGTTCAACCATTACGTGAGGAGCTGAGCTCTGTGCACGAGCCTGATGCTCACACGTGACCGTGCTGCCTCCCTGCAGTGGTGATAGGGGATGGTCAGTTGTGTGAGGGAATAATTTCTGCAGTACTGCCTATCCCTCACTCTATTAATTTTAAATAAACATGAACAGTGTCATGTCCTTTCCATACCATAATCTCAGTTTCCTAGGTTAATACTCATATTAATCTAAAATAGAACAGAAGGCTGAAAAATTAAAAAATGGAATTAGTTTGCAAGGATGGCGCTATACTCTAATTTTCTAAAAATGAAAATGGGTCAGACATCCAGCACAGGGACAATCACTTCCCTGGTTCTGCTGGCCACACTATTTTTGACACAGGCCAGAGGCCATTGGCTTTCTCAGCCACCTGGGCACCCTGCTGGCTCATGTTCAGTTGCTGTTGACCAGCACTCCCAGGTCCTTTTCTGCTGGGCAGCTTTCCAGCCCTTCCCCCAGCCTGTAGCACTGCATGGGGTTTGTTGTGACCCCAGTGCAGGATCCAGTACTTGGCCTTGTTGAACCTCACACAATTGGCCTCGGCCCACTGATCCAGCCTATCCAGATCCCTCTGCAGAGCTACAGTAAATAAGATCAATTGTACTTCACAGGTGTGTGAACTACTCAGAACTATTTCAAAGCGCAGATACATATACTGCTCTAGGTGAACCTGTTTTAGCAGAGGGGTTGGACAAGATGATCTCCAAAAGTCTCTTCCAATGCCAACCTTTGATTCTGTGACTACAGATGTCTGAAGTTAGGCAAGATGGATCCCATGGTTCCACTCTGATCAAGATTGTCTGGTGTGGATGCCATCTACCCATATCCTAAATGTAAAAGACAGTAACACACTTTTCATCAGCTTCAAGATGGAAATGCCAGAAAGGGAGCTGAACGCATTTAAGAAAAAAAATCTAAAGAGAAAATCCTATAGAAATCAGTTTTTACCTGAAGCTGTATTTTACCCAGCTTTTCTGTTGAGAAATGGAACAGTGTCTTATGTTTCATGTCTTAAGTACTTCCATAACCACCAGTTTACCCAAAAAACTTTCTTACTTTTCAAGAGTCTGCTGAAATAATTAAAGGACACCTCTCTTCTTCCCCTTCCCTCCCCCCCACTCTGTTTTGAAAGTATTTCTGAAAATGGAGGCTTACACATTTGTTAGACTTTCACTGTATAAAAATGTACAGTGGCTTTATTGACATGTACATTCCATTATGTTTACAGCTGCAAGATATGAGGCACACTCAGTATTGCACTTCATTAAAATTTCAGGCTCAAACATAACCCAGAAGTTTAAATGAAACTGCTGTTGTAATTTAATATTTCTTATACAGGACAAACATTGATACCTTTATATACAGTGTGATACTTGTTACATTTATGCCTTCCTAACACATTTTTTTATAACAGTCTAGGAAATAAACCAGAATATTCCTCTCTCCCATCCCCACTTGTGATGCGTTACAATTGTACAAGATTACAAAAAAGTCAGTATACAATAATCAATATTTTTTTCTTTCGCCTGAAACCCAGCATCATTCATAGTCCACAGACACACAGATCCTTTAATAACAATTGTTTATTTGTAAATGTCCAATGTTTCCTAGCCGATGACTGTAATGGCCACATGCAAACACCTCACAAATTTTGATGTCTCGGTTCAAAAAATGTCAATATCTCACAGCAAGAATTATGTACATGGTATTTGGCATCCTTCTTGCACTGTAAATTGTTCCTTTTACCTGGGTTATGGAATGGTCCCATCCTCATCCCAGCTGGACTTCGTTTTCAGGACACTTGAGGGATGAGGGCACCTGTTTTGCTCTGGTTAAAAAAAGAATGCTAGTCTAAAAAGTGTGAGCATTTCTGCAAACCCCACAACCCAGAGCAAATTCTTCACCAGTGGGTGGATGGACAACATGAAGTGGACATTCTGTTCCTTCAAGTTGTTTACCTTTGGGACCTACAGTGAATTTAAGGATGACGGGAAAAAAAGAATAGATTAATGCCTGCAGAATAGATCAAACTGCCATGTAATTGAAACCAATCATATTCAAATTAAAAAAGGCAAGAAGCTTTAGCTCATTAATACTGTGGAAGAAATTTGCACAAGCTAAGAGAAAAATTGATAATAATGAACTAGAGTTACATTCTGCAGTAAACAATAATTCTAAGATTATAGCAGGAATTGTAATTTATTTGTTTACTTATTTTATGGAAATATCTTAACAAAAATATCACACTTTTTACCCCCAATAATTTACTAGTATCAAATCAATATACAGCACGTGAACTTAGTAACTAAGGCACTGGGGTAACAGTGTGCAGATAATGGCTACCTAAGTACAGATTCATCACTTAATAATGTGTTAATTTTACCAATAACACATCATTCTATATCTGGAGTCTGACCTGGTATAGGGAAATTAAAATTACTTTCTCTATCAAAGTTACTAATGCTTAAATGATGAGTGCAATGACATTGCCAGAAAACAAAAAAAAATATCACCAAGAAAAACTAATATCAATTAGAACTTGTTACTTATTTCAGAATTCAGTGTGGTAAATTTGCTTTGTCAAAGTCCTACCTGCAGGACAGTGTGGGAGCTCTTCTTTAGGGATGCTTGTCATTCTTTGGAAATCATCATGGCAAGCATTGCAAAAATGTGTTGTCCCAAAACAGAAAAAAACAGCAACTGAACAGCAGTAGCGGCATTTGTATTCTAAGAAATCTGTACCATGTTTGGGACACATCTGAACAAAGGAAAGCAAACACCAGTTAATGAAGTAGCCATGTTCTAACAATCCCAACAACTCACTTCTACATTCTGTAGAATATATTAATAGTATACAAGGTTGTACAATACATGTAATTACAAATGACTGTGAATTATTGTACAGTCCAGGTACTCAGAGTTTCAGAACGAAATAAAAACATTAATAGACATTATTTACTTACCTGAGCCCTTGAAACATCAGAGCATGCACCACAAATAAGCTCCCTTGGATCATAATCATCTCCTTGTCCAGCTTCAGCATCACAACGAGCTTCACCACCAAAATATGCCTTAATTGCATATAGAAATGATTGGATGTTAAACCAGAGACAATTATTCTTTTAACTGTTCTTTTCAGTTTAACCAATTCCATTTGTAATGATGAATGACTGCCATTTCAGTGGCCTCCACTATTCTGGTCTCTCTCTACTCTGTCTGTAGGTATGTGGTTTTGAGGCACTCAGGCAATGCCCCACAGTCTCAGGATGAACAAGGCCAGAAACTGCAACATACCCTGCTCTATGCAAGCAACTGTAAGGCTTTTGGAACAGTATTTGGATGCTCTATGAACCCTATGTCAGAATTAAGTAGCAGCTTGAGATGAACAGGTACTGAAGGAAGTAGGTACTGCACCTTCTTGTAAGTGGCCATTGACTCAAGGTGCTTTTGGTTTCCGAGCTGCTCTGTATACACACTTTAGCTTTACTAGCTAAGGTTCTATGTACATCTCATTAGACCAACACTTGATTTTTTTAAATTATGATTCTATAAAAAGCATATTTTCCTGCTTTTCTGCTCCATACACAATATATTAAACATATGTTCTGTTTTAAGAAATTACTTTTAAAATGGTAACATACATTTAATAAATAACACCATACCTTTTTGCACTTGTAGCAAACATAATAAGCATATCTGTTCATAGCATAGCCAGCTGGGTCATTATAAAATCTAACACCTGGTGTTGTGATGGCCTCACTCTTGTGCAACCCTTCATACTCCAATCTCATTAGCGCTTTTCTCCTTACATCTTCATAGAGTTCTTTGATTGGATCAAGCAAATCTTTTAATACTGTGTGATTGATTTTGTTCTGAAATAAAAAAAAATACTGATTAAAGTATCTTGCATCTTTATCTCAACAATAATTTGTGTTATGGTCAGGCACAAATAGCATGATAGATGTCATAAAAACATACGGGCCTGGGCAATGGACATTTCAAAAAATGGCTGACATAGAATGCACTCTATTTGCTGCAAAAATAGGGTCCATGAATGTTTTTTCTATGGCCTGTTGTGATATGGGAGCATCAACCGTTCCAACAGACTAACAGCCAGGGAAGGTGGTAAATAGTCTATGAAGTATTCACCACAGCACAGGAATATTCCGATTGTGTATCTTTTGTAATTTTGGTTCTTTTTGGCTTACTGGTCAGCAATTAAGCATAATGACTGACAGTCCTCTATGGCAGCTCTTTATCAATTAGTGAGCATGAGCTACTGCCATAAATTACCACAACACAACAGGACAAAAGAACCATAGCGTGCAGAATGGCTGACCATTCCCAAATTTTCTAGGGTGGGGTAAGGTGCTCTTCTTTCCAGCAGCTATCATATGCTTTTGCTTACAGCAATTTAAATTTTATAGAGTACAAGAGGAATTGTTAGTAACTTAGCTGAACTGAGTACATGTATTCTTTGGCTCTGCCCTCACTCTGAAAAGCAAAGCAGCTTTAAAAGTGGTTAGTAAAATGGAGAATTACTGCTTCAAGATAGTATACTTTAAGATTACTTCTTCCCCTCCCCATCATCACCAAATACTGTGAATTTTCAAGCTGATGGTTGTAAGAATAAAACAATATTAAGACAATGTCTGGACTACACTTTCTTTTTAAGAGGACACCTCAGGGAACAGTAGGAGAAGGTAAAAAGATTTATCAATGCTAGTCTTTCTACAGCAACACGCAGAATTAAGAAGACAAGTAATCTATAACTCATTTATACTGTAACAAGCAATACAGTATTTAAAAAAAAAAAAAAAGGAAAAGCAAAGTAGCAGGTAAGTTTCTTGACTTTGGCAGACACACAGCTCATTTACCTTGCAAATTGGGCAGGACATAAACCCGAAAGTTATCCTTGGCCCAAGCCATCTGTTTTCTAGTACTCGTTGACAGCATTGCAAATGGAAAACATGGCTGCAGTCCAGCTTTAGAAAAGAGTACGTGTAAGTGAATATTGAAGTTACATTAACCACTAAAGTAGAAGTAGTTTGCTTTAAGTGGCAACATATATCAATTCCAATATCAATTTATTTAAAATCCTAGAAGATCCCTATTTTCTTCTTAACAATGAGAAAGATTAAAATGGGCATTAAAATCATAACCACTCCAAGATCACCTACAGCTATATGAAATACACATGAATTATATCCACTAATTACCTCAGTTGTTTTCCTCCTTTATAAAATACCATGTATTTTAATAAAGTAGGCTAAATTGATCCAATCTGCTTTCTTGAAATAGAATGCCAGACAAAAAGAAAGCTTTTTAAGTAGCTTAACTATTCTTATGATGTCTGTTTTCAAATTTTGGAGAGCATAATTTGAAAGACTTTATTTTTTCACTTCCTTCATACTACACATTACAATCATACTAGTAATCTCTTAAAAGGGGAAACAAACAAACAAACATAAAACCTGGATAGCTGGTGCTGCTGAAAGTGCTTCAGTAAAGCAGATCATGCACATGTCATCAGCATCTTGTTTAAGAGTTGTAGCATTTTTATCACAGCCATGCAGGCAGGGCAAGCAGTGCTCTTCGTTCTTAACGCCTCCACAGGGGTGACCGCAGGGGTGTGTCTTGCTGCAGGCAATCTTAGCATATTCCTAAGCAAATTTAAAGTAAAGAGTTAATCATCTTTTCCCCTCCACTGAGTGTTCTGACAGTGTTGCTTTTTGAAGGACTGCTGGCCCATGCAATGAACTGAGATGGAAGAATCATTTATATTGTCTGCTGCTGCCTCAGGTACTTGGGAAAAGCTGTACGTTGTGTACTTGAAATAACAATGTTTCCTTTGTTTACCTGCTTTGCTCCTGAAAGCAAATGGTTTAATGAAACCATAATTTAAAACTTTCAATAGAAAGAGAACTGTTCTTTGATCCTCTGTGTGCTTTTCATATATTGAGTGCTTCCTGAATAAACATTGCTGACCCTGTATTAACAGCCTTCAAGATACCTGCAAATTTTGGAGAAGTTTCAAGTAACTCACTCATAAGAATACATTATAAGCTAATCATTAATCAGCATAAAGCAACTTTACATGGAAATGGATTTTTAACTACCTCTAATTCCCATCCCTAATAAATAGAAAACTTATAAAAGTTACCCAGAAGCTAACAACAAATTGAACTGAATTTAAGTAACATTAATATCATGTCTTCATAGGCTGAGAGAGAAAAAAAGATGACCAATTTGCTTCACTTAGAAATAACTAAGGTGAGATAAGAAACTGGTTATGATTTGGCCCTCTGCCAATTGCACCCACTGCAGGTCACACAAACACTCAGGATATGTGGAGACAGATGACAAACCTGGCCAAGTCTTAAATGTTGTACACTCACATAATACACGGACTGTTGGGCAAACTCTTTTTATTGAGCTTTCCGGTGCATTTGACTTTACACTGACAGGGTACATTTTACTTTATAAGTGCAAGGCTGTTGTGAAAACTTGAGATACTTTTGAAGATAATAATGAAAATACCCAGTATGTTAGTTGACTATTAGTGTTCGCAATCTGTAATTAAAACAAACATTTACAAACTCAGAAGTATTTGAATGGTAATACTCAATATTAGAACACTTTCATATGAAAGATCTGATTTAAAATGGACCACAGGGATAAAAAAGGTTTATACAAAATAAGAAGCCCATTTCATCCTATGATCTCTTATATTTATGTAATTAATGATGATTGATACTTGCTAATACACACCTGGCAGTCTGTATCAGAACAAACACTTCCCACTGCTGATAATTCTGTTCCACTCCTACATCCACAGAACCGACATGCTTCAGAACTGCTGGTGGTCGGTTTGCCTACGGCCGCAAGAGAGAACAAGGCCAAAAATTTTCTAATGAAACACAAGGGACTGATACTGTATCAGACATCAAAGCAGCAGTCACAGAAAACAACCAGAAATCCAATGGTTCTTATGCAGCTAAACTATTCTACTTTTATTAACAAACATTTAAAAACATTGCCCTAAAGCAAGTGCAAATCCCAATAATCAGGATAAAGCAAGTAGTAACAGTTGTGTTTTACCTGTCTGTTCTCTGAACTCCACCATAGCCTTCATAGTTTTAGAATCTGCTAATGCCATCAGCCAGAAAAGTTTGGTCCTACCACAGCCCTCATGGAGATCAACTTTGATAGCTTCTTCTTCTTCTTTGAACACCTGTCAAGTTAACCAAACAGATACTAAACAGCATGTTTACTTAGAGCATGGACATGTCTCTGTTATTTTTGTTGCTCTCTCTTTGGATTTACACTGGGCATTTTAAAGATTCTGTGGAGATTGTCTACTGTAAGCTGTTTTTCTTTTATATGTTCCATAACTAGTACATATTGAGGATATGCAGGATAAAGGTTTCATATTTTTAGAAGTAAAAATGAATATAATTAACTCTTGATCTAACATGGTGGAGAAACAATATTGCAGTAATACTAAGAATAGAGCTGCACTTTTTTTTTCTGATTTAGTAAATACAGAGCTTGGACTTCATAATTCCTACCCAACACATCCAGCAGACCACAGAATATTAAAAGCACAAGATAACATCAGAAATATCTTCACATAACTATGCTAGTAGTTTATCAAAGCAACATTGAGAATTGGGGTCTTAATAACATGTACTATAGAATAATAACTATAGAAGTGTGTAATATCAGTATTTTTGACTTCCATATAAACACACTTTGACAATGAGGAATATATAAAGTTTTTGCAAAATGAAAAAAAACTGCATGAGATCCTTAGGGAATTTCATGTGGTCTCTTTTTTTGCTCCTTATCCCAAGCTTTGAAGGCAGTTCTGTTTGCATTTTTTTCACCTGCAATGCAATGAAAGTTAGCATTTTCCCAGGTATGGATGTATAAAATTCACTTTAATTCTTACTAGAATCAGAGAAAAAATCCTAATTGCTTCACAAAGTATTCACATAAGCACAACTCAGTAACTTACACGCTGTCCTTCCTGGAGGGGAGAGAAAATACATCAAAGAGGTATGGATGACTGAAGTTGGACAAAGAACAGGAAGCAAACAGAAAACAGGACAGAGGGAACATGACAGAATTATAATTCAGTTTGAGAGTCTTAACATATGAGATGCAAAGGTAAAAGTGGTGAATAAAGACCAGAAGTTTAAACATGCTTTTAGAAGTATATAGGAAAATCTGGTAAGTAGCTATTTTGGACAGATTAACAGGAAAAATGTGAGGTTTTCTATGAGATAAGAACTTACTTTTTATCAACTGTAATCTGAACAGGCTATATAGGAGAAATCAGAAAAATGAATGAGACTAGACTGTGCCGTGCCATGACGGAAGAGTAGACATAAAATTATCTTCTTAGGATGACAAAACAGGAGAATTTCAAAGAGGATTGCAAAGAGATTGCTAAGAAATAAAAGATAATAGACACACGTGGAAGTGCCAGGCTGAGACTACACTGCAAATGCTGTGGCAACAGAGAGGAGTGTTTCACTGGAGTGAAACTCAGTACCAAAGGTCTGATGTTTACATCACATATGCTCTAGACCAGCTGATCCCTTGCTGAACGACCATTAGCAATGTGTCTCTGCATTTATCTTTTGATTTGCTTTTAATTTCACCTGGAAACAATCCAATTCATGCACTCCAAGGCTGCTCAATAATAGAAAACATTGTACTTTAAGGAGATAGGATCATCTCCTTTAAAAACCCATTCCTGAACATAACTAAAAAGTAATATAGATGCATTGTGGGAGAGGGAGAAGAGGACTGAGTTCCACTGAAGTAACTTTATTAATGACATTTATTGTTTTAATCTTTGTACAAATATAAGTAGTCAGAGGGGAAGGGGAAAATAAAGGATCACAAAAAAACCATAAATGAGAAATAGTGGCAAGAAAGAGGAAATGTTGAATAACTCCAGAAGTAAAGGCATCTTCAACATTAATTTCAATGACAAAAAGAAGAGATGCAAAGAAAATGGTAGTTTCAAATTTAGAGATGAAAAGAATAAAAGAATACCACAGAAGAATACTAATTATCAGAGTACTCAGCAAGTTATAAAAACTCATATCTAGTCAAAGTTTCAATCCTAAAAACAAACCCTAAAGAAGTGAAGAAATTTTCAAGCTTATGGATAGGGCAACATTAATCTGTGAAAACACAGTGAAAGCTAGAGGAATATTGAAAAATAAGAGAAGACTCGTAGGGAAACCAGTAGGAATATCTGTGGTCAAATCACCTTCCTGGATATTAAAAAGGAATACACATACATTAGAAATGAAGGGGTTGACAAGCACTGATTCATACGACAGAAGTAGTAAAGGAGATAAAATTTAACAGGAATAAAGAACCAACATATACTTAAGAAAGTCTATGCAGCTTCTAAATTCTTCTAAATAAGCGTTCCTAAGCAATGTTAAACAAGAGAGAAAAAGCTGATGTAGCATAAGAACTAGAACTAGGAACTACTGCAAGATTTTCCAGTCTTTGTAAAAGATAAAGGACAGGAGAATGTAATCAAAGACAACTAAAGAGAATTAACTGGAAGCACATCTATTCCATCTCCAAAATAAAACAAAACACCCTTTTCAGATTCAATATTTGCTACTACCTTTTGATTATATTTTATTTGGGAAGATGCATACAATGATGCAGGGCACACAACACGGGGCCATGTATACTCTACCTGTCTCTGGTGAGTTTTTGTTCGCCGATGGAGATGAAGGAATCGGTCACAGTCTGTGCACAAATTCCCACAGACATTACATAAAATGATTGCAGCAGTTTCACCATCATCATGGTTATCACACATTGGCTGAGAGAAAAAAAAAAAGTAATTCCCCTTTATTAAGTCCTTCACTTCCTTTCAGCATCTGTTTTTATTCTCCCCTCAGTCACACACCCCCACACCTCCCTTCCAATCTATAAAAGCAGATAAAGAGCTTGTTTGGACTATTAATGCTATCTTTAAAATAATCAGTATTTGAACAATTATTCCTTGACACAAACCCCCTCAATTTATGACATCAGTTTTTCTGATACTCTTCATCTCATATTTTGAGTGATGCACCAAAAATGTGTTTTTCAGCCATAGAGTTGAGGTATCATTTTCGACTAGTCTGAGAAGAGGTTGATGTGGTTACACTGGGTTACAGGCACGTTAACAGGAAAGTTCGAAGATATGAGTACTCGGGTCAGTCAACAGGCATGATATTTACCCTTCATTACTTTGATATGGTATGTTTACTCTTTTCAAACATCTAAACAAAGCTGTAGGCCATCCATACCTCAGAGACAGTATGGTTGAAGTAACAAACTTCAAAATCCATCATAAAATTAAGTTGCTCTACTGATAGAAATTTTTTTTAAAGTTCAGCAAGGTTCTGTTTTGCAATTCAAAATATCCCCACAAATAGACTTCAACAACTGATTTTGACTATGCACATGTCCAAGAACAAGTTTCCATTGTAATACCAGACCATGCGGTTTCCATGATACTCTCATGCAACTTAGAACAGAGCTCTTTCACAGCAGTTCTGGTAGGGAGATACACAGCTCACCTCAACATTTGACTATCCTAATGTGAAACAGGATTGGGAATTTCAGGCTGGCTTCAGCAGCTTGTATACCTGCTTGACAATGTCATGGCTGCTCCTCTGACATCTCCAAAACCCCTGACTTTCTTAATCACCTCAGAAACCTCTGTGTTTGCTTCCTTCTCAGCAGAGTTTTATTCCTTGCTGCTGCAGCTCTATGCCTCCTGTATTCTTTTTTACCTACACTGAACTGCTTTGGATGCTTCTTTGCTCTAACTATGCTTGGTTACTATTGCATACCCTTCCCTTGCTTCCCACAGGGATCCACTGAACCAAGATATACAGAGGTCTGCTTCATTACTGTGCTCTTTCTAAAATGGTATTAATAAAAAATCACAATCTTTTTGTCATACTGAAAAGTACAGGCATTTTGTCAACTGAAAAGTATGGACAGAATCATATTCCATATCATATTTATAAATCCTCTGAGTCAATGGTAGTTTTACTAAATTCAGTTAGAGCGAGTTTCTCCCTGGGGTAATCATTCTCTAGTGAGATGGGAAAAGGAAGCTAAATTACATAGAAGTAGTTATTGAGTAACACAAAGTAATTGATTTTATTTCGCGACAGGGATTAAGACAAAAAGAAAAAGCTCTGATAGAAGGTTCTGTACGAACTGAGTCAATCTACTAAAGAACTCATCCCACAGATGTTAGGAAGGCCTTGTTTCATCCTGAATACTGGCAAAATTGCAACATTACTGCTTTAAGTTGGAATTTCTGTTTTCTGACCAGTGCTTATCTAGACTGAGGTAGAAGAAAAGGGACAAAGGCCAAGTTTACCATTTTCTATCATTATTCTAATTTCTTTGATGAGTGAATGTATCAAAATAAACACAAAACCGTATGATTTTTAGTCTCACCATCTGTTTCTGTTGCCCATCCTTCCCCATCCATCTTCCTGAGGATAGTCTATCAACATGATCCTGATCAAGTACACAGAGGGATGCTAAGGCCAGCCACAACTATTGAAAGACAAGGTAGAATTAAATGTCTTAGACATATTAAAATCAAATCAAATTAAAATCAAACTGAAAAGATAAACTTTTTTATATAAGAATGTCACCATTATCTGCAAACTCTATTATTGTTAGCTGAAGCCTGCTTATACAATGCATATTGATTTTCCAAAATAAGTCAGGAACACAATAAAACTTATTTAGCTTTAGGGAACTACCTTGTTCCTTTCAGGTATGTCACTTTATGATTATAAATACAGTAGTCAGCGAACAAAAAAGAACAAGTGGAGAAAGGTCAACCAAAGCACATTATGAAGAAATGACAAATAAAGACTTGCACATTGCTCCCAAACATTGCAGGCTTTGGGGAAGAAGAAATTCAAGGACACAGACTAATAAAAATAAAATCAACCCCAAAAACAACCACCCAAAAACTTCAGCTCAGTGAGACTAGTTTCCCTGTTCCCTCCTCACTGCACAGGGCAATTGGCATTATCTAGAAAAGGGTTCTGAGCTTACTAGTCCAAGGAAGCTTTTCTTTCTTATTCTCCACTGACTACAGTGAAATCCTGAACAGATGAGCTACATTAGGATGATCTGTCAGTGCAAACAAAACTGAAAAGCACTTGACAACTGCGTTTTGGAACAATATTTAATGAAACATTTGATTTGAATAAAATTGTTTTTGTTGAGAAGATTTACTGGACTCTCCTCAGAAACCCCACATCTCCATGATAGAACTACAATCAGTCACAGGAGCACCTGGGCTGACATTCAGGGCTCCTCTAAGGCCTGAATAAACTAATATGACGACTGCAGAAGCCAGTGGTAGTCTGAGACTCTGACCTCCAGAAAGCAGAGACCATATGAGTAACAAAACTGATGAAAAGAACAACTGGTTGAACAGCAGCCTTTTAAGACAAAAAACAACCTAAGTGTCAAATACTTGCAAACTTTTTTTTACTTTTACATGTAATTATTAAGCTTGAGAAGCTAAAATCTGTATTCCCTATGACAGCAATAATGTCATAATTTACAAATATGCTTTTCATGGTATTTCAAGCAATCTGTTAAGGTTAAAGTAGTCCTTAGTTCCTACAAAAGATTCACAAAGTAAAGAACAAAGAAAGAAAACCACCAGGTTACACCATGTCAGTAATAACGGGCTCAGCAAATATTTTTTGAGACAAACACCAGTGAAGCTTAGCTTGATTGTCCCAGAGAACATCTGTTACAGTGTATTCATAACAGCCTTGAGATGTGGCAGCTGATTACCTAGAAGTCAAACCACTTATAGTAAATACATATTGTGCAATTTTCCACAAAGATGATCTCAGATTTAGTGTAAGGCAAGTGCAACAAACTTCAAGTAGAATTATTTAAAGAATAAACCTCCAAATGTATGCAGACATCACACTTACTCCTCATTATTTCTGAGATTCCCAAGATGCACATTTAATTCTAATTCAGTTTTGACTTGTGTATTTCTGACATACAAGAAGGTTCTTGAATGGGCTCCTACCACACATTTACAATGAACTAATGCTAAGTTTGGTGAAGTTCTTACTCTGGTTGTTGCAATGCACCTCACAGGTGATCTGTACTCTTCCTCCATTTTGGTCAGAGCTATGATGGTTTCAGCAATAGCATTCTTTGTCACACGTGACCAAGCTTCTGACAGATGACCCTGTTAAAGAGGAAACTCCATTTATTACAGCTTCTATTAATATTAAGAGCGACTAAAATTGTAATTAGAACTGCTACAAAACATAAGGTGAGTATCTCAAAGTTAGAACAGAAAAAGAGGAAATTGGGGATGACTTTGATAAATTAGGTGTTTTCACAGAATTATTTGTGTTGGAAGGGATCTTCAAGATCATCTAGCTCCAACACCTCCGCCATAGGTAGGGACATCTTCCACTAGACCAGGTTCCTCAAAGCCCCATCCAACCTGGCCTTGATTTTCAAATCAGACAGATATGGTAAAAATCAGTCCTCAAATACTGAGGTGAGTGATTGAGGCTGTCTCTGAGCAGCTACTGGAATAAATAACTTGGAACAGGTAGACAGCATACGATTTGAAGAACGGAAAGTCCTTTTCCTAAAGTGTACCCCCACCCCCCTGGAGAAAAAAAAATGCAGAGCTGGAGCAGGGATAAGTGACTGTGACCAGCATACAGATCACAGTTGGGTTCCTATTAGCTTCACGTGCCTAGCTCAGCCTCCTGAATAGACTCCACAGTTCCTGTATTAGGAAGAAATAAAGAGGAGTACACAGCAAACATCAGAACCACAGCATACTTTCCAAGCTTTAATATTCTGAGTCTATGGCACTGACTCATACTCTCGAGTTTCTGATTCAGAGGCTGCTGCATCCTTCAATTCTTAACGTTATCTCTAAAGTTTTAAACTTCATGCAGAAGGTGACACATAATTGAGATCCACTGGACTCTAAAAAGGAAGCCACAGTGACTAACTCAGATCCAGGTACCTACACATTGCAAATGGTGAAAAAGTTATGCAAAAGGAATCACATCTGTAACTCTTATGAAGAGTATAGTTAGACTGATGCCACCTTGCTGATAATTAGCAGCTCTAGAAAGCCTCAAAAGTTTTCTAACACAGACAGATTTTAATTGTAACTCTTATCAATTGTGAGATTCTAAAATCTTGTTATCAGAGTCAACAGTAGCAATTGCAGAGAATTCTCATCCAGCTTTATCAACTCTGAGAAGGAACCTCCTTAATCTAAGCACAGTGAATGGTTTAGAAAATAGGACTCTCATCTTGAAGACACTGAAAAACCTTTCATAGAGTATTCACAGAGAAAAAATCTGGGTCATTTAGAGCATCTCACTGAAATAGGTGCAGAATTAAGGAAAACAAAAACAACCTCCCAACTAAATTCCCTTCCCAAAAATATACACAAAACCTTTTTTTCTTTTGCCAGTATTGTTTCTGGGAAATAGCTAATTCACTTTTCATCAATTTTTATGCCAAAAAAATTATCTGAAGAAGAACTATGGAAAATTTAAGCCCAAATAAAGTAATAAGTAACTATAAGTGTAGATTCCAGTGACTGAAGGAAGTCAATCTCAACCAAAAAATCCATACAGTAAGTCCACATACAGTTACATGTAAACAATGCTATTATTTTACTTCACAGATAAGTTTTACTTGTCAATTGAAGTTCTGAACGCTTAACATTTAAAAATTAAACTTTAAAGTTAATAATGTTAGAAAATAACCCCCAATTATTGTTTACCTCTTAAATTCCTAGTATAAGCAACTTACTAAAAAGCTTAATTCGAAACTCGATTTCTGTTTAGCGGAATCAGAACTCAGTTGCTACTGCTCTTAACCCTAGACACTATCCAGAAAACTGTATGGGTTTTTTTTTTTCCTTGAGACCAACTCACATTAACAGCTCAATCTAATACTAACTGTAACAAAAGTAATAAAAAATGTACTTTTTATTATCAGAAATATTTTAATATCATCCACATTTAAAGGATAGACACTCACTGCTGCCATGTCTTTAATGAGTTTAATGATGATCTCTGAAATCTGTGGAGGTGTTGATCCCTTCATCCACCAATGACTTTCACCTCGCCGAATATAGCTGCAAAGGATAAATCATAATAGACTCATATAATATATATATAATGGAAATAAACTCAAATAATTAGTCAGGATTTGTCAAAATCCAGCACAAATAGACAGTGTACATACTCAGCATACAGTAGGTTGTAGTTTGTCACATATTTTTAAACAAACCTGGAATTGAAGATCATTGGAAGTGTGACTGTAGTAACTCCTTTGCCTGCAGTAGTGCCAGCTGTCCCTGTGATAGTAGTTCCTTTGGCTTTTAGCTGTACAGTGAGAGCTTTGGCAATGCATCCCAAAAACATGTCCAAGATACCTAGTTTGTTCCAATCTCCTTTTTCTGTTGAATGAATTATATCACTTATATCTGCTGGTGGAAGAGACTTCACGCCTATAATACTTGCAAGGCGACTTGGGGTTACCTCAGGCAAAACACGCCTCAGTAATGATGTTACCTGGAGAAAAAAGAAATCAGAACACCACAATTCTTACCAAGCCAGCTGGAGTTTTCAAGCAAAATCAAATAAAGTCTTTCTTAACAAGTTATTTCGGTTAGAAGGACTCAATCTAATTGCTGTACTTAATTACTCCCGTAAGAAATTCCGCAATATTTCTATCTTACGATGAAGTATTTATGTAAGCAGTGAGATGAGGCCAAAGAGTCTAAAACTGATCTCACTCAAACAATACTTAGTCTCCACATAATAACAAAATTATGTTTGGTACCGGACTTAAGGTAACAGTGATACAGATGTTTGTACAACTCTGATTTGCCTGCACGGTACAGACACTTCACATGCATTATTGAGATGTCAGAAACTGTGGTAGGACTGTTAGAGACACTTTAGACTTCTGGAAACAAAGTATTTGCTGGAGAATTATAATTCTCTCAGTAGAGAATTATAATACTCTTCTCCTTTCTTTCTCTGTTTGATAGTCTAACTGGAATTTTTTGCTGCGCCAATAGCTCTGGACCCAACAAGAGTTGTCTCGAAATGACATAACCTTACCAACTGGTGAAGATGGGGTTGAAATTGCACGTATCATGCAAAGTTTGGTCCAAATCAACATGAAAGCTGATGAAAGCTTAAGGACTTAATTTCACATGTAATTTTGCAAGCCCTCAAGGTTCTCTTGAAAAGCTATTGCATTTCTGCAATGTATCACAATTACTAAGTATCTGCCTGCAGGCAAGTTGAGATGTGAGATTTTAACAGTTCAAAAATTGTAAAAGGAAGCATAAAGACTATGAGACATAAAAACTTCTGCAATAGAAACTTAAAATCCACCTGAAGAAGGCACAGCATCTAGCAACAAAATAGTGCTTGAACTGTACTAAGGCAAATATTTTATATGTTTTTATGTTGTTAACATTGTTTTATATATATATATGTTATCTGTTTATATATCATGTGCATAAAACTATATATACACTCAGACAACATTCAAATTCAGAAAGAAACAGATACTAAAACTCACCTTGAGGATACCAAGAGTAGAAAGGAGCTGCCTAGCTCTCGCTGTCTAGCACACTACTACACTTGGAGCCTGAGTGCAAGACACAGATGCTAAGGACACATGCCAGATCCATATCAGACTCTGGTAATTTGAAACCTCTCGTCTTGCCTACACAGGCTATATGGGCATTATATACATGTAATATGAAATACTGAAAAAGCATCGTGCTGTTCATCTGACACATATTTCTACCATGCTCTACTTATTAAAAAAAAAAACGCCCTAAAATATGACACTTCAGTTCTCAAAAGAAATTCTGCATTTTTTTCAAACACATGATTTTAGGATTTTGAAGACATTTTTCTAGAAATACCAAGACCTTGGAGGAGCGGTCGGCACTGACCTGCCTCTGCACCCTGGGAGAAGCTGTGTGTAGCAAGGAGAAGAGGTCCTGGAGCAGAGTGAGCTGCTGGGCCAGGTACTGGCGGCCCACATTGGAGCCGCTGAGCGCCAGGACCATGGAGAGCAGCTCGAAGCAGTAGGCGTCCGAGGAGGCGTCCTCGTCGCTGGGCTGCGAGTTGGCGTTCTCCTTGCTGGAGATGGCGTGCTCCCACTCCTCGCGGACGCGCGTCGCCTCCATCCGTATGGCCTGCACAATGTGGGCACACACCTGCCCGAACACAAGCCAAACACACGTTAGCTCTTAGAAACTTAGCAAGTGCAAAATATTGTGGTTCAGGTACCATTGCAAGTATGGCTAAAATAGGAAACCTGTGACATTTGGCCTGTACTTAAAGTATTTTTTAGCATAAATTCAAATGACAAACAAAATGCTGAATTTGCTCATCTTTGTTCTGGAAAATTTAATTTAAATTATTTTTTATTTTATTTCAGATCCTGCTGTTTAATTTGCTTTTTACATAGAATTCAGGCTAAAAAACCACTCCACATAAAACCCTTAAGAAATACCTTTACTCAACACAAATAAAAAGCACTTAAAATAGCCTCTTGTTCAGTTTAATAATCAGAAAGCTTAAAAAAATTTTAGAAACAATAGCATGGTAAAAAGCATTTTTAGGAGACTACAATGTTTGTTAAGATGAGTGACAGAAGAGTAGATTCTGCTTAACTTACTGAACTAAAAAATTTCAAAATTAATCAACAGCTCTATTATTGTCAACATCTTCACAGCAATATTCACTGAAAATGAGCTTATTTATTGCAAGACACCAATATTTAATCCTGAAATAATTTCAAAAGGAACAAACCTGTTTCTGCAAATTTGTCAGTTTGCTCCGGCTGAATATGATCCCTACCATGTGCTCCTTCAGGTCTGCATCTGATGTTGCCTTCATAAAAAGCATATTTAATATTAGATAAAAAGTTTCAAGAACACTTCCTAGTTACTGTAGCAATTAACATGGAATGTATCAACAAACTGTGTTTTGTAAGTTAGTAGCTTTTTCCACAGGAATATATATAAGCAAGATCAATTTAACTATGCTTAATAAATACCTCTTCAATGTATTAACTTTCTCTCTTTAAGAGGAATTTAAGCATCAAATGAAGCAACAGGCAAAACAAGTGGAGTGCAGTTTCTCCATACTTTTTCTCTACATATTAACAGAGCCTCTCTTGAGGCAAAAGATAATACGCAGGACTTTCAGGTTGACCATTATTACCAGGGTTAAGTACTTCTGCAACTGTAGGCATCATTTGCATCACCTTTACTATGGTGTTTCCATTAAATGCATATGCCTCAGTTATAATTTACTTTAAAAAAAAGACACTATGGTTTACTATTAAAAGTACACGATGACATTTTAAAAATTAGCAATTGCAACATCTTACTTCTGTTTTGATCTAAAAATTATGCACCATAAGAAATGGAACAAATACTGAAAATCATCCTGGATAATTTTTTTCAGCAAAGTATTATTGATAGAATACAAATAAATACATTGTGTACTTTTTCTTCTCCTTCTGGGGAAGACAATAGTGCTTTTTCTTCTTGTTCTGGGGTTGGCTCAGCATCTCCAGAGATAAGTTTCCCAAATACCTGGAAGAAAGACAATGACAATTAATTGAATAGACAATTCACAGTAACTTTCACTGTATAATACATCATTAAAATCCCACCTGGGATGTTATAAGTCGGAACACTCGCAGTGTCTCAGATTCACAGTTTCTTTGTTGAGCCACACTTGCAGAAATCTGGCCTGCTATTTTAATGCTTTCACCATCCTTCCATCCAAGAATTTTTACTTGTCGAACTCTTAGCGTGTTCTCTGGACCCTTCAATTCAATTTTGATGATGTGATTATCGCCCCCAGGAAGTTCACTTGTTACCCAGCCAATATGTCTTGAATCCAAATCTACCTATTAGAGAGGAATAAAAAGTTAGAAACTGACATTACATCAAACAAAAAGTTCACCTATCACCATATATTACTGTAACAAATACTATGCTTGTAATTAAAATCTCAACCTGAGCAGTAAGACTTACATTTAATTATAAAAATATTCAACCTCCTGAGTTCAGATTAAAAAGTTACATATAGCCATTTCTGTTTTATCTGTAAAGCTGATCAGAAATAGTGGCCTACCCATCTCTTTTATCCTCAAAGCGACAGTTCATGTATTAAAAAAACCAACTCTTAAAACAAGTATTTGGTCACTACTTTTATGAAGTAAGAAAAAACCAACCTCTATAATTTAACAGAAAATATGACACACAATTATCATTAGATACATTATTTCATCTCTATTCACACAAACCCCTGCCAAAGAAATTGCTACTCTGTGGAAGTCAGGATTTGCTACCCTTACTAAGACATGCAGGACTTAACTGTAAAAAACAGAGATGAACTATATCAAATTAAGTTTATTTTAAAATAAGTACTGTTTAAAAAAAAAGATAACATAAATAATGATATATGAAATCATGTATTTCATATGAGACTGCAATGTCACTACTGGAAACCAAGCACTGATGGGGAGCAGTGCCTCACATCACTACTCAGAGAAACCCAAGCCCTAAGCCAAGTGAGCCCTCTCCCTTATCCATGGGCTCATCTATAATCAAGCTAATATTTGTTCTTTCTCATTTCTGCATTAATTCTCAGCGTCTACGTTGAACTGTGCTGCAGCAGACAAGGCTAACTTCTTTTTTTTAATACCATGAGACAGGATACAGTATGTGGGTGCGCTGGAAGGTAAAAAGCTGTTGGAAAAATGTTAGAGCAAAGAGAGAGCAAAGCTGAATCAGTCCCTGCCTGTGTTCTGGGAGTCTTTTTTGGAAACCTTCTACAGCTGAAAGGATAAGTTACCATATAGTAATTAAAACTAAAATAACCCAAGGAACATTTTACATAACCCTCTTCTCTTTCAGGAGAAAAGTAAAAGTTTGATGAATAGTCAGTATCCATAACGGAATTCTGTCATTAATAATACAGTATTTTCCAAGGCTTATTATAATGTCTAATATTTTGCAAAGTAATTTATCTACCCTAAGAAATGGAAACTATTTGCTCAGAAAAATCTCTGGTATGTGCACAAAAAAATGACAGCAATTTTTCTATGTCAACTGTTAAAATGTTTACCTGCTTTATTCTGCAGAGATCTTCTACTGCCTTACCAGTTAGGAAGGTCATGGAGGTCACTTTGTTCTGCAACAAACAAGCAAAATAAGAATGAAACAGTTCAACTTAGACAGTTCTGAGTACTTCTTTTGTATTAAGAAATTACACACATAAAGAAAAATTGCTTCATTACCAAAAAACCCCCCGTAATCTAAAGCAAGGACGAAGAATTCCAAAATAAAGCTCTCTAACACAGTCTGCTCTTTGTATTAAAACCTGTAGTTGAAATACAGATAGATATGTAACATTACTGTACAGATCAATAAAAAAGAATGTAGGAAGTTTAGAACATTTGGATTTTATGACAGCTCCTTATTTCAATGCTTCTGCAGAAACCATGAGCAAGAAACGTAGCTTAAAATAATTAAATGATTGAAAATATGTCTGAAATAGAACATGCCATTAAGAATTAAGTTTCCTAGTTTCAGTTTTATGCAACTGCAAATTCAGACAGACTGGTCTGATTATAACAGTTCCTGCTTTCTGAATCACAGGACTTAGAAACTTTACTGTGAAATGTGAACTTCTGATTTAGAATTACCAACTGACAAAGAAAACAGCACTCCTTGTTTGATAAACACATACAGCTTGGACTATACACCTTCAATGAGAGACAGTTTCATTTTCCTCTTACCCCAAGATCTCTGGAATTGTCTACATGAACACAAACGTAACGTGCATTGATTCCTTTTACACAGTTAATTGTGATGTTTTTAGTTTTGTTTTTGTCCTCATCTCCTGACTCCCAGAATGTTTCTGTAGACCCATCTGTTAAGCTACCAATCATGGCAGGTCGGCTTGATGTTTTAATGTCAACAATGCTGGTTAGGTCTTTCAGACAAACTACTATACACAGTTCCTGTGAAAACAAAAGGAAATTTTTAAATACTTGAGAGTAAGCCGAAATAGAGGCATATTTTACAATTTTTAAAACTGCACAGGTATTTCTGTTTTGATGAATGTGTTCTCCAAGAAATTTGTGCTTTATTGATTCAAAT
Organism: Rhabdornis inornatus; assembly: GCA_013397075.1. Classification (NCBI taxonomy): domain Eukaryota; kingdom Metazoa; phylum Chordata; class Aves; order Passeriformes; family Rhabdornithidae; genus Rhabdornis; species Rhabdornis inornatus. The sequence goes on from VWZS01007209.1 coordinate 781,742, forward strand.
TATTCAGTCCTTTAAACCAAAGGAAACAACAGCTAAGAGCTGAATATATTAGCAAATGCCTAAATACATTAGTCAACGGGAGAAAACATTTAAAAAATATTAAATAGAAGTATTAATTCATGCTCCTTGGAATAACATCAGGAAAAAGATGCAAGCAAAGAAGAACTGGAAGTACACAATATTTAAAAAGTTAACCAACTCCATGACATTCACCAAAAACTTCACTTGCAAACAAGCACAAGCACTGCACCAAAATTTAGGTTTGAGTGATATACAGGCTAAGGGTCAATATTTGACCCTCTAAAGCTAAATATGGGAGCCGAAATAGCAGGGACAAGATCCCAAACTGAGTTATGTTCAAGGAAATACAATATTGCAGTAGGGAATCTTCTAATTTAAAGAGAATAATCATCAAAAGTACAGACTGTTCACAAATGATCCCCGCTTCTGAGCCAGAGCTGTAATACTTGCCTGATTCATGACTTCAAAACCAGACTGAATGCTGATACTAAAACTCTCTTCACTATCTCCATCATCAGATTTAGACAAAATATTGTTGATATGATGAAACACATTGCTCTGGTGCAGGAACTGGTGATCAGACTGCTTGAATTTAAGACTCCAGCACCTGAAAACACGTTTAGTTGACTTTGAAATTTTCATGTTGGCAAAAGACATAACTTAACCCATGAAACTATTAATTACATTTTTGCTTCTCGAAGTATTTTCTATAAACATTTAACTTCAAATTTTGCAGGATCTCAAGTGTTTCTAGTGCATCATTTTGAGGAAAGCAGAAACAAACCTTTCTTAGACTTTTAATAGTAAATGCAACCATTATTATTCATTTTGTGTCTTTGAGACAAATACACAGAAAAAAAATCTCAAAAGTTTAAAGATACGATCCAAGTGACAGAGTTCTGAGCAAAGTGCACTACACTACCATGCACATACATGCAGATCCTACTGCATTATTCTGTAATATGTTTTATTTTTCATAGTGGACACCGCATAGAATTTAAAAGAAATTACATTCCTCTCTACAAAGTCTTTTATACTATTATTTATATGTATAAACATGTAAGTGTCTTCTATGTATTTCTTCCCTAGTGGTAAAGATAGATGTGCTCCTTCTCGCACAAAGTTTTCAAGCATCCTATTTACATTGCAAAATCTTTTAACCTGCAATTCTCCAACATTTCCAGCCTTTTCAAGAATTTTTTTGATTTGTGCTTACCTTAAGGCCATTTGCTGTAATGCACTACCACTGGGAAGTGACATCATAAGATCAGAGATTGTCTGAAGAAGTCGATGGAAAGTGTGGGGTAAGGGATGAGCAGCTTCCCCAGCAATCACTATATCTGACAGAGGGTGTTCACACACTCGTGTGTCTTTTTCCTACAGAGCAAAGCAATTTGTGTGTTATTAACACACTTTCTGAGACAACAGGGTAACAAATGAAAACATTTCTGCTATTTGCTTTAAGAGAACAGCAATAATCTTGCAATGAATGTGAACTTGATGCAGTTCCTGTCAATTTTTACAGTAAGTTACACATGAGCCTCAAACAGGGAATTTGGGAAGTATATTGTATACTGCCTGTATTTCTCATGATTTAAAGATGTGAAACATTACACAGCAATAGTTTGAAAACAAAGAAACAAACCAGAAATAAATAACCTATTACAGCAGTTGAAACCAACTTTATCTGAGCAGCAAAATCCAGCCATAGCAAACTTGGTAACTAAGCTAATGTTATCAGTTGCTGCATTTCATTAGAGCTGAGAAAATAATTCTTAGTTAAGGTGTGTCAGTATCAGAAAAGCAGTGTACCAGGTTATACTGCTGAAAAGACTAATTTCAGAACAACTAATTTCAAAACTGGTTTAGATTTGAAGTGATAAAGATTATATTGACTTAATGACCACACTAGCAGTACTTTTTTTGAGCTACTCATGATAATGTTTTAAATCAGAGCTAAGTCTAGAAGACGTTGTATGAAGATATCTTTTGGACGTATGATATGTTAGATGTTGCCATTTGCATTTTCAGAACTATAAATTTTTATTAAATCACTAAATTAAGTATACCTAGTGCACATATAATTACTTATTTAATTATTTATATATATACACATACACAATAGTACATAAATTAACTATGCATTTTCGTAATTAACTATGGACTTTTCTTAGAACACTGAAAGACACAGTAAACCAAACTACAAAGCTTCTCTAAACGATATTTTCTCTTCTCTTCTCTCTCGTTGCAGGAAGAATAAAAAGCAAATGTTTTTATAAAATGCACTAGCAATGTGCTTGTGATTTTGTTGCTTTATTTCCCATGAATACTAAAAAATAATGCTTTAGAAGACCTCATGATTCATCAGCACATAGAAAGTGATGATTTGGAAGAAAAATTAATCTATGTCTATAAAATCAATTCAACTACAATTTAAGGGTTTGTTCCACAGAGGAAGGATTAAGGAATTTCTTTTTTCACATTCGCCTACAAAATCAGCAAAACCTCACTTACTTGTTCTGCATTTTCTTTATTTGATTTATTTTCTTCATCCTCTTCTTCTTCAGGCTCTACAGGTGCAGGAGTCAGGGAAGCCACAAAATGCCATAAAATATCGTGAAGAGAAGTTGTTTGAATGACATTACAAAGAAGCCAGTTGAAGGCCTAAAACAAATTACATGCAAGGAGTTACCAACTGGTTAAGCAAACACAGTAAAACCATTTCCTAAACAAATTATGTAAGGAGGTTCACTGATGATTTGGACAGGCAAATAACAATGCGAAGGTCTTCAAGTAAGATGTTATTGATCTGTAGCTAAAACAGTTTATTAAAATGACAACTATATCACAGGGAACATAGCATAATCTTAAAAAAAATTCAAAGACAGAATTTACGACCATCTAATTTTAATCATACAAGAGCCATCAGTACATGAATACCTCCATGGCAAAGACTCGGCAAGCAGATTTCCGTAAGGCTTGTTTCATTGCTATTTCAAGTCCTTCCAGATCATGATGCTGGATTACAAATGCCAATACTGGCCACTGGAAATTTCTCTCTCCTTTGGAAAGAGAGCTGTGGGCGGAGATTAACCGAGAAAGTTCAGGTGATGGATGTCTCAGGAGAGAGGACCCCACTTCTATTCAAAAGCATAAAAATATGTATACATTAGATTCCTTGTCCATTTCAATTTTATAGCCACAGTAAAAACGAAAGGCAATAAAGCACTTTTAGAATTAATTTTTTTTTCTCAGAGAAAACTGCATTAAAAAAGCAATATGGAAAAATGATGCTTCAACTGAGAAATAAAATACTACCTTCACTTTCAAATCAGGCACAGAAGATTCACCACAAATTTTACAATTACAGTTAATCCTAATCCAATTTTAGGCTAATTCTGTGCCAATTACCAAGCAGCTAATTTTTACTATTATTTTGGTTTGTGACAAAAAAGTCACTACATGTATTTACAAAAAAATGTATTTGTTTACAGTTTCCAAGAAGAATTGCAAATCCTTGAATAATTTTTTCCTTGCTTCAGATGTCTGTGCTCTTACCCGCATCTCCACTGTTGACTCGTCTCCTGGGGATTGCCTTTACACGTGCTGGCAAAATTGAGTGCTGTTTGTCATATTCTGATGCAACAACTGAATATGATCTCTGAAAGACTGTGCGTTTTGCAAGATCTGTATCTGTGATGGGACTGGTTTCCAAACTACAAAGAAATCAGTGAAGTAACACACTCTTTAACAAATACATAGAGTATATCTGAATTATACATCAATAATTAATAAGGATACATGCATTTCATAATCACAATGTTACTACTGCATGAAACTTTGTCTTATGTACCTAATAACTGTTTAAATGCTGGAAAAGAAGGAGCACATATTAGAATTACACATGGTGAAAAAGCATGCAAGTGCTTTTTAAATAAATGTAATGATGGACATGATGAGCTCCAAGAATTTAGGTATTTCTTTTAGAGAGATACAAACATTCAGATCATGCCTAAATTGAAGTTTCAGACCAAACTTCTCCTGAGAATGCATGTGAAAACATCTATGAAGTGAGTTTTTAATACGCAAGCCAACTGAAATTTAGAACTCTATGTGAAGTAATAGTTTCTAATATCATTAGTCTTAAAGTCAAATTTGAATTGCTACAGCTATACCTCTGACATATTTTACTCCTTACCTTCAATGGACTTCTTACAGTCTGCAGAAGGACTCCCAGCTTATGCTGTCCCTATAGGCCTCAGGAGACCATGGTGTCCACAGTTTTAATAAAGGAATATACCAATACGATGCACTCTTAAGGAGTTTTGTTAGAAAAGTTCTATTTCTGAAAAGACTACATTATAGATTGTAGTATTCCAATAAACTATTTGTGCAGTCAGTATGAAATACAACAAATTGAAATAAAAACAGATTAAAAGCAAATTTTATTACATCCTCACTACAATATGAGGAATCACTGACATCTGGAAACACTGAGCATCTGAGTAGTTTCTGGACTATTATTTATAGCAAGAGCCATTTTTTTCCTGGTGAAACAGATTTTTATACCTGCTTGAATTAGATCACAGTAAACTTAACGAGACAAGAAAGTGGCTTAACCTGGTAGAAACCATCTAGCACTCTTGCTCCTAGACAGCATTGTCATTTCTTCAGTGACATTTGTATATACCACAGAAGAAAACAGCAACATCTACTTTGAAAAGTGTAAGGTAATGGAATTTCCTCCTGTTCAAACCTCCCTTTAGAATGAAATTCTGAAAGGAGAACAACAGCTACTTTCTTTCAAAAAGGTCATTAATCTGCACTCAATCAGGTGTGGTAAAGAACAGATATACAGTCAAAGAAACCTGCTACACATTCAAGGAGTCTGCAACAGCTACAGTCCTCGGATTATTGATCTTTAGATCACTTCTTCAGTTCTGCCAATTCTGGAAAATCTATCTGTATGGAGAAATAACCAGCCCTGAAGCAGAGGCTATGGATAAATTTCCCTCTATGCTAAGAGTCCCTATCAACTGAATAAATATTTTTTGTATTTTGGTTGTAAAACCAGGATCTTTCTAGAGAGAACATCTAACTGGTTTGAAGTACAGTAAAAAGGTTTCAGTTTTGATTTGTATATTCCTTGCATATTTACATATTCAAACATTCCACTGCTAACAGTTGAAAATATACCTGATGTGCTATGATTCACTGAAAATTTCCTAACTACAGCTTCATACCGCTTTTGGCTTTTATGCTGCCATTTCAGAGACTGATCTGATACTTCAGCTTCTTAACTGCAGCATGTTTTCCTTTTATTTTTTTAATTGGTGTAATGCTACTCCTTTAACATCTGTATGTAGCACCTAGAATTACAAGGAAGTACCTTGGGGGCATAGATTTCATGTTACTCTCTGGCTCTTCGAAGACATTAGGGCTTGCGTCAGGAGTAACAGAGATGTATGGTGCAGGTACTGAAGTTGAGCGCAAGTATCTCATCTCATCCTGGAAGAGGTTGTCATCCTGGTACCCAACAAAATTTTCATGATGATGCCTACACCAAATGAGATTTTTAAATTAGGATTAAAGATTAAAAATTGCCGAAACACACACATACTACACTTTGTCAGCCAATGCTATTCACTCACTCTTCGCCTATTAATGCTTTTAAGTTGTGACTTTAAAGTATTCATGGAAGATACAGTGGCATTCTCAACAACATGTAGTTGGGATCACCCTTTTCTATCTTTCAGTATTTTCATCAGGTATTTCCACAATATATTTTAGGTCCATCTACCTAACATAACATAAACATCTAACCCAACATAAACATGAGACACTACAGTGAAATTTACTTAGAATTACCAAGAACACACAAATCTACTGGTTTCCTTTTTACTATTATTAACTGTGAAGAGAAAAAAGTAGCACATACGTCTGCTACTAACACACTATATTAAATTCTTTGGGAAATTCTGAATTCTTTGGACAGAAATGGAACCGTTATAAAATATTTGGCATCCAAAAGCTACTCAGGGCATATTTGACTCTAGGAGAAAATCCAATCTAAAAAACTGAACAAGATCATGGATCAAAACAAAAGAGAAAAATGTCATAAAGAATTAGGAAAATACGTCTTTTTCTATGTAAGTTTTAGTTTAGTTTACGTACACATTTATATCCAATACTCTACATAGATGAGTGTTAAAATCAATATTCATACACTTCTTTTAATTACCTTGCTAATGTCTGTAGATAGAGACATGGCATCTTAATGGGAAAGTCTTCAGAAATTCCTTCTTTGAGACTGGGAAGTTGAGATTGGAATGCTTTTGCAGGGTTATAGCAGAGGATACTGGGCTCAGCAGCACTACTCAGCGACAGTAAATACAGTGCATTGGCTTTAATCACTTGATGAGCTTCCATAGTTGGCAAGGCACGAGGTGTCTTAACTTGCATTGGTTTTCTCCTAGATTGTTTAATCTAGATAAATTTAAATAAGGCATAATTAAATTCACCACATGAAAATCTGACAACTTAGCTCATAATACAGCTGCTTAATTCTACCTGCTATTTCTCCATATTTCTATTACTTTCCTGCCTTTGCGAATACTTAATGAACAGCTGATAGTTTTGACATTTGCCTCAGGATTAATTTTGCATGCAAAAAGTTTCATTTAAAAATTAAAGTTAAATCAGCATCGTTAACATCAACATATTTGCATACTTTAAGCAAGATTTTGAAATTAGTCCTTGAAGACCAGTGCAGGAAAAACTTAGTAGTATTCCCATTAAAACCACAGCACTATTAAGCAGATAGAAAGTTAATCATATCAGCTGAAAATACCTTCTCTCTTGCTGCTGCTTGCTTTTCACGGAGATACTTTTCTCTGCATCGATCGCACACCAAATACCAAGTGCTCCCTCCAATGCCACCATCACCACAATTCCCAGCCCATCCTCCACAGAAGTGCCCAATGCTATTGTAACCTTGGCCACCTGCGTAGCGGCCACAACCTACGTGGGGGGAAGGTGAGAACAAGTTACTTCACAACAAGGATCCTTATTCTATTATTTATTGCTGTAAAAGAGGGATGAAAAGGGGAGAAAGGAAGATGCTTATTTTTTCATGGCCTAATTTTCTACTTTTCTGGATGTCTCAATTGGTTACAAAACAAGGTTCTTGTCCGTTCTTGTCCACGTGTCCCACCACTGTTCAAAGAATACAAATGCACCATAGTTTTCAAGTTTTATAAAGAACTTGTCTGAAGCATGAACAGCTCCCTATTCAGACAGCTAAGTTACAGTAAGGTCAGTATTGTAAGTTAGCCAACAATACCTGTAATTTAGCAAACATAAAAACCTCACCTCCTAGCTAACAAAACTTGAGAGGGAATGGAAGGTATTCTTTTGCTGATTAGTTTCTCAGAAAGATTCAGGACTTTAACTTTCCACACACAGAGCTAAAAAAAAGTACATACCAACAAGTACATCAAATTATTAAGTCACTGATACCCAGTACTGACACAGCAGACAGAAGTTTTCTACTCTTGACAGTAGAACAGTATCAGTAAACTTCTGTCAATGTAGAAACTCTAACTGACCAACCTCAATTTTTATTTTCAATTTTCTAAGCACAGTTTCAAATCCTTAAGTGTAAAACACGGCATGTTTCTGAAAAGCTACTGTAAAGTCAGAGCATCCTTTGGATCTTGTTTCAAACGACTTTGAAACTTTAGATCCTTAACTACTTAAAATTATACACAAAGATGTGCAAATAATCTGTATGCAAGTATAAGTTTTAATTTAGTGTATGTAATAGGATAGCCTGACACACTTTTGTAAAAATAACTAAACACCAAAACGTGTGTGAAATATACTTTATGGATAGACACAGGAATTAAAAATACAGAGTCTTACCTGGATGAGCTTGTCTCATGTGGTAAGTCACTGGATATGGATGAGATTCTCCACACAACTCACAGATGGTGTCTTTTTCAGGTCCTCCCACTGCAAGTTGGGCCATCTCACCAAAAAGATTGCCCCTTGGCCTAGCCTCAACCTTTTCTTTTTTCTTTTTCTCCTTTTTGGCTTTCTTGTTATCTTTGTCACTCTCCTTCTTCTTTAACACTGCACAAGACCCAGGACTTGGAAAAATCATGTTTTGGGAAGCTGCTTTAATAGTTGCTAAAGAGATATCTTCCCAGAAAGCTACTAAGTGCTGCAGTGTTAACGGAAGAGGAGACTTTGATTTCATTGTGTGATGACTGGATGTTTCAAAGGAGGTAGTTTCAGTTTTTCCATCCTCACACTTTTCATGCAGAGGTGGTTCTTTTAACATTGAGAGGACTTTATTTTTATTGATGCTACCCATTTTAGAGATATCTGGTCCGTGAGGTGAGATGTTGAACATGTTAAGAGCAGATGATATTTCCAATGAATGTCTATTTTTCAACTTGGTTTCTTTTTCCTCTGCAGGTTGTTGAGTAAGACTGCTTCGTATGGGTGCATGCTCTTTGGACAGTTCTGGATTAAACTTCAAAAAAGATGAGCATGCCATGGCATCATGAACTATTCCTTCATGCCAAAGAAACGCGGCAAATACAGCTCGAGCACATTCCGCAACAGAAGGTGACATTGCTTGCTTGGCAGGCTCTATGGGCTTTGATCCATCTCCTTTGAAAAGGAAGTTGGATTTTTCCTTTTTGGGTCTTGTGTGCCTGCCAGCACATTTACGGCTCACTTTTGGAGATGCCCTCATGTCTTGCTCATCCTTCAGTGGTGCTTTTCCAATGCTGAAATGAACTTTATTAGAACCATCATCCAAACTTCTGAATTCGGTGTTGTCTTCACAAGTGGTATCTGTAATGCTATCAGTCTTTAAAGTACTTGAAGTACAGACTTCAACTACCTCACTGTGAAGATTTTCTTGTACGACATGAGGGGAAGGAGCTCTGTTTTCAGTTTCTGGTGCAGGTTTTCCATCTTTTGCAATAATTTTTGGTTTGGGTGAAGTGGACCTCCCCCTTAAGGGTTCTGTTAGTGGCACTTTCTTTTTGCGAAGGGTGTCTGGATCTAAGGTGTAAGAATCTGATTTGGAGCGTTCTCGAGGAGGATCAAGTTTTGTTTTTACAGGGGATGAAGCTTTCTGAGGTAGAGTTTTGTCCTGGGGTGATGAGGACCGTGGAGAACTAGCACCTGATCTAATGCCTGTAAGTGTCTTTGTCTTTGGAGAAGACGACCGGGTTCCTGGGCCTGGAGATTCAGCTCTCAGACCAGGAGTTGTTCTTCCATCAGTTTTTAGTGTTTGCAAAGTGTTATGATTTGGTGACAAAGACCTGCTGTGTGAGTCTGACCGCAACTTTGCAGCGTCTGATTTCAGCATCAGGCACTCGCTGGCTGATAAGCCGTCGGTATTTCTGGGTTTCTTCTGCTCGGCAGTAGCTCTGTTCATTCGCACATCAAGCTTGGGTGACCTGCAGTCAGCTCTGTGTTTTGATGACATGTCTGATTTTCCTGCTGGTGAAATCGGTCTAGCAGCTCCTGTGAAATTCATTCGGTCACCTGTATAATATTTCATAATTGAATTGTTACATATTGACATTGACACCTTTAATACTACAAAACAAGGACTAAAGATCTGAACACAAGGTAAAGATCAAACACATGCTTCCGTTCACATCAAAATGAGAGGAAACATGAAGGATCTTTTTTCCCCCCCAGAATAGTTTTGATAAATTTCTTTTCCAAAGATACACAGAAACAAGTGTTAGGAAGTTTTAACAGAGAAAACACTACTATGGAGGTATCAAAAGGCACAGTTCACTCCTTCTACAAAACACTAGTAAAGGAAGCACAATTTAAATCCTTAGGTAAAATTCCAGGAGTTAACCAAGTTTACCAAAGCTGCAACAGAAACCACGGGCTATTTATCTATTATCTCAACATGTGACAGGCTGACTGCAAGAGGATACTTGCAATAGAGATCAAATGTATAGCCAGATTTATTTTCTTTAATGCTCAAAAGTCAGGAATTGTAGGAAGTAAACACTGTTAATATAGCAAATTGGGCAAGAGGCTTCCAAATATACTCAAAGCTACTCAAATTGACAATCTGAAGAATCTACTTTTTAAAGACCACAATCCACCCATGTTCTGCTACCAAAACACTTTTAAAAACCCCCCAAAATAACAAACCAACTTTTCAAAACCACTAAGTTAAATGGCCAACTCTGGTCAATTATGTCCTCCTATGTTGATACACTAATTTATTATTCCTATGCACATTGACTTTGTACATATATTAGTCTACAGAGCTGTAAGACTACAGGAGCTATAAGAATTACAGGTAGCTTAGTGCAAGTACATACAAAACAAGTATATGAAAAAATTAACTTATTAAGGCAATCTGCTTCTGATGTATCTGTGAACCAAGTCTCTCTTGTAGAACTGTATTTTGAAAATTAATCCAAGCCATATGGAAACTATTGGCAAGTAATGCAGCAGTTAATACAGCTGTCTCTCCACAAACCCTTACACTGCAAAATCTTGAATGCAGAATTAAATACTTTTGATTTAAATGGGTTTTCATTAGTCAAAAATGGGAAGTGTTTCCCTAGTAAGGCCTGTGGAATTAGGACACACTACTTAGGAATATTTTACTCTTCTAGATATTGAAAGGTTATTTGCACTTGTCTGGGCATATTTTTGGGAAAGCAACTATTTGTTAAAAAATAAAGTTTTAATTAATCAGAGAATATTTAAAATTCAAGCCTTGATTTCTAATGGTAACAGGATAGACAATCACCTTTTATCTAGTACCTTCAGTATCAGAAGATGGAAATCAGTGTCTGCTTTCTTATGCATTATGGGATCTGAAGCAACTTCATGCAGTTCTGAATCACCAACCCTTACCCTCATGCTAGAAAATACATAGATGCAAGTTTTTCCTGCTATTATCTCTCACATTATTAAAAAAATGCCAAGAAAAATTTAGAAAAATTTTGAGCAAAATTTAGCAACCAAGATGCTTCCTCAGGTTACAAAAAAATATAATTTATTTGCTATTTCCATATTTAAACACCATACAATAAAATTAACAACAACAGCAAAAAGTGAAGGTAATTAATTACATTGGAATATTCAACAAGCCTGAAAGTTAGAATACTCTCCTGCCTTCCCAAGACATGCCAGAAGTTCTACTTTTCTGAGCGCGGAAGAAATGTGGTGTGTATATTCAGGAATAATACATCAAATGTAAGCAGTAGAATATAATGAGAATATCTCAAGTATTTATCATCCTAATCAATTTTGAGTCTAATCTGTCTTTTATTTTTACAAGGTCTATAATTGTTTTTCACTTGGAGGGGGGAGGTGGAATAGGAAGGCAAGAAATAACATGGTACATTATGGTTTATAAAATGACTGCTATTGCTAAAATAAAAAAACCAAAAAAGTTTCACAAATATCAGTCCAAGCATTTCAACCGTTCCAGCTTAGTTATTCACCAGTTTTAGTGATGAGCTATTTTGAGATGCTTATTTTGTGATACATGAGTTCTGAAATGCAAATTGGAATTACTTTTACACACATTTTTCCCAGTCTGCCAAATGAGAAAATACTTTAGATTGAAAGTTTTACAGAATGCCTCATAAAAGAGAAAAAAAAAAGTGAAAAGATGACAATCATATTAGAGGACCTAGAACACTTCAAGCCATTCAGCAAAGTATCCAATTTAAAGTAAATGCACGATTAGCAAATACCAATGAGGAAAATATTCCAGAACAAAACTGCTTATGAAAGGTATAGTCTAACAACGGCTTCCAGCAACAAAAGTATCTTGTTTTTTTAAAAAAAACAAGTTTTGGATTTGCACATACAGAGATAAATAATCCTAAGTAGCATTCAAGAGCATCAGCACAAAAAGAAAAATCACCCAAAGGAAAAACCATATAAAATAGCAAGCTGCTTTGTCGGTAAGCAAAAAAAATTCCCAGATTTTATTTCCTGTTTCTTCTTATATACTTCTTTTGTTTATTGTTTGAAAACAGGCGTAATTAGACTAATAGTCACTTTCCATTTTACAAAGCAGAGACAGCTAGATTGTGTATCATGGAGTTGCTGCAACTCAGGAAGGCAACACTGAATGATTACATCAGATGAGCTCCCAACAAATATCAAATTTGAACATCCGCTTTCAAAACATTATTTTATTACATGAATGAAATGAAAATGAATGGAAGGAGAAAGAAAACAAACCCAAAACATTTTGCAGGTAAAAAGTTTGTATAACCTTGCTATGTTGACATGCATACCCACCCTTCAGTTTGTGAGAGAGAGATGAAATAGCAGACGCAGGCCCAGCTACATCACTAGTTTTGTAAATACGCTCACGAGAAGCAAGGCAGCAGGATGGAGTTTCTACAGTGGAAAACAGTTGCACAGAAGCAGCACAGATTCAATGGAAAAGCAGCAAAGATAAAAACAAGCATTTCAAATGATACGCATCTTCTTTCTTATGTATTCTGAATTCAGTGCTTAGATTCCTACATTAGTTTTGAATGACAGACAGTAGTTTGTAGTAGAACATAGTAGATCAGCTTCCTTGATGTAAAAATGCTGCAATTTCAATTAGTTTCTAGGATATAAAAATCTAATATATGGGGGCTAGCCGATGAGATTTATGGTATATTATAAAACTAGCGGTGTCTAGTTTTGAACTGAACCTAGGTTTAAAATTTTATCTATAAATTTAGGAATTAATTATTTAGAATATCAATATAGCCTTCCAGATGATCAATTTACATACTCTTTCATGGAAGTTAGAGAACATCTACTTGTGTTGGAGTCTTGTTAATCACTGTAACGAATAAAAAAAACCCCACCCACATCAAAACTCTCCATTTTCAAAACGGATTGCGTCTCAATAAAGCAATGTTTTGATAACCTTCACTTACGTAATAATGAGCTCCTCAATACAAGAGACATAACTAGCACTAGATGAGTGCCAACAGTACATGAAAAAAAACTGTAATGGCTCTTAAAATAATTTTGACTGAAGAAAAATTCTGATGTCATCCATGATAATTTTAGTAGTCTACTGACACCAAATCTGTTAGAAGTACAGCTCTACAAAAATGAAACTTGTAGAAAAATAATAAGGACCTTTTGGTTCAGTCTATAACTTAATTTTTCTATTTTTTTATGGTTTTATTTCTAATTCTATTTCTTATCCTCTCCTTTGGAAAAATACAGTAGTAAAATTCTTACTATGTGCATGTTAGAAGACACTGTTTTAGATACACCCTTTTGTACAAATGGAGTAAGGTAGTTGTATTGAAAAGAAATAATCCTACACTATTTAAGACACCTTTTTGTTCTGGTAATACATTTACTTACTTGTACACATCAATTTACCAAGCCTCCTACCTTATGCAATGAGCTATGGTTCTAGAAACTACAATGAGAAGGTGTTTGAAGTAAGAATTTCATTCTTGTAAAAAAAGAAACTAATCCTTAATTTCTCAACACTGTATCAACACAGATTTAACACCAGTATTACCTACTTTTGATAATACCTACAAATGATTTGGAGAGATCCAATAATAACTATATAGCTTCTGAGTAACAGCATGTCACTGTGAATTTTTAAAAGTGAAAGGCAGACAAACGTTAGGAGCACAAAACAGCAGAAGCAGCAAACCTAAAACAGTCCATCTAATACACTAGCATCCCACTCTAGGAATAATTAAAAGAAAATCTTAATTAAATCCATTTTCATGAATGCACATTTATACTTCATTCTTTCACTCTGTGTCTGAGAACACATTTTATGATGTAATCTAGTGTTGAATGATGGACTACTACTATTAAATCATTTCAAAGAGACTGTGGGTCCAAGAGTATGATCATCTATGTATATACAGGATAACTGGACAGCCTCATTTGAGGACCAACATTTTGATCAGGACTCCCTCTTTCTGAAACATCCTCAAAGACTATAAAGACTTGAGATATAAGGCAGGCAAGGCCTGTCTCATGAGCCATTTGAATATGACAGTGTGCCTTTAGCAACGCTCTTTCCTTCAACATAGAAATAGCTCCAGCTTGAAAAGCTATCCCACATAGAGATGTAGCAGGCAATTCAATTTCTTGTAGCAGGATCCTGTCTTTTAACAGTTGTGCCTACTTCCTCTGAGGAAACCCAGGAAGCAAGACATATCACTAACTGGTTCATGTGAGTCTTCTTGAAACAAACTCTGTAACAATCACATAAAATATCACTGTAAAATGGAGTTAAGTTCAAGCTTCTTCTGAAATACCACTGATTTCTGCATCATGATGAAGGAAAGCACTGACCTACCTTTGCTGTGCTGCCTAAGCAATGGATGCCTCTTAAAAACTATGGATTCTTCTTTCACTCACTTTTACTGACATGGAAACTACAGTACAGCTGTTAGCTGAATTTCCTCAAGCACTGAAATCAATGTATCTTTTTTCACCTCCTGAAAATGCCAAATGTCATACTGACAGCAGGACTAGGATTTTTTTAGAAATTGTTTTTCCATGAATAAAAAAATGCACTGAAGTTAAAAAAAAAGCTTGAATATTAAAAAAAGCAAGAAGTGTTTAGTATGGTTAAAGTAGGGGTATGAGTGAATGAATTAAAGCAAAAGTTGAAATATGGTATCATGAGAAAAATATTAGCAATTTTCTATACCAGTGGTGTGGTTTGGAATACTAACACTTGAGCCATACATATTTATTAACTGAAAGAAGCATTCCTGTTCTGGGAAGGTAGATAAAAACAATTCTATGCTTCTCTAATTTGCAACTACAATATTTGAAGATGTGATATGAGGAAATTAGTTCTAAAAAAACATCTGACACAATTTGTACTCTTTCCTCAACCTTTACCATACCAGCCCCCTGAGGATGGTTTTGGATTGACCTGGCCAAAAGTATGTTTCATATGTACCCTTGCCTATAGAATCTGAAAAGCATAAATTATGAGACCATTTAATTTAGCTCAAATTTTCAGGAATCCTCCCTTGGTAATATGCAGCATCTGAAAAAACAATTAGACCAGTTGCCATTGGTTTAACTGATGATTAAGTCATACACAGAAGAGATCACCATGCCTGATCTCCCTTCATTTTACTGAAACACTACCAAGAAGCACATGTTATGTGCTCCATATGTGTGCTGCTCTTTTGTGCCCCTTCTACAGTTTTAGAAAATGCAGAGAAGCACTGTGGTTCTAAATGCAATTTCACCAGCACCTAGATGGGAAAGGAACAAAACCAAAAATAAACTGATTGCACAATACTGAAGGGATATATCAAGGAATTCCTGACAAGAATGGCAGGAACTGACAATGGATGGTTGGATTGCAGCTCTGCAGCATGGATTGGAAAGGAAACAGCCTGACAGGACACTGCATTGAACAGCAGCTCAGCACTGCAGCTTCTGCCTGGACCAGGAAGCAGTACCTCAAGCAAGCTGCCAGAGCTGCATTGGAAGAGGGTTAACATATCAGAAGGCACAGGGGTTCAAAGCTTTTTAGCCCAGAAATCCATTCCTCATTTGTACTATCAACTCAGGTGTGAGAAACATGGCATAAAGGTCTAACACTGGTGACTGCAATGTCTCACACCTCCCTCCTTAACTTCAGAGCTGAACAGCCAATCACCAAATTTTGGTAACTGATGCTGGACAGCATGCCAAGATCCTGTTACCCACACCTGCCATCTAAAATGGATGGAGATCTAAGGAGATTTATGACCCAGCACATACTGCTGAAGGTTGAGAAATAAGATCTTCCATGACCCTCTAAGGCTTCCAACACTTCCCTGACACTCAGAACTCAAACAGAAATTTGAGTCTTCTGTGCTTTTAACAAAGGTCATCAACAAATAAATCAAACAACCAGTAATAACCTTGTGGCTATGGGACTCTGTAGTCACAAGCAAATCTGTTACTGATGATCTTACAAGCTTCTCAGAAGCAAGCATAAGCAGACTGCAACAATTACAGCCTGTTTTGGCCAAATATGCAAGGAAGAGACATATATAAGCTTGTGATCTTAATGGAAAAAAGTTCTTGCTAAGGCTCCAAGTCAATACAGATGTTCTTGTACTCCAGGTAGGTTTTTCCAGCTCTTCTACCTTTTCTGACCTTCTGGTCGCACACAAGACTGACAAAGAATTAAAATAAATGGCAAGAGTACCTTAATTTTGTCTGTCTCTGTGAAAAACAAAACAATCTCTTTCTGAAAATTAGCAAATGAATTAAGGAAGACAGAACAATCAGCCCTTCACAGAATTCTAGCAAGCAACACAAAACTGAGTACACAGAGTTTCCATTTTGTTTTCTCTAATATCCCTTCTGCAACAAATTTTTTGATATAACAGAGAGCGATGTTGTTACTTATTTATGATGTGAAAGAAGTAATAGAGACACTTTTTATTTATTCAAGCATCAAATCTGAGGAGGTGACTGTCTCAAATTGTACTATTTCTGAAAAAAAATAACCAGACACTGTGTTGGAGGATAAAAGGTTGTGACAAGTCCTTTCTTTCTCCCTTAAGTGAATTTGCAAACCAAACCTCAAGGACAGAAGAATCTCCTGAAAAACCAACTACCTACACATGCTTCTACGAAAAACTATAATCTGTCACAAGCACAAAGTATGTTTATATCACATCAATATTTTTCTTCCTATTATAAAAATCTAAATTAAAGAAATAATTCTAAAAGGCATTCAGCAGGATCCTTAACTTTCCTCAGAATAATGCTTCCAAACCAAATTTCTCCCCAGAGGTAAAGATATCTGAGGAAGAAAAGAAAATGTAAATAGTAGACTGAACTATTTAGGCTGACTTGCAATTAAGATTGGTACTTAGTATATAACCTCTGCAGACAGGGAAATCTAGGCTGGTATAACTTCTTTCAAGTATTAGACTATCTTTAGTCCATTTAATGTAACATTATATTGATTATAAACATAATTTTAATTTTAAAATATAACTTTACTGCAGGAAGCACTTAAGGATGGAGCACATAACTGGAACATAAAACTAAGCATGTCTAGGACAAAAATTCAGTTAACTTGATATGGACTCTTAAGATATGTTGTTTAATGGATTTAACTTTTAATTACATGTTTGGTAACAGGAGGCTATAAAGTGATTTAGAAATAATGAATTAAAATGAGTTTCTGTTACAGTTCTAATATAACTGCATAGAACTATTAAATGAGCAAGAATATGAATATAGTATTACAGACATTCCTGACAATATGCTGAATTTGGATGAACTTGCAAATGGAGGATGAACAAGTTTGCAAAAGTCTAAGGAAGTTTAAACAGGAAATATTTTCCCATATTATTCTTAAATTTTGTGAAAACAAAAATGTTACTATTTCTCTCCTTTACGAATAATTTACATTATCTGCATCAAACCTGACACTGGGCAATAAATATTTAAAAAAAAAAAGTCCTTGTATCATATCACAGACAGTGCAGCAGTACACCAGCTCAGGTTGACAATTTTTGCCCTTTTGGAAGGGCAAATAACCAAATTGGTTGAGACCTTATACTAAGCTAAGATCCCGAATCAGACACAGATTTGAAAAAAATTTTCTAGTTCCATCATTTTTTTAATTTGGTAGACCACCAGTGCTCCCCTCCTACCTGACAAAAAAAGGCTTCCATTTGAATTGGATCCTTATTAAAACACAAAACATGGATGTAGCTTACTGAACACAGTTTATCTACACGTCTTGGACAGAGAAATCCATTGAACAAGATCTTGCTGGGCAGTCAAAAATGATGCTTTTGTTTTCATACACAATATAGGTCTAAATGCTAAAGGACAAATCAACTGAAATTTGAAACAAGACAATTAGGGTCATTTTTGATGCAAAGCTGAGTAACTGATTTTACCTCTCTGAACAGTAGAAAAAAACTCCTAAAAGTGATGGGAAAGAATAAATATTTGACAAATTCTCAATGAGGGTGTGCTGATACCACTGGCAATCAGCTGTTCTATCTGAGCAGAGTTTGGAATATTTGTCTTTCAGGATGTCAGTGTAAGTCCAGCAAAACTACAGAAGACTGCAGTCAAAATCTTCCTGACAGTCCTTGTAAAAGCGGATTAGAAATCTTAATCTAGTTCTCACATGAAGGACTTCACTGTCACTTCAATAAGCTGAGCTGGAGAGATGCAGGACTGCATATACCCAGACATTGAACTGACTAACAGGGTCAAAAACAAGAAAGAGCTGAGGCACCTCAGAGAGACAATTTGTGGGAGACAGGGATAAACTAGTATTCCTGTGACCTGTGCTGTAACTGCTCTGCATGTGAGAGAGAATTTAGTGCAGTATCAGCTACCCATCATGAATGCTGAGCTTTTTGTTTTCATTAATCAAAACAGTTTCCTGTCCTCCCATCAGTAATCAGGTTAGTTGGTATTCACCTCAACAAGCAAACTTCCATTACCATGCCAATCCTGTGAGCACCCAACAGAAAACTAACAAAACATTTCTTATTAGTGTAGCGCCAAGTTGTTCCCACTGTCCAGCTACATCCCTAAAGTTAGGAGCAATGACAAAAATAGAAATTTAGGAAGTAAGGAAAGTTAATACCTATCTATGTACTTACTGCAGTGCACTTTTGACGTTTAAAGACTTATCAACATTTTGTACTACATGAAATATTTACCTTAATTATAAACCAGAGTTGCATAAAATATTGGAAATGCACTTCATGACTTGTCTACAGTGAAGAACACATACAAACTGAAAATATTGTCAATATAAAAATTAAAATTGAACAAGTATACTTCTTTAGGAGCATTACCTCACATGCTTCTGAAAAATGAAAAACTTAACAAAACCAGAAAAGTGCACTGTGGGATGATAAGCAGCTGGTAAGCAACTGAGAACAGCAATGTCAAAGCTGCAGAAATGGACTGATGAGGCAGGAAAGGCTGACAAACTTACTCTGAAGCTGTGGCTGAGGCTGCTGGAAGGAAAGGGGCTGTCCGAACACAAATGGACTGTGGACAAGGGAAGAGGGAGGTTTTGCAGCTTGATCAAAGATGGAAGGAGCTGGGAGATTTGGCCGTGACTGAATGGAATTCAGTATGGCACTCAGTTGGTCACCTGTAGTGGGCAAAACAGTCAAAACTACAACCTGTTACCTGTCATTCTCCAGAAAGGCAGAGTAAAATGGTACTCAAAGTTTAAATGATGATAATAGAGACAGCTCATAAACTTCATTTAGCCACATATGACTCTGGCTGTGGCTAAACATAAAAATCTCACTCCATGCATGGCAATAAAATTGCTATTTTTTAAGGATCATGGATATTTTACTGCAATTATTTTAAACATTTCAAAATAGAGATTTATATTTGCCTTGCTAAAAAATGAAGAGCAGCCAAAGAAAAAAAAACAGAAATCCCCAGCATTTACAATAATACACACATGCAACAGTACATGCAGAAAAAACATTAGAAAAACTGATGAGAAGGGAAAGCTAACATGTAATTAAGGCTTTGGCAAATGTATTTCTGTGCCAACACTTTGGTAAATATTTGCTCATTTTTGCAAATATTTTTGAAGTATTCTGTCACGCTGTTTTTCGAGGTCAGATTGAAGGTAATTCAAAAAAATCCGTAAGTACCACTTAAGAACTGGAACTGGTTTTCTGAAGAACTACCTACATTTGCTGTGAGGCAAATGAAGGCCTTCAACAAAATAGAATGTTAAAAACAAGAGTTTTAATTTCTGAATGCCAATTTTCAAAAAACTCTATGTGAGCATTAGAAATACATGATGCCTCAGTAAGAAGGCCACACCATGTTGTAACTTGAAGTATACTTAGTAAAATGAGGTAGGAGACATCAAGAATTTGAGAGAATCTCAGATTTGAACCACCACCAGACAAATCCTAACAATGTCACTTTATTCTGCAAATTCCTGTAATTTTGACCGCATTGTAGAAAACCCAGTAAAAAATTTTAGCAGCTAACACAGACTTTAGAACTCACAGAATTTACAAGATTATTATCAATTGTCTTTCTAAAGAATTAGAGAAAGACCTGAAGATGTATCAAACCCAGTATTACCTAAGAACTCCTATGTTAAATTTATTTTCTTGATATTTTGGGTTAAAAAACAAGATGACAAAAATACCAGAAAATAGCTGGAATGCCCTTCTAAACAATCATCTACAGGAATCAACGAAACAAATTTATTTCATTGTTTTGGAAGTAGCATACCTAAAAACTACTGGAATCTGTACTTCAGCAGCAATCACTCCTACCTTAAAAACCTAGAAGTGACCGAACAACCTGGTCTAGGGGGGTTTGGATCTCTAAGGTCCCTTCCAAGCCCAGCCATTCTGTGATTTACATTATTTTTCTTAAATACAATGTGCCTAATTCCTAAAATGAGTAATTATTTTAAAGGGAAGAATATCTGAGAAGAAGTTGAAAGTCATCTGCCCACAACAATCAAATATGGAGGTGGGTAGGGCCAATAATGAGGAATGTTAAAAACTTCCCCATAACATAAAAAGCTGGAAGCGAGAAGACATAGCTAAATCAAACACATTCTCTGTGGAAGTCAGGTCTTCTTTCTTACAGGTAATACTGTAAACCTAAAATTAACAGTTTTACAGCAGGAAACTCTGTTACCTACTGTAAAACAACACACCTATTATTGGGATCTTTGCATTTGATTAGACATTTTGAAACACTCTTGGATGGGACTGAATTTTCATCAAAACTAGAGCATTCCTACAGAAGTACTTTTAACAAACAAGCCCCTCCAAAAGAAGTGCTTCCTTCAGAAATTCCCCTTAGAGATTGTGCCTGTGCTTTCCATTTTTTATTTTTCACAAAACTCAAAGCTTCTTAGACCTGAGAATACAGAAAGACTGCATATAAAGTAATGGTACAGCTGAAGAATTCTATTTTTGAGAAAGTACGACCATTATTCTTTCAATATAGTTGCCAACAACTTTCTGCTCTTGGGCAATTCAGAAGGAAATACAGTACACTGAACAAAGTCATGTAACTGAGTTTTTTCATTCACACTAAATATCACAGCTTGAGGGTATGTTGAGAAAATAGTGCACAGAAAATGGTATGGAATTCAATGCCAGGAGTAGCTTCCAAATGTTTTGTAACTGTATTATCCTAAAGAAACACCTTTGAAACTGCTTAAGATATAGTAAAGAGAATCCCAATGTCTTCAGAAATCAGGATGCATGTTAACATAGCATATTCATCTCTAAGATTTTCTCTTTGGACAACAGAGAAGAAAAAAATTGTTGTCTTAATATGTTTCTGCAGAAAAATTAACAGATAATATTTCTGCACTATTGCACAATCGACATTGAGAGACAAGCTGTGATACTGCCTCACATCTTAGTTACTTCCACTTCTGTGGTTCCACCATTACTCTGAAATGAGTATGGATGAACTGGGAAAAGTAGGTTTAAAAGGCTCTATAAAATAAAGGAAAATGCTCATCTAGCCTTTGTCCAAAAAAGAGGGTTTCCTATAACAATGCATGGAACAGGTATGAACCACTCTTTACACAGCAAACCACTGTAAAATGATATAAAACCATTTCATGCTGTTAGACAATTTAGGAATAATTATTTTCCTAATCTTTTCTCCTTTAAAATAAGTTTTAGGTTATTTTATTTAGGATACCATGAAGAAATATATGCTGGTGCTAAAAAACACACAGCACACCTCAGGTCCCCATTTGTAGTGGCACAGACTCTAGCAATATAAAAATACAATGACAGAGCATCATGTTTAAGGAATATTTCTCAAGAACCTCTGCCTCAAGGAAAATCCCTTCTGTATTATTAAATCTGCTAGAACTAACCAAGGAATAAACAGAAGGCATGCAGATTGAGTTTATTTTGATGGTATATATATATATTTATATAATGTTAATAATTTAGATCTTGCCAACGATATAAAACATGATGAAACCATTTTATATCAGTAAAAGAAGCTAGATTTTATTTATTTCCCAGCAGTTGTAACTGGTATCCACGTGACTGAAAGGTAACTCCAGTTTTACAACTTCTTTTTATAATTTCACAACAAATTTTAAATGGATTGTTACATCTTGTCAACCCATTAAAGGCACTTAAAAAATTATCATGACAGATGACAAATGTTTCTGGACTTTTAAAAACATGTGCTTTCTAAATCAAATAGTTTTCTAATCTTCTTTTACACGTATTTTTCATTTCAGCATTTCATTTTCTGCTACAGAAATCCACAACTAATTTTCAAATCTCCGTTGATCCTTTTTATACAGAATACTTAGACTGAGTGAAACAAAAGCAGAGAAAAAAGCTGTTTTAACACTATGCAATTCATTACAGTACTGCTTTGGAGAGGACCTGTGGTACTTAAAAAAGCAGAAAATGAGTAGTAAAATATAAGCAAAGTTAAGAAATACATAATTAAAAAAAACATGAGTGCAAAAACATACCTTTGTTATTTCCAAGGCCATAATCAAACCCTTGTCCGTTACTACAGCTTGTCCCCTTACTGAAAGCTTGTATTGAAAAAGGACTTGGGGGAGGAGTCTGCACATTTTGATCTAGAAGGACTTGCTCTGTAAAAAAACCACATTACTTTGGAGTTAGACCTCTTAGTAACAGATTTACATTAGAAAGATGAGTCACAGAGCAAAAGAGTGATATTTATTTCCACCGATAAAAAACCCATCAAAAAACCCCACATCTGTTCGTCAGAACTCATGCCCTTAAAATATAAAGACAAAGGACTTAATACTATGTAGACTAGTCTTTGTTTGACTGAGTGGCTGCTAGCTATGCCATTATTTGACACTTGTTTTTTT
Organism: Rhabdornis inornatus; assembly: GCA_013397075.1. NCBI lineage: Eukaryota > Metazoa > Chordata > Aves > Passeriformes > Rhabdornithidae > Rhabdornis > Rhabdornis inornatus. Next base: position 804,672 of record VWZS01007209.1, read on the forward strand.
CCAAGTGTTTATTCTTTGAACAGTGTTTATTCTTTGGACAGCAATTTTTAAAATCCCTTTGACAAAGCCAAAGTGGAGAAAGGATAGTTTTCAGAGTGGCAAACTCAGAGTCAATAAACATTTAATTCTGGCTACCCCCGATAGTTCATGGGGCATTTTTTCCTGACAGATTTATTTGAATCTGTAAATGAGTACTATGATTTTGCTTTCTGTATGACACTAAAGCAATCTCCAACCCAAACCAACCTAGAGTATTCAATAATATCCAAAATTACAGCAGAATTAAAATAAATGAGACAGAACCCACTTGACCATTTAGATTTACAGAGAAATTACTGTCTTAATGTGATCAAAAATACCATTCCAACTGACGACAATAAGAAAACAATCAGAAGAAATACCCCAAATACAGGTTTAAAAGCTTGAGCTGGCACCTTGAAAAATTTTTTTCTTGTCAATGTACTAAAATTATCATGGATTAAATAAAACAAAAATCCTAACTCTTCAAAAAGTCATTTTTAAAAAAATGCATTTCAGGACAAAATGCATTTCAGAGTACAAACTTTACATAACATATTCAACTTAAAAACAAATTACAAGGGAGAAAGCTGGAAATTTAAAGTCAGTTTATAAAAGAAAGGATCTAGAATTTTTTAATCAGAGGCTACTCTAGATCTCGCTGTAGTATTTTAACTGAATATCTGGCTACAGACCTAGTTATTCAGACTTTTGCCTTATCTCTGACAGAAATCCTACCTCATTATGGGTATTAATTATAATTTTATTAAATAATGAAAATACGAATGTAATGTGAAAGACAATGCTATCCATGGATAAAAAAATAGACATTTACAAATCTAGCTAGAGCTCCTGCAGATCCTTATTATTTCCCTCTAGCAAAAGCATTGAAACTGATGATAAATTATTTCTCAACAATTTAATGGCAAATAAAAACAACCAGTTTAAAATAACCTTCAGATATGGCTGAAGCACATTAAGTTTTACATTTACTGAGGTGGACTAGGTACCTAGAACAGATTGAAAAATCTCAGTAATTGCACTGCAACTGACTAAACTACTTTAGCTAGATGCACAAGAGACATCCATCTTCATCCTACCTGTAAAAAGATACTCATCCAGAAAAGATTAAAAACGTATATTCAGGCATAGGATTCGTATCAGAAAGTTTCTAAGATGGTATTTTTATGAGCTGTATGCAGAAATCCTACTACAGAGTTTTGTCCTCAAAGCCTGGAACTTGCATTTCTGCTTTTCTGTGAGAGCAATGCTATATTCGAAGATGTCCTTCAGTAACAGTGTGTCAAGAATCTGAAGACACACCTTCAAACAAGGGTCTTGTTTAAAGTCTTCCTGATTTGTGAGTTCTTTCTTAGAGCACACACATTGAGAAATTTAAGATTATATTAAATGATAGGTCAGTTACTGAAGATGAAAAGACTACTTAAAAATGCAAAATACTGTCAAGTTACTTAAATGTATTTCCCAAAATAAGCACTCTGGAACGGAAATTTTTGCACACTGCTTAATTTATTAATTTCAGAGAATTTATTTTCTACTGGAAAAGCATGCAATCCTGTATAAAAATAGAAAATAATGAATTTATCAACCCTATTATTGAATACATGTGCTTTCAACAATAAGGTACTGTTCCAATTCACAATTATTTAGTTTCTGGAATCTGCTTGGGCTCTTTGAACACCTCCGAACTTCACATTATCAGACACAAGTAAAAATAGAAAAGCTATGACTTCTAAAGAAGTGTTTAAAGTATTACGTAAACATTTATATATTTAATGAAAAACTCTTTCCCTTCTTTGCAGAAGGTTTTATACCTGAAAGTCAAGCTGCAACAGTCTACAGAAAATAATCATGTATTAGCAAGGAATCACTTCGTTCTAATACAGTAATGTGATGATAATTGTTAAGAGTATCTATTTGTGAAATTAATTTCAGCACCAAATGTCAAAACTAGAAAAATGGCAAAGAGTCTGTTAAAATGAACAAATAAGAGGCTGACAATAAGTGCGACCTAAAAACACCAGCAGAATATGACTGCTAAGGTCAAAGCTTTTCGTGAAGACACCTTTTGGAAAATAGATAAAAATCACTCAGAGAGCTAAAAGAAAAAAAGATGGTTAAAATTATTGTCCATAACCATAATCAACACAGAAGAAATCATATGGAAACATTTTAACTGTTTTTTTTTTTAATCATTTGAAGAATGTTTATAAACAACTTTTAAGTCCAACTGTGCAACGTAACTCAAGTAAAAATACATAAGCTAATGTTACACCTGTTCAAAACTCAGATCCTTCTTTATTTCTCTCATTTAGACTTATTTTTTCCTAAGTTAATGAAAAAAAATAAAACAACCACTTGCCATCTTCATGTCGGAGGTACTGGTTTCCACCTCTGTCTCTAGCTAACGACCATGCCTCGCCTTCATCACTTTCACAGAATTCTACCATGCTGTTCTTATCCATTTGCACCCACGTACCTTCTGAATTAGTTACCTGATGCACACACATAAAAAAGCAAAATTTATTGACTTCTCAAATGATTCAGTAGTATGATTCAGAAACTACTTACAGTATCTGGAAAATACATTGAATTTCAATCTTTCTATTACAAATCAAATGTAAAAAAAAAAGTTTCTTAAATTAAGGCCACAGGCTGAGGCAGAGTGAAGTACCAAACCTATTTATGGCACATTTACATTTAGGAGTTATTCCAAAAATTTTAGACCCATTTATGTTCAGAAGAAGCAAAACACCAATACCACAACTTCAGTAAGTCCACATAAGCCTGAATAAAAACTTAAAGGAAATAGTCACCAAGATATACTTTCTAATTGATGGTGGCAACAGGAGAATTATAATGCCAAGATATACATGAAAGGTTTTTACAAGTATTAATTTTGTTCCTGATATTATATTTAGGAAATAGCATGACACACTTCATCCTTAAGCCCTTCTTAACCTTAAAACACCACAACTGGACAACCCAGAACAATGACAACAGTTCAGCAACTAAATAAATTAGTACAATCAGTACAGAGAAACAGGAATTAGTTAAATGGTTAGGTCTTAGGAAAACACTTCGTCAATGAAACAGAATTCTTTCAAAGAATAAGACAAAAAAGTAGAGCAAGAAACACAATTTTTTAAGGAATACTGTAACAGAAATACATAAGCAAGCACATGTAACTGCAGTGCAATTTTAACATTATTCCAATCAATGCAAGAAGGCAAAAAGACATGACTGCATTAGTACTTATAATATCAACCAAGTTCAAAGGCCAGTATTTATCACAAGGAGGGGAAAAGCAAACCTGTACAGAGGCAGATTCTTTTGTTGCGGTTACTACTGTTATATACTGGTATCTATGAAGACATGAACTGAAGCTACAAGGATCCATACCTCGCCTACTGCCTTGACTTTGTTTCCCAGAACTAACATTCCAATTGGGATACCTCTAAGGTTAGGGCAGCTTCTGATGTTGTGACCTGATGGGCCAGTCTTCACTACCTTGTACACTCCAGGTCCACCTCGAAGGAATGGCATGTCTTGTTCTTGCATCACTGCTTCCTGTGGGCAGTGTGAATTTAGGTCTTTGAAAAAATCATCAGCATTAGACCTAGATTCCTGAGAAATTAAAAAAAAGGCAAAACAGAACAGAATAAAACCTATTAATACCACCTTTAAACTACTGAGATAAGAAATACTTACTTCAAGACTACAAAAGGTGAATTTCAAAGCTAAAGGAGATCCTAGTCACACTGCTAGTTTTAGTGTGCAGCGCTGAACAACTAGCTATCACTAACTGAATTACTCCTGACATTACTCTTACAGCAAAAGTGGTATAAATTAACCATTTATATAAAAATAATAGCTCATATCTAACATTAGATACAAATTAATCTAACTGCTTTCACTAAACCTTCATCCTTTAATCTAACTGCTTTCACTAAACCTTCATCCTCGCTGACATTTCTCAGGATACATATTCACTCCTCCTGCTCTATTTGTGAAATTTTATTAAAGTCTGGGGCTACGGAAAGGGAATTTCAGTATTATCTCTCTCCATATGACATGCTTCTTTTTTTGATTTCATGTTTGGAATATACTGTTAATTTAGAGTCAAGGCAAAATTATGACACAGAGGAACAGCAATACCATAGACTTTTAAATGCACGTGTAAGTATTAGTGTGTATTTATTGTTTCCACATTGACAATAAAAAGGGTCTGCAGATTTATTTCGCCTCTACTATTTGCCAATGAAATATATATCTAAGCCTGAAGAAAGCAATTCAAATTTCTTACAAAAAAAAGTTGTAGTTACTAAAAGAAGAGAAAAACTGGCATAGATTTTTCAGCCCACAACAGCTTAACTGAAAGGCTTTTGTACAAAAATAGTAAGGGATGGAAGCAAAAAAAGTGCATTTATTTCAGAAGAATGCAAGTAAGAAGCAGGAGCAAGTTCTATTATACTGAAAGTCATAGGTGCTTTTAAAGGAACATCTGAAAGTTACAAACTACATAACATCCTACAGGATGAAGCCAGTGGTCCACCTCATTCAGTCTTACTGTGTTCAGCAACAGGAGATGCTCCTTAGAAGCAGCTTAAAAACCTTTATCAGTCTGTCCCTTATATACCAACAGCATTTAAAACCTTTTTATTATGTATGTTACAGGGTATACCCTATTTTCTTTAGTGTTTATTTATGAATCTGGTTTCTCAAAATTTAATTTCTTCTGAATATGCTGATACTTTCTGCCTTGATAATCTCCCATAAAAACACCTTCCAGGAGGAGTTCACTTCCTGTTGTGAGAAAGATTACTTTTTTGGTCAGGTTTAAACCAGTTTATGTTATTTACTTTTAAATGAATGTAATTTCCTTTGATCTCTTTAATTATCATGTTTTCAGATTTTTTTGGTATGGAAGTCTGCGCACTGTGTCCAGACTAATAAAGCTGTTTTTTTCAAGAAGCCTTTATACAAAAATGATTCTGTTACATAATTATGTAACTTACAAGCAAGTTAATGCAAGCTGAGGTAAACTGGTTTGAGGAAAAAAAAAATTTAAACATAGTTTAGATCTTGACATAATGGAGTCTGCTATTCTGGGGAAAAAGAATCAGTGGACAAAGAAATTTTAAAAACTCTAAACCAAAATGCACAACACATTATCGTCTTCATTACAAAGTTCATACAAAAAAAAAATCCATCTCAAAACATTACAGATCTGGTATTTAGATAAACACTTCTACAGTCAATTTAAACAGTACATAACATATCTTGTTCCTAGAATAAAATAATTTTTAAAAAACATTAAGAATGGGCAGAATATTTATTAAATATTTGTGGCCTTACTCATACAAATATCATCATATTAGACGCTGCAACTTTATGTGGAGCCTCCAATAACCGAAAAAATTTTACCAGTAAATTCTGCTCTAAAGGAGAATGAAAGGTTTTCTGAGTTACTAGGCCACCTCTCTGAATTTCTGATCTGGTTTGTTAAAAAAGGAGAATGCCACTCATGAATAAATAAAAATTCAATAATCTGCCCTGGTATTTTTTTCTCATTTTAGAAGAAAGAGACACAGATACAGCACTGAATGCAAATCTGTTATTTCCTATAAAAATAATTCACAGTAAAACAGACTTCAAAGAATATTTAGCATAAAGTTGAATCATAAGGTGCATTCTGAAAACATGAGATACAGTGTGACTGTTCCTGTAATTTAACTCACCTTAGGGGGTAAAGCTTTGGAAGTCCATGAAAAAAAGTCCAAATCCCTTACTCCTTGGCTAGCATTAAAGACATTCTGAGCAACAAAGTTTGAAAAAAAAAGACATATATCAACAAAGAAATGGGAACAAAGAAATACTGGAGGAAGAAGCTCAAGCTACTACAATGCAAACTTTCTCCTCAAGTAAATTTACTGGTAGAATGTTTTGCAAAAGGGGAAAGTTTTGTTTTCCTAATCAAGTCATTTGAGTCCATTGCTCACCATGGCAAATCATCCATTACACAAACAGTTTAGCATGTCAAAAGCTCAAAATGGATGTAGTGTGTCATGCCATTTACTGAAATTAAGAGCCAGACATCTCTTATAAAGCCTGAGTCTTCATGCACAGAAAAATCTCATTTCTGTTACAAAGAAACAGTAGCTGGTCCCATCACAAAGCAGTTTTCTAGTGCGACGGTCTCCTGTTCTGAAAGATGATTTCAACCAGTGCAGAACAAGTGCACACAGAATTTTAGTCACCCAGTCAGAACTGAGGAGATGCAGAAGGGCTAAGCCCTCTGTTGCTGAAAGGAGTTCATTTGCACAGCATCATTTCACCAGTTTGCACATCAAAATCATACTTTTTACCAGAGCCAAAAATTTCAGTGATATATGGAGAACAATTGCTGAGATTTCATTAGTTTTGTAATATATACAATGCATTAACTAGTTTGTTACGAATAATCATAAACCCAGAGAGACATCACTAATTTTGTAACCCATTGCCCACACTACAGAAATAAGCACTGCTGTTCTGTTTAATTTTTCCTCCCACAAAACAGTGAGGACAGCATTTTTTAATAACTGAAAAACATGAAAAAGAAGCCATCTTTTCTCCATAAACTAGTTTCTACTCATTTCAAAGAAATTTCCACTGTTTCTGACAAATGAAAGAATAGTATACATATAGCAGTACTAATAATCATATTTATGATATTTCTGATGGAATCCCTTTGACAAAGCACCCATTTCATCTATATGAACAGAAGTATCAAAATCTAATTCCCTATCCCATCCAGATATGAGAACCAAATGAAATTCCTGCTCAGCAGCCACATTAAAATTTAACAGTAGCTAAGGCAGTAAATCCTTTCAGGCAGAAAAAAGTACTAAACACCCTTGGCATGCTTCATCTGTATTCCTTGAAAAAGCACTAATATGTTACAAGTAAGTAAGTAAATCTACACTTTTATCACATGATAGAAGCAAATGATTTACTATATACTGCTTGCAAACATCAAGGCTCAATAACACAAATTATCTCCCATTTTGACAAAAAGGGGGAAATTGTCACAACACCAGCATCTCTTTAGAATTTAGTACCTTTACCCAGAACTGAAGGAGGTAGCAATGCACTAGTGATATATGCTCTGGGGCACTTGGGAAGGTGGGGAGGGTGTTAGGAAGATAAGCAAAGTAAAAGCTTATCAATCGGGCATAAAACTATAGCAACTATAAAAAGCCTACATGTGCCTAATGAGTGTACTTCATAGGCATCCAACCTACTTAAACTGTCTGATTCTATTTGCAGCACATCTCCTTTTTTTCTGATGGACTTCCACTGGGAAACATGGACTACCCATACCTAAAATATTTAGGTATCATTTCAAAAACCTATTTTTCTACATCATAGAGCTCTATATGTAAAACCTACAAGGAAAACCAACAGCAGTGCAGTGGGACCATGCTGGCTTAGAAGCACCAAGAAGATCAAACTAGAAGCTCTCCTTTGCTCTGTGAGCTTGAGAACTTCCTGACTATTATAACACTGCACACCAGCCTAAATGAATAGATCAGGCATCTATTTGAGAACCAAGTTTTCATTCTGAAGAAACTACTAGACAGAAGCTTTGAATTTAGCCCTCATGCTATCATCTGTAGATTTAGTTAATGCTTATAGCTAATGCTAAGCTAATATAGGTTTTCTTTTTTTGTCTTTCACATTTTTCAAAAAAGTGCAATTGGTTTCCAGAAAAGGTGTAACCTTTAAATTGTAGTGATGATGATCACCATTAAAGTTATTCAAATAAATTATTCAATAAATTTTAAGTTTCAGAGATTAAAAAAAGATTGCTTAGCCATGAAAAATCACTGGACCATTAGGAAATATTTAAAACCTCACTTATTATTTTTCAAAACTATGATTTATCTTAAACAGCTATCTTGATGTTTTATCCAACATAGTCTTACTCTCCAACTGCTGCCCATCATGCTTAAAACAATGGTAGAAATCTTTTGTCAATGTCCTTCAGTGTACACTCAGCTTTCTGAGGTTGTGATCAAGCACTGGAGCCTACATACTAATTTTGATTCTTTCTTCCATTGCAATAATGGTTTGAAAAACTTGCAGTTTCTCAATCCTTGACTGCTTGTGGTGGCTGGGGAACGTAATCTTGTAGCTGGACATCAGGATACAATATTCCTTCTTAAAAAGTTTTAAATTTAAAATGAACTAATGAGAACATACTTAGAATATGATTTTTTAAAAGACAAGTTCCAGAGCTTGACCAAGATAAATTTCTATTTCTTCCTAGTGTGCACTTTTTTGTATCATTGTACCTTTCTACTAAGTACCATGTGTAAGCATGAATAAATAACTGTCTGCAAAAGGAATTTTACAAGTATTTATTCAAAAACAGATACCTGAACACTGTAAGACAGAAGTAAAGGTAACTACAGAGATGGAAACAGCTTATCCAAAATCATGATCTATTAAATTCACAATCTCATAATATTGCCTACAATGGATTGGATGCACAGTTTCAGATCAGGGGCTGTAAAGCAATTCCTTGTGAAAGGACAAGAGCAACAGAAGGAGAGCTGAAGACTTTCTAAAAAGGTAAATGACAAGAGCTCAAACAAATAAAACACTGGTAACTACCATGGATCTCTCCTTTCCTATGATCACTTATCTTAACAGATCTGATAAAAATACAGGAAGTGCATTTATGAGATCCACAATATTCAGTGTTCACTTTATCATAAAATACCTAGTTAATGCTAATAAACATACATAAAATGCAGATACAAAATATACATCGAGATGAAAAGAGGTCACAATTAACTTGCTGAGAACCTGTACTGTTTTCAATCTGCTCACTGCTCCGTAATACAGTGAAGAAACAGAATAACTAGAACTTTTTTTAAGGAGTTTTTACATGTTTTCCAAAATGTACTGAGAATTTTTTATTTACTTAAGGGATTGATTATTAAAAGCCTGTATATTTAAACATGAAAAAGCAATGCAATTGGAGATGACAAGTCTTCACACTCAGAGTTAAACAGAAAATGGAGTCTAGTAGAAGTAATGTGACATCTGCTTGAACAAGGAATACATGGCCTAACTCAGGCATTTGATTTTCCCTTTGCATTTTCAATCATACAAGAGACTTTCTCCAGTCTTCCTTTTAGGCCAAAACTGGTTGAACAGCTTGGCTCCAAAAAATCTCGCACAATCACAGGTTTTTTTACTCCATTCTGCTCATCGTATCATTCAGCTACCCAAAACAACAGGATTAACCAGGTATGAATTACATCACAATTTAATCTAACAAAATTTTAGCATTGATTACTTAATTGAACATCATTTTTGACATAAGTCATTCATCTCTAGAGGACCACAAGAATCAAATATGACAACTTACAAACATCCTTTTTTGGGACAATTCAGAGAAAAAAAGTATACTTTTAAATATTTTCCAGCTAGTAATCACCATAAAAAAAAGATTTTAAGACTTCCTACCAAGAAAACAGTATCTGTGCAGAGGAAGTATCTAGTAAGAAATCAGTATATGCTAGACTAGCATGTTGTAAAGACTTAAGGCATTCAAAAGTCAGCCTCTGAACCTTGACTTATGTTTTGTTCCCCTTTAAGAAATAAAATGTTAGAGAACTATTTTTTTCCTTTTTCCTCTTATTATTATGGATCAAACCAGCAAATCTTACTGCTTATGTATTGCCATAATGAAATCAAATAGTTTCAGGATATGCTAAGTCCTCTTAAAAATCTGAAAATGAGAGCCATGCAAGGAAACCTCTCTGATAGTGTCTCCAAACATGTTTCTTGCCAATGCCTGCATTGTTTTAAGACTTGCTTTCATAATCCTTTTGCTATGCTGGCTGCCACTTACAGAGCAGAAGCTAAGAAAGCATGCGACTTTTAACTTGTGTCAGTCAAGACATGTGACTGGCAACCTTAAACAAAACTAAGTGTATCTAACAGCTTCTAATAGTCTAAATGGTAACAAAACTAATTCACAAGAATGTTTAAAAACCCCCAAAACCAAGAGAGAATCTTTTATCTGAACTTTATAGACACAGAAAATTAAATGAAAACTGAATGTTGTTCTTCACATTTGATTGTACCTGACCTCCTTAGTCACATGAAATTTGAATTCTCAAAATTATACGGTCAAGATTGAATGTTCAGTTATTCATGGCAGAAATTTCTTTTCAGGCTTCCCTCAAGGAGCATAGCATATGCTCTTCCCTAGAGCTACATGTAAACCAGAGCTGTACGAAATATGCCAACCAGTAAGTTCTTGCTAGCCACAGAAAACTGTTGAGCTCAAAAATATTCCCTTCAACAAGTAAAAAGGTATTGAAGATTAGATAAACCAAAAAAAACCAAAAAACCAAAACCCAAAAAACACACAACTAAGAAAAATCTACCTCTCTATAATACCCATCTGGACATATAGTATTTACTGAAATTAGTTACTTAGTCAAGATGGATTCACTTTTACCATGGCTGAGCTGGTAAAATTCAACTACTGCACAGAAATATTAACATTTCATGGAAGTATAACACAGTAATTTTCTAATGGCTACCAATTTCTAAGGCAAAGAAATACAGACAAAATTTTAAACGAAGCTCAATTTTTTCCACGTTTTCATATATTCTACAACAGACTAGAAAAACACTGTGGTGACAGGCATATTTGAGTGACTGATTTGTGAGTACAGGAATAATTTTCTTCTGAAATGCAAAATTAAAATAATTTCCCAAACAAGGACTGTATTGAAAAAAAATCTATAAATAGAAATATATCAACAAGTAATTTGTAGACAAGAAGACCTATTCACATCATGTAACAGTGTTTGGCAGAACAGCCATAGGGTATTATGAATTTCCAGATTTAGCTACTAGCAAATAGTCCCATTTCACTGGAACTGGGAATATTGCAGTTCTTCTATAACTAAAAACCATGAACAGCGTGATATTAATGGTCGCAGTGATTAATTTAATGAAATAACTCTCAACTATCTTCAATTGCAGCACAGGTCACTCAGATAAGATGTCAAATCAAATCTAAATATCAGTATCAATCAGATCTGATCCTCACATTCTGCCCAAAAGAAAACAAGATACTGTCCACTCAGGGGAATGCATGAAAACATGAACCAGAAAGGCCTGCATTTTCATGAATCTTTTGAGAAACATTAGTTTAGCTAATACAGTTTTTCTTTTTCTGTCTTTCACATTTTTCAAAAAAGTGCAATTGGTTTCCAGAAAAGGTGTAACCTTTAAATTGTAGTGATGATGATCACCATTAAAGTTATTCAAATAAATTATGTTTACTCTTATTATAAATTCAATGTTTGTCTTGAAGCCCTGGGATTCTTTGATTAGCGAATGAAGTGATAACTTAAGGATTCAGGTATGAAACTCCTAAAAAACATCCACAAAATCCAGAGCCTAAAGAACTTTTTGTTTGGTTGGTTTTTTTAAAAAGCATCAATTACATTGATTCACTGTAGGCTTCAAGCCTCTTCTGCAATCAGTGGACCACTTCACAGACAATTCTATCTAGCATAAGAAACACCTGGTGCAGACCACAATCTAATACTATTCTGCTTTTGTTACAGCAGTCCCTGCACTTCTGTTTCTCTTCTAGGAGAAGAGGCTTCAACATAAAAAGCCTTGTATCTTTCTACACTCCACCCTCATTACACAGCAGCCCTCCAAAATGCAAACACGTATAACATTGTATCTGATAATTAAAATATCGTTTACCTCAGGACTTTTTGCAGCCTTAATTAAAGAAAGTCTTGTAATGAGGATAGAGTGTACTTTTGGATATTTTTCAAAGGCACCTTTTACTTACGTCAACAGGTACCAGAAGGCTCTTGCCAAGATGTTGGTTAAAAGACAGACACCAGGCTTCAGTGTAACCATTCATGTTAGGAACATACTTCTTTATTGTTTCATCATTCAGCCTCAGCCAAACACCATCATCATTGTGGATCTATGGGAAACAAGCAACAAGAACGAGCCATGCCGTCCTGTAACTGTTCTGTAGCTAGCAAGGATTAACAGATTTCAGGCAGACAACAGCAGCAAAGAAGCAATGATTCTTACAGTGCTGATACAACATAAGTAGATGTAAAGAGGAATATTGACGAAATCAGAATTCCAAAGCAATGGGGAAGCACATCTTTTTATAAGTCAAGGTGTGAAGATAAATTTAAATTGGATCATGCAGTAATAAGAATTGCTTTGAAATAAAAGAGAAAAGAAAGTCAAGCCTTCATAAGCTTTATAAATTCCCCACTTCCCATTTTTCCATTGCTGGTATAACTTGGTATGACTGGTACTTTTCATTGCTGGCAAATCGCAAAAATATTCCTTGCATATGAAGTTACATTGTAAGAAAAATACATGCATAGTAGTCTAACACACTAGTAGTGATCCTTCAGATCTCTAAGTGAAAGATGTAATGAGAAGGACATCTACATCTGAATTTTTGTGTAGAGTTTTAGTAAGTCGTGAAATAGTAAGTAGTGAAAAGCTAAATCTTAAGGTGTTATTTTAAGATGAATTCTAGGAATTTTCTTTCCTTATATCCATCTCAAATGCTTGTTACACAGGTTTTGAAGTAAGTAAATTAAAGGAAATGACAGCTTGAAAAACTAAATTAGTAAATTTAGATTTTTGCAATTTATGATCTTAAGTTGTGTATGTTAACATCTAAACATGGAAAAATCCCCATTATTTGCACAAATTACCTTTATATCTTAGCCCAATTTTCAACAGAAATGTCTTATTGATTACCTCGTCAATGAAAGTGATGGATCCATTGACTTTCACTATGCCTATCTGCTCACTCTGAAGGGAAGGGTGGCTACGGATACGAAGCCCTGCACTGTCCTTGGCCACAAATTTGCGAACCTAAGAGAAGCAAAGAAAGACAGTAAGGAAGAAAAAAAATTGGAACAGAGCTCTCAGAGTAAAAAGAAATAGGTTTAACAGATTCTGAAATGCCAGTGACAAGACAGCAGTCTTAAGAGTTACAGTTTGTTGCTAGTTTCCCATGGCTGCTGTGTATAACTTCACTTTTTTTCTATAACCAATAAAATTATAATGTTCCAAAAAACCATAATGTAAGCATGCATTGACTTGGAAATATTTCTTTTATATCCTACAATAATCACTACAAGCTTCTGATTTTTTTAACACACACATTTCATTTGCTGCTGGAAATTTGACCAGATTTGCATTTTAAAATTTATTATTTCTCCTAACTGAACAGCCTGGTATTACCATTTCTCAATTGTGCTACTGTAATATTCGCTTTAGTTAGCTTTTTCACCAAAATTTGGATATTTTCCTTAGCTAAAGAGTTTAATTAGCCATTTTAAAATAAAATGATCTATCTACTTCATCCTTCAATTAGCTATTTCAATAGTTTCTTCTTTTTTTCACAGGAAGGTTAGAGTAGAGGCTCCTTGCTATTAGCTGGACTTACTACAGCACACCAAAATCTCCCACTTGTTATTCACTATCACGTTTTTTACCATTCAATCATTATCAGGCACCTATCCCACAGAGAACAAACGTAAGCCATCCTATTGGTTTCTTAAAACCAGAGATGCATATATTCTATCCATACGATATAAAACCATTTTCTTGAAAGGTTATTTTCAAACTCCACAGGTAAAAGCAATAAAAATATAAATGGAAATATGGATTTAATCTATAACAACATATAGCACAGAATGATGTGTAAGGAACAAACCCAGTGATGCATAATGGAAGTTAACAGCTAAGTGCATTAACCTTTTTTCCATAAAGAAATTATTTAAGAAATTATATTTATCCTGAGGCTAATTAAAAAAAAAAAAAGAAACAAAGCCAACAAAACCCCAAAACCAGAAGCATGTAAAGGATTTCATACATAAATTCCTCCAAAATGTGCAAGGTTTTGCTTATTAACAGTCCTCTTACTCATAACACTTAGATTCTCGCAACTAAGACAAAACTTAGACAAAACTAAGACTTACAAGGTCCTTGTAAAAGTATAAAGCTGAATCACTGCTGACAGCATTCTAAACACAGACAAGCCAAAAACAAAGTCTTGCAAATCAGGGATCCTTGCATCATGTTACTTCAGAAAATCATTACGACAGTTGGCTAGAACTTGGATTAAAAACCTTCATTTTGAGGAAAAACTCATATTCCAGATTTGGAGTAGGCACAGGCCTGAAAAGAGCCTTCTTCCCTTTTGCAAAAGCTAACCTAACTAGTTAATAAAAAACTTCAACCTATAACTAGAAATTGCTTAAGGATCAGATCCACTGACAGACAATACAATAAAAAAACAATTAGGAAGTTCTCTTATGCTGATTTCTGACCATGAAATCATGAAAAATTTTATCATCTTTGTCTTCTTTCTGATACAGCACCTCTTTGCTAGGAATATTTCTGTATAGCATGGCAGTTTTGTAACTCTGTAACACCTCCATAGACAGCTCTTCCATGGAGCATACAGAAACTGGATTCCAACTGAAGAACTGACTAAGGCAGAAAGGCTTAACAATTAGGATGTACATCATCCCTACAGTGCACAGCAATTTTCAAGAGCTGTGTTGCTGTGCTTTTTTATTTGACAAATCTGCAAAGAGGTACACATCACACAACAGAAAGGGGTGCTGCTGTATAGGAGAAAGTAATCTTAACAAGGGGGTTGATCTTTTACAAAGGGGTGAGAAAAACCAACCCCAGCAGAGCTTTTGGGTTTGGTGGTTGTTTTTTGGTTTTGCAATTGATGCTAGCTACTTATCGTGTCAGAACAGTAGAAACACATTAGCAACCAATCATTCTGGTACCAGGCTTGCACCTTCAAATTTAGCTAAATTAGGATCATTTTCTTCTAGTTGGTTCCAACTACCCTGAATAACATTACATAACCTGAAAAAGAATGTTTTCCTCAATAGGATGTGGAAGGAAGTTTCCTGCAAGTTCATTAATTTAAGCTTTGCAGCTAATACGGAGGCAGCAATTCTTATGGGTCATATACCCCGGCTGAATACAGATCACTATCATAGTCTCCTTCAGATTTTTCAGCTGACTTCAAATAACAGAGCATGAAGAACACACATATAAAATCATAACACAGTACCCATTTTCAGATTGCAATTTAAGTAATGTTTGGCTACAAAACTGGAATGTTCCAGTGCCTCAAAATATTTTGGTGTTTCTAGTGGACAAGAGATCACCACTGAGAATGCACTGTTAGTGTCCTTTGGTTATAACTATCTGTAATTTCAGGCTGACAAAGATGATGAAGAAGCATTTAGAGCTCAGCTACGCCCTTTTTCTCAGCAAAACATGATTTGGTATATTGGACTGTCTCTGATTGATATAAGTCTAATCTGCATTCTTGGCTTCAGAAACATGGAGCACAGTACAATTATTACCTTCCTGTATTACTTACAATACTGCTGTTGATACACAAAGAATCATCCTGATTTGTTATGTGATTTATTATGAGACAGAAGAAAGATGACTGATCAAATGATTTACCATAAAAGGTCTAGTTTCATTTTTCAGCAGGCTCTACAGACACTATGTACAGGACAAAGATGACTCCTTTTTCCAAGAGACTGAATCTTGGAACAAGAAATGAGAAATGCACACAGAACAACACAAGGAGACGATTAAACACTACATAATGTCTCAGAAGACCAGATGATTGACTTCCGTCAAGTACTTTGACTTCCTTGACACCCAGGGTTATCATGTATGAACAAGTCACCCCAATTTCCACTGTAATAATTGAAAAGAAAAACAGAACTTCTGTTCAGCAGTTCATCTCAAATCAAATCAGATTCTCTCAACCTGGGGAGAGTAAAACACCACATATGATGATCATTAAGTTGTGTGAGATAAATCTCTCACATTAGGAATTGGGAGTTCTACTTAAGATAATGAATGAATCAGGAAGTCTTCCTTCCAAGAAAAGGGAGAAAGTCTAAAAGCAGCTTCTTTGGGAAAAAAGTAAAAAAAGAGACCCAGTGAGGGATAAATGTTGCATTGAAATTAAAAGTATATTTATTATTTTTAATTTGAGGCATGGTTGCAGGGAAAAAGAATCTTGTTAATAGTAGAAGCAGATGCTGGATGCATTTTAAAGACTGGGGAACCATACAACAAAGTTACTGGCTCTGGATTATCCTGAAGTCTAGGGAAAAAAAACAGATCAGGATGCACTGCATAGGTAAGCAATTGTCAGAAACTTCATCTTTTTTGTAACCATATAATTCTTAACCACTTTCCCAATTTCAGTAGGATAGGAAAGACAACCTTGGGTTATTTCAGAATTCTGCATCTTTTAACACAGGTTAATTCCATACCCACACACCAAAAAAAAAAAAAGGAAAAAATCAGCTTCTCATTTAATATTCCTTCCTCTACATCTAAGAGGAAATGCAAGGTACTTCCCTCATCTGGGCACTTTCCTCATACCACTGCCACTCATTTCAGCTTACTTGCTTTATTGTGTCTATTTTAGTCCTTCAGGGTGGAATGATAAGGTTTAACAGGGATGTCAAATGATACAGAAAGGATACCTTTAAAAAACATTATCATGCCATTCTCTAAGAAAGGAAAATATACTAAAGAAACTGGTTATGGATTTTATACTGACTGAAGATGCTTATGACAAAACAATTTTTGTAAAATTTAGTGCACAACTATATTCATAGTACAATATATAAGAAACAGAACTAATAATAGGTCAAAATTTTGTGTGTGGCTTTAATAATAGCTGTGCAATGTTTGTTTGACAAGCCAAGGCAAAGGAAGCTTCTGTAGAGCTTCTAACAGTTTTATGGACTCATGTACAAGAAGAAAATTAACTGAATTTGTTTCATTTTATCCAGTATATTAATTTCATTCCATTCAGCATGTTAAAGTGATCTGCAGATATCCTTAAGTCTGCAGCATTATTATATGATAAAGTATATATTAAACAACAATAAAGCCCCACCCAAACATAACTATCTGTTTCGGGGTTTTTTTTAGTTCTCCAAACCTTGTTTGGCTGAGGCTCTGTTTTTGGTTTAATAAGTTGGGTTCCAGGAGGAATCATTCCTTTTGGAGGATCTTTTACTTTCACTTCTAGTCCAGCATCTATAAGCAAACAAAGATCAAGTTTAAAAAAATAAATATAAGGGGATATATCAGTTAAACAGTAACAAAGTTCATCTGTGCTACAATTTAGAGTAAACAAAATGACCACTTACTTATCTGTCTGCCAAGATCAACACTTGCAGTTGCTTCACGGTGCAAGGTATTAATTTTTGAACATTTCCATTTTCATATGTGGAAATTCACAGAGATGTGGTTTCATGCTGTTGTTAGATATCTGTCACAGTGTATGTACAAAGCACTACCAGGTAATTTTGCATCGTAATAGTGTCTGCAGAGTTATATTTCAAGGAATGATAAACACAAGTCTAATGTTTGAGAGGTGCAAGAGAAAGCTTCTGGAGAGGCAGTAGCTTATACAATACTGTACTGCTACAGAAGCTAATTGCTACATGTCGGACAGATATCAGAGCCTGAAAAGTCACATCATACAACCAGAAAAGGCCTATAATGTAAATAATTGGCATATTTAATTACCAATGCTGTTACAAAACCTGAAGGCACTGGAAAGTGACATCCTTGTTCATTAAAAAAAAATATATCTGGAGAAAGACACAAAAATTTAAGTAATAAACAAATATAACCCTGAGTAATGACCTTCAAAGGAATTGCTCATCAATCACTGTTAAAAGCAAACTGCAACAGTAGATATTTTTGTGGTTTTCGTTTCATTTTACAGAGTGACCCTCTGAAGAACAGCATCTTGAAAAGAAGCATCCAGACCAAGAAATAAAACTGTTGGTTTCACTAACATCCTTTTAAACATGCCTGGCAGTAACAGAAGCAATCTACAAGCATCAAGAACCTAAAAGGTCTGAAACAAAGAGAAACTGTTACCAGTACCTAAGGAGTCAAAAGTTGACAGAATTATGGGTCAAGCACCGGTACATGAAAGCTTCAGAGGGCATAGTCTAACGTAATGATTGAGTCAGAAAGTTCCATTGCAGAAACATGGCATATCTGAGTATTAAGAATATACTTATACCTGTTTAATAGTGAAGGTTAAGCACTATATTTATAATTTCTAAAGTTTACCCTACACAATGCTTGAGGATGGTAGAACTTGTGTAAAAGCATAAGAGCAGCGGATTTAAGCTACAGTATAAAGTTTTCTCCAGAGATGACACACTGGAAAAAAATACAACTGAGTACATTGCAGGCTCCTATGAAGGCAAATGTTCCTCTATTTGAGGAATACAGATAATCATTATTAACAATATTTTATACATCAAACCAAATCCCACTCCATTTCTACATGAATTATGTGTACTTGTGAGTATTACTATGTGTTTACTAAAGGTGCTGATCAGTTTTGGGAAAGATGAACTGCTGGTGCTCGTGAACTCACCCAAACCATCTGTCTTATCAAATGTGGGTCCAGCTTCAGTGTTTCTACTACCATCTTCACCATATTACCAGTAAGGCCAACATGACAGCATTCAAGATACAGAGTATTTTTGGAAGGGCACTCTATCCACCACATGCTGTAGTATCTCATAGCACAGTCCCCAAGACTGGCAAGATAACTAAAAGACTTCCAGCAAGGAATGAACCAAAAGCATTTAAAAATCAGTAAAAATAATTAAGAGTTCAGGTAGAGTCTCATTTAAGACCACACCTCCTCAACTTTTCAGAACAAATGACAGTGTGTATTTCAGTATTGTCAGGAACAATTTCGCCTTTCCTTAGGTTCTTCAGTGTTGGGCTGGCGTTTTCTTCCCTCTAACTATACTTCTTTGTCACTCTCAACTGAAACAAGACATTGCTCTTTCAACACTAAGAGTTGAGAATAAGAGAGTCTGTTAATCTGGTAGTCTAACCACATTATAAATACATGATTTACAACATATATTCCTATTTCAGTGCATGGGTTTTTTTCTCCTGATAAAAAAGAGTGATTTAACTAGAAGGCTTCTGAATGAAAACTTGGCTGCTAAGTTTTGCTATGAACTGTAATATTAAATCTTACGAGCATCAAGACATAGATGTGTCAGTATACAAAGTGGAAATAATATAAATTTATGCTTAAATATAAAGAAAATTAAGTACCTATTTCAATGCTATCTATAGTAACATGAATGGTGTAGAGTCCAACAGCTCCCGGAGTCCAGTTTGCACAGTATGTACCATCATTGTTGACTCTGATCAACATGTTTTCACTGGGTCTAGGCATAAACAAAACAATTAAAATCACTGAACAGTTATTGTCTTTTTGGACATAATATATGTCAAACGCATAATGATTAGCACAATGTTTAGTTCGGAAACGAATCTCCTTTTCTAGCAGATCATCTAAATACAATTTTTCCCTTTCCACTGTACAAACCTCCTATTATTTACTATGAAAATATAATCCTCTATTCCACATTTATTTATAGCAAATTATAAAAGTACACATTCAGAGAGTAGCTAATACAAATAAGGAAATAACGTTAGAATAATTAAGAAAAAAATATTTTAAATAAAATTGCTACATATAAGAAAACATAATACTTCTGTGTTTCTACCTTCAGACACAATTATCTGCCAGTCACACTTGGAGTCTGGGTCTAAGCAGAAGTGTCCTTAATTTAAGTCCCTATCCAAAAGCAATTTTTTAATGTTTACCTCTTTGGTGTTGGTGAAGCAAAACGTAGTTCTTCAAAAGAATAATTTTCATATGCCTATAAACAGATTAAATTCAAACATAAACAGTTACAAGTTATACCACTGTCTTGAATAAAAGAAAGCAGAGCATTTTCTTAAAGAACACATCAATCTAACTTTACACACCCCAAAAACATTGAGCAGGCCATCAGAAACAAATTTCAAAACACAGATATATACATACATATATATATGCACACATGAATGTGTTCACTGTCTCATTAAACAGCCATTATTCAGATAAGAAAGATTGCTACTGCTAACAAAAACCTTGTTAAATCTTTGAATCTCTTCAAATCTGACTTGTATAAAACCCTTTGGAATCCAGGCAGTGCACTGAAGACCATATGAATAGAAGAAAAAAGTATGTTGCAGGTAAAACCTGCAAAGCAGCCCAGGGGCTTCATCAATGACATTTCAGATCCTTTTTCTTTAAACTCCATGTGAGGATGAAATTCCCTCAACATTGAGGTGATACTTCCATTGACTTAGACTACACAAAACACCTGTTTCACTTCCATAGTGTCTTGTGAAATCACTGCTCTGAAAAGCCCCATAAGAAAACCGAGTTAGTCCTATAAGCCCACAAAGCCCCTCAGCAAGAATCTCTCTGGCTTGCAATAGCTGCTGGGTTACCAGATTCCCCTGTTAAATCGAAACCAACACAAGGTAGGACAAGAACCTTCGAACATATATATATATATATGCAGATCAGCCGTTTTGGGTATCAGTCCCCCAAACATGTAATAATTTATTCATATATTTTTATGAAGTGAGAAACTAGATTTTATAATCATATTTAGGTGTTTGTATCAAGTACTAATGTGCAGGCCGATGTAAAATGAAAATATCAGCGGATGTCTGCATTTTACACTGAAATGAGTGTGCTTAATAATGCTGGTAGGAAAACAGAGTATTTACAATGCCTTGAATTCATAAAGTTTTGGATGGAAAGGACTTAACTTGAAAGGAACCTTGGGAAGATTATCTGGAAAAGCACTAAATATGGAAATCAAGCATGTTTCAACAAAGAGGCACTTTTAAAATTTAACTTTGGTGTCTTTTTACTTTTATCTTTATGAAGATTCATAGTGTTATTATCTACTAAGAGGATTTTAAATGAACCCTTCAATTTCCATTTTCCCTTAGCCTTATTTCAATTAAAAAATGATTACATATTAACTAGCTGATGTTAAGCACTCCTCACTTCATCAAATCTACAAGAGTTTTTGAAAACCCATCATTTACCCCAGAGCATCTCATGCATTACAAAATATATCACCCTAAGAGTTGTGTGAGGAGATTTGACACCTCTCACTGGAAAAGAAACAGCAGGTACCTGTGGATAGTGGCTATCAGAAATATCATCTCAGCCCTAACTTAAGGAATAATGTTTTTCTGCCTCCCCTCGAGTCACTTTTAAAAGAAGCATCAAACCAAGAAGTGATGTTTGCAGTAGCCCAAATAAAACTGCCAAAATCACACCTTGATATGCACATGATTTAGCAAGAGCTTAAACCATTTGTTGTATGCTACATTGATTTAATAGTTTTTTCATTGACCTATTAAGACACTATTCTGTACTCAGCTGCACTATTTACAGACAGGTAGTGCAGCACTATCCTTTGCAAAAAAAACCCTGTGCCCTCTAAAATGTGCTAGTTTGCTGGTTCTGCCTTCCCCAATAAATCCCTACTGATTATGCTAAGTATTATCCTTCTCTACCCTCCTGGCTAATCCTGTCTCATTAAGCTGTGCAACTGTTAGCTGTACACAACATGTCACATCTCTTAACTGGGTCAGTATGGTACACATATGTAAATTTACTGCACGTGCTATAATATACTGAATCAAATCAACACTAGCTGCTCCGTTTTCACCTATTTAAAACTGCTCCTAGCAAAGTGTCTGAGCTGATCCATTTAAGTGGCTCATTCCATGAGATGCTACTTAAGACATATGCATTGATATAGAAATCATTTGTATGTCTTTTTTTACTATGCTAAGCTCTTATCTTTTCCTATGTTCACCTGTTCTAGTTTTAAATATGTATTGACTGCAACCCTCCAACTCCCTATAAATAAATATACTGGTTTAACTTTCCCTCACCATTTCAGTATCTGGTTTTATTTCTCCTGAGTGACTCAGACTAACTTGTTAATCTGTCTAATCAAAATCAAAGTCAACTTTCCTTTTTATGCTAATCCAATCTAACTGATTTAGAGTTTAAGTAATTGGCCCTTTTGATATATTTAGTTTATTGTTGAACTAATATATAAACAAAGTAATTTGCATTGAATATATTTTCAGACTGGGACCAAAAGTAAATACACATTTTTCCTTCTCTGTTGCATACCTTTACACACTTTGAATGCTGAATTCTATA
The DNA here is from genome assembly GCA_013397075.1 of Rhabdornis inornatus. Classification (NCBI taxonomy): domain Eukaryota; kingdom Metazoa; phylum Chordata; class Aves; order Passeriformes; family Rhabdornithidae; genus Rhabdornis; species Rhabdornis inornatus. Next base: position 826,954 of record VWZS01007209.1, read on the forward strand.
GTTATACTGCCAAAATTGCAGTAACTTACCTTCATCATTGTAATAGCAATATACCGAGCTTCTTTTACTATCATTGGCTCATAGGAGGAATCAAGCTTTGGTGAAGGAAGTCCTCCAAAGGTCATATCACTGCTAGGGGAAACAGCTGCTGCAGGACTCCCTGGTATCCGCTGCACTTTTTTAACTTGTTCTTGTTGCAAAGATGTTTTTTTCTGAGAAACAGGAATAGCTTTGACTTCTACCTGTAATAAGATGTGGAAGATGGGAATATGATTTAGTGAGAAGATACACATTATTTTATATTTGATGCAGTGCAGTGACAAAGTGCTTAGAGCACTCCCTGTAAATCTAGCTGCATCAAAACCCAATGTATCTACCCTTCATCTGCAAAGCCAAGCATAGCATCTTGGAAAGATGCCAATGGGCTGGGGAGAGTCACCCAACTGATTCAGCACACCATCAGCACAGGCTGCTGTCAGTTCTGCCAGCCCCACAGCACTCCTGGGAAGCAGCACACAGTCTGGTATGCCTAGGGAAATTTTCCCAGAACAGAAAAGCACAATGAAGTAGAAAGAGTCTTCCATGTGAGTGCATAGATTTTGGAGACAATCATCATGGCCACTAAATCTGGATCAGCAGTGGCCGGATTGGATCCTGGCCAGCTCTGCCACCTCACACCAGCACTGCACATATATACTGTGTTCTTCAATGCATGTTTTAACTGACTTTTTCCCACAGAGGTACCACAGATCTCCATTAGTGCAGGTAACAGCTAGCAGTACACAATTTTCTGAAAAAGACAGACAGACTACCTGGAAAATAAGTTTATGTGTTGCTCATCTGAAATCTGCAATAAAGTGCAGATATTTAAATACTGCAATTTTCACACACAGTTTTATCAAAATTTGACTTAATTTACCAAAAGTTAGATCACTGAATGAGTCCAGAAGAAGAGTGAATTGATTTAAGATTTTTGTCACTTTAATACATTTGTGAACAGTAATTAAATAATGAAACCAGAAATAATTTTGATAATATTCTGACATATCCTTTTCCTGATTGATAAGATAAAATCACTACTGAGAGTTTTCCACTTGTTCTGTCACTAATTTAAATCAGTAATCATAGAAGTTTCACTCAAGTAGTGCTTGTGACTAAGCTGATTCTTGTGTTACTGTTGTAAAACTGCTGCTCATTAATAGGTTTACAGCCCACTGTAAGACAACTCTCAATTATTACATCATATACACAGAACAGATTTGTGAGCTTTTATCACAGAAATCATGCCTTTGTAAAAGGTATTTCATCTACACTTGGGCTTGAACAAAACCAACTATTCCACAGTAGTAGTGGGCTTTGAAACACAAAAGTAACCTAATTCATTAGAACTACACGAAAACCATTTTGTGTTTGTTTTGTCTGCATTGCTTTACTACTTCAAATCAAGCAGCCCACTTTTATACAGTCCACATACATTTTACCCCAAAATGTGCAAAATTCTTCTAACTCAGCCTAAAGCTGTCAAGAACACCTCCTCTCCTTTCCAGTACTGAAAAACAGTGGTTAACTGAAGAGGCTGAAGGCAAACACACAAACACCAGTCTTTGCTACTTATTCTTATTAACTGCAAGGACTACAGGAACTTCCAAGTATAAAAACAGAAAATGGAAGAGTACTGTTCTAGTCTAAAATAAAGTAACTATAAGGTGCTCCATCATTGTGCTTCTGATTCTTTTTTTCCATCACAAAGTCTGTGGTTTATAATACTCTTTCCTGGCTTATGAATTAAAAAATGGATTCTTGCCGCTTTAATACATCAACATTGTCAAGCCTCACTTATGACTATTTATACCACTACACATGTGTAGTTGATTACAGGCAAGTTATGAATTGCATGAAATGGTGCTGGAAAAATACAGAATTTGGCAGTTTTCTGGATTTAAAGGTAAGAAAGTCTGACTACAATGAATTAATGAATGCCACTTTCTGTCCTACACGAGAGTATTTTGTTGAACACCTACAATAAAAACTAAAAGCCAGCAAGAAGAAGCAGAACAGCCAAGATTACAATAATTACCTTCATATTAGGAACATGAACAACATCCCCATATTGGTCTTTTGTTTGTACTGTAATAACAGTTGGCCAACCACATCGGATGTCATCCTTATTCAAAATCAATGATGTTTTTTGAGGATCAGCATATGAATCAGGCTGCAGCCACCTACAGCAGAGAAAACCACCTAACATTAAAATCTCTTACAGCCTCCAAAACAAATGTCTACAAATCTGTACAAATGTGACATAGAGCTAAGAGACACAGAACATCTGAATGCCTACATGGTTTTACCTAATGTATTATTGGAAACAATATAGCCAAATAGTTTTATTTAACTAATACTTCAAATAATTATGACAGTTCTATAGCCAGTTAAAAGGACAACCAACAGTGCAGTTTTACCTTGCAAGTCGTCCACCACTTGATCCTGGTACACAAGCAATGAAATCTTCCAGGAATGACTGCTCGTTGCTTTGTACCTGCAGTGGAAGACTTCCTTCGAGAGCTTCTAAAATGGTTGGTGAATGAGATAGTGCCAAGCCTTTCCCAAGAATGCCTGAGTGAGATTTGCACACCTTTTTTTTTTTCGGCAGAGGTTGGGGGTGAAAAGAGAGACATAGAACAGCGTTTCAGTAACATGCTGACATTTCACATAACATGACACAATTGGTACAAACATTTTGGGCATTTTACACCATTCAAGAAGAATAAACCTTACTCTGATAAAAGCCTTGAAAAAAGCCATCTCAGTCTATTAAACAATAATTTATGCCAAAAGAGGTTAAATGACATTTAATTGAGGGAGATTCAGCATTAGCTTCCATTGCACTCAACAAAAGGCCATCAGCAAACCAGAACAACTGCAATCATTATTTGGGACTTGATTAACATCACTGTTCAAAAAAAAGTGATTTTATTTCTCTAATTACAAAGACATGTAAAACACTTATTTTGGTAACATTTAAAACTTGCCAAATACTGCAACTTCAGCCAAGCAGATTTTGAAATACTTAGTCATCTAATGTTCTGTTTGATATTATATGCATTTTTTTTCCAAGCAGATTCATTGTAAAAAATGATTTCATGTAAATACTAAAATTGTGTATGATTTACTTAAATTAATAAGCTGGATTCCATTCTACTATAAAAACCTTACAAATTATTTTCTTCTGTAGCAGTCAGAAAGTTTCAATGCAACTATGTGTTTAAGTACATTGCAATAGATAAAAAGCTGCAGCAAACCTGTAAGGCTGCCTCTTCAAGTATCTCAAGATCCTCTTCGAACTCACTACCTGCTGGAAAAATATAACAGTTATATGGGAAGTTATCTACATATTACAGAATATGAGATTGAACCGTGTTTTGTGAAGCCTTTTATATTTCAAGTTTCAAGTTTGCATAATGATGTGTCATACTGTTCAATCAGCAGCTGAAATATTAATATTTCAAATAACAAAGTAAACATGCAGTATTGTGTAGTTCAGTGCACACACAAATGAACAAGGTAAGTTACATATAACAAAAACTTGGTGCTTATCTTTTTATCTCCAAGACAGTATGTATGGCAAGTCTTTGGATGTGACTAGATACTTTCAGAAAGATTTTGAGAGGTCAAGATGGTTTCTGGGAAGCAGTATCTCTAAGTATGCAACAGCTGCTCCCTTTTAAGAGCTTACCTTTGTAAAATTATTTGAAAACCTGATAAACTCTGCACAATTTTATAAATTATGATTCTTCCTAAGACACAAAGCTCAAATACACACTATTACACAGTACTTTTTCTCACAAATATAATTCAGAAGTCTGATTCCAGGGTGACCAGAAGTGCCAAACACAGTCTTTTAACAGAAGAGTGAAATAGATAAGGTTACCATATTTCTACTCTCTTTTAAAAATATGTCAGGCAATTCTACTAGTCAGAAGAAAGAGAAATAAGAAAAATAGAGTCCCAAGGCAATTTTCAAAATTCAAAGAAATAAAGACCTCTAAAAACTGACCTCATAAGTAAACTACTACCAAATTTGATACAATTAAGAATGTAATAATGTTAAATACATCGACCAATTTCACACTGCTGTTTAAGTCAGATCTTGGTCATAGACCAGATCACTCTCTTGGGAAGAAGCATCTTAAATTTAAGTCTTTAACTGGCAAGAAGGAAGAACAACCTTTTGAACACGGTAACTTGAACAGTATTTGGGTGTAACTCCAAGACAGTTTTCCTAATATGCAAAGAAATCACTTCCTGATCCATCTTCCTTTGGAGCAAAATAGGTTTAACATTGTTAGGTCCTTCAAAACACTTTCCTTCTTAATATTTCTAGAGGAATACTCACACAAATATTTGACTACTTGCACACTGAATATACCAACTACAATAATTATTAAAAGTAAAACTGTAGAAATGATAACAAAGTATGAAAAGTCTACTAAAAAGGGCCTTCCTGTGTCTATGCATTACAAGGAAGTCTTTTATATGATTATTGATTCTATAGATTCTATTATTCTATGTATGTTTTTCTTTAGGGAAACTTCCACAAGTAAGATGACAGGGCTCTGCAGATTAGGAATTACAGTATTAAAGAACCATTTCACTTGCAGCAAAAGGTAGAAGATACATAACCTAGGATGCAGAAAAAAGAAAAGAAGTCCGATACTAAGGCATTTAAATGTTGCTCTACAAAACCACAGCTTTACCTCTTTTTCTGCCACAATGTTCTCCTGAGACATCAGGCAAAACACTCAAAGCAAAATGACACACAACTGAAAAACATCTTAAAAGGCTGCACAGTAGTTTCCATTTGCAAATACTACCACTGTTGACCATAATTCACCGGTTTTGTTTACTCAGAGGGTACAGTGGTCATGTAGAGAAACAATACACTTATATACGACACACACTCTAATCTTAGCAGCAACATTAAAAGATTTGGTTCAAGTTTTTGAGCTTATGTTAGATAAACAGGCAGACAAATCAATTGCCATTAGATCAGTAATCAGGAAACTCCTTACAGACAATGCATCTATCCCTCCTCTCTTGCAGATCATACACAATCAATTTTATATGCAGATGTGACTGCACAGGTAACTTGACTGTGTATTTTATTTCAAATTTATATGGGATAGCATAAAGCCTATCTATGTGTCACCCTTCTTGTTTCAGGCATTTATACAGAACAAACATAAAAAGCTCCAACAGAGAAGTACCAACTATTGTAAAATATGGGAGATTAAATTATAAGGACTTCAATTTTCTTGTTGTTGTATAGAAGAACAGCAAAAACCAAGAGAAGCCAACAAACTAAGGAGCTTGGGGAATAAGAGATGAGGGCACTATTTAACCTGTAGAATTGCCTGCACTTTGGAGAGTAAAATACAGATCTATTAGTTCAACTTAGGTGCCTCCTTACAACATAAAGTAAGAAATTTCTACACAATCCATCCAAATAGGCAAGCAGAATACTGAATTAAAAATACAAAGTGGGTTTTGTGATTGTAACTCCACACTGATTGGTGCTCTCCTGCTCATTAATCCACGCTTCCACTGAAAACAGTATCTGAGCTTTGATTTGTGGTCCTAAATTAAAATGATCAGACAGATATCCTAGTATGTATTATGAGCCCATTTTTCCTATATGCTGATGCTATTTAAGAGAAATTATATTACTTCTAAAACGGCTGCATCATTAGACGTTCTAATTCCATCTCCATATCCATTAATTTTCATAAGCTCATTTTTCCTTATATTTTGAATTGCAGTTGGGTTACTAGAAACCTTTATTTGCAGCATGTGCTCTAAAATGATGTGATTTATTTTCTAATTGTAAAAAAAAGCTATAGTAGAAATATTTCTAGTGATGTCTATAGATTAAATGGTCACTTTCAACTTTAAAACAGTAATTTTAAATTCTGTAATTCAATGCTGCAGGTATTTTTTCATTCAGAGAGGTGTGGAGTGTGGGGAGAAAAAAAACAGTGAAAGAGAAATACAAAGATGGTACCTGCACATTTATGAAGTACCATGAGGAAACTGTGGGACACAGTTCATACAGTCACACACTACCTGTGGATGGGGTGAGTCCATTCAAATTTAAACGACCAGGTCTCCCTCCTCCCCATATGCACACCAAGGGAAAACAGCAAACAGAAAATACTGACAACTTTATTGTTTGATTAATTCAGTTTGAAGACTCCATTTTGTATTATTATCTCTAATTAAAAGCAACAATAAGGTTTAAATGTACTATTAATTCAGAAAACACGGACAATGATGAAATAATGAAGCATGCTCTTACCAATAGGAAGCGCTAAATCCTTCTTCATCAAAGCTGCTGCACATGATCCTCCTAAATTTGCCAGTTCCTTCTCCAGCTGAATAATACCCTTCAAATAAAAAAATTAAAACAAAGTTAGTGTCTCAGAAAATAGGAAAATAAATACATTTACCTGACAATATTTTATCTTAAGAAAAACTGTGTGTCCCGGTTTGAAGCTTCTCAGTAATGTATTTTGTGTCATACAGCTACTCCCATGTTTTGCTGTGACATAGGACAGTGTACCAAAATTTTTAGAATAAAAAAGTATGTTTGAAAACAATTATTTAAAACTTTTCTTTAAATTATAGACTTAAGCTACTGGCTAGCATATTTTAATACTGAGCGTTCAAAACATGCAAGCAACTTTGTTTGTAAATGCTTTAAAGAAAAAGACTGACATGAATCTACATAATTTTTTTGCTTAAGCAAAAGTTATTTCTATTCAAACACTGACTAATTACATCACCTGTAGGAATTATAAATCTGATTTTGCTGAAATCAGTGGGACCACCATAGAAAATAATCTTATGGTATGTTTTTTTTATCTGATATATAAAGAAATTCAAAAGAATTCCTGAAAACCTGAAGACATGATTTAGCTTGAGCAAAATTCAGGAATAAGATGGGGTAAATCTTCTGTGTGGATTGTAGCATAAGCAAGATGCAGACCCTGTGAAGTTCACAGGAAGCAACAGGCCCAAAGACTCCCAAGATAAGGGAAGACTTATTTTTGTGGATTTATTATAAAACATACTAAGCGTTTTCAGTAATCTCTTAAAATAAGCTAAAAGAAAGAACTGGGTCAATGACATGAAGAAATTTGATCTTCCTTTTGCAATAAACAGTGGTGGAAATGATTCATGCCCTTAAAGGCAAAATGAGGAGACCACTGGGTAAAAACCTGAGGCAGCCTAAATGCACACAGCATTTCCAAGGACTTTGAGAGTTCTGATGTAAGTGAGCGCTGTAACTAATTCAAGTATGTCATTCAGTTGGCAGTGACAGTAGAGAGCCCCACACTTTCGGATCTTTGATGCAAGAGTAGGCCAGAATTTCAGGAAATCTTATATCCCACTGACATACAAGATAAAATCACACTATGTTTTTGCAGAGTGTCACAAACCATGCAAAAAGCCATTTCAGTAATATCCTGATTAAAGAATTCCAAATGAATAATGTCTTCAACAAAAAATGTTAGAACTTTTATAAAATTAATCTAAAAATATTTTGCTAATGTCACTTAGTCTTAAGTGGAAATACAATTTTTTTTACCCTCGAAAATTTATTAGGTGCATTTATTATGTGCAACAATTATAACTATCTCACTTTTTCCCTTACCTCATCGCTTCCTGGACTAAATTCATATCCAATTGCATAACATTTGAAACCATAAAAACAAGCTTTTTCATCTTTCACATAGTCTGATGCAGTCTCCAGAGAAAAAAGAGCTTCATTCCCTTAAAGACATAAAAGGATAAATTAAATAAATAATATATTCCTCCTCCTTTCCTGTATTTCTTTTACATAAGTATATATGAAACCCAGCCTTTGTATGTAAAATGTGAATTAAAACCATGGCAAATACAAGCAGATCAATACTTCAAGCAAGAAACCCACTACAGACATAATTAACTTGCCAGCTTGGATAAAGACCCTTCTTTCACTTTGTTTGCCAAGGTAATTCTGCAGAAAAATCAAACTTCCTTTAATTATTGTAGTAACTTACATTTCTAGTAAGTACATCAATATTTCTCTATTACCTGGCAATACTAACACCATGGTAGGCCATCCTGAAGATCCAGAGAACTTTTTCAGCTCTATCCATGAATTAAGGTTTTCATGAACAGAGGTATGCTTTGGTCCAAATCCCAGGCTCTGTGCAATTCTGACAGGAATTAGTAAACGAAGAACATCCTCTGACTGAGCAGTGCCACATTGAGTGTCAAACTCTATTGTTATCCACCTGACACATTCAGGAAATGTTACCTAAAACAAAGCAATAGTTTAATTATGTCAAAGCTTTTGGGATTCTTGGACATTTTTTTTTTTACATTTACTTCTTCATTTCCATTTGGCTGTAAGTATGATTTAGTCTACAAAAGTGATTTAATTATGCAATTCTACACAACTGTTTTGATAAATTAACATTAAGCTAATTTATTCCTTGAAATTCATGTACACCTGAAATGCTTTGCACTTTACCCAACTAGAATCCTGTATTATAACTTAATATTCTGATTAAGTATTTGCACTGGCACCACTTGTGATTGTTTTTAAGAATTCTGTAGAGGCTCATTAAACAAAACAACCACAGACTACTACAAACATTGAACTCTCAAATACCTTTTTCAAACTCAAACTTCAAACAAACATAACGAATACCTGTTTTGTGCAATCCCAGAAAAGTACAGAGCAGCTGAATCCCACTTGCGAATGTGGCCTGCAGTACAATATATAGCTACAGAAATTCAAATGCAGTAACTACTAATCGCAAGGCTTTAGACATGCTCCGTAAAATTTCAGGACAAAAGTAAGCATTATTGCATCAGGATGATCACATGGTAACTACATTTTCTGAGTGGATGTCTTGTTGTCCCACAGGACAAGCACTGGAAGAGTGGAATAATAATTTATGTCCTGTTCATGCTCTTGATTATAGGTTTGTTACTTCTGGATGTTAATTTGACTAGAATTGACTTTTAAGTATTTTTACAAAACATTGTTTTAGCGTTAGGTAAGAAAGTCTGATATGTGGTTATATACTCTATATGTAAAGCTTTGAACTTCTACTATCTGTACAGTCAGAGCAAAGAAACACTGTATGACAGCAGAAAAATCTAAGACTATGCAAATTTAGGGACTTAGAGTGGATACCTGAGTTATGGGATTAAAACTTCATTATTTTCCACTATAGTTGATGGAGAGTTTTGTCCAGAAAGCAGTACAGCAATAATATAATGAACTGTCTTCTATATTAGACAATATTAATTATCATCCACAGTGACAATTTTTCAGAGAGCAAATGCTGACTCAAGAAAACTCATGTGTCAAGCTTTTGAGAAGCAGCATGTGCACTTAGAAATAGTGCTCACCTTATAGTGTGTAACAGAGGCAGGTTTATAGGGATGCTCGCTTTCTACAACAGCATAGTGATTGGAGGTAGTACAAGCTGAAAGCCCTTGCTCTGGCTGGTTTCCAGTGGTGCTGTCTGTAGACTGATTTGGATTAAAAGCTGGAGGGGCATATTTCTGATTCAGAACCGCCACAGAAGGAAGTAGCTGTTGTACAAGGCCAAAGACCTCAACAGCAACCTGTAACATAACACCACATGGGTTACTACAAAGTATTGTAACTTGGTGAAAACAATACTTCCAGAACGAAACTCTAATACTTCCATCTCTCTTCAGTGGTTGTTTGAACATTCTCAGAATATCAGTAACAACAATTCTTTCAGTCATTTTGCAATTCTGCATCTACACAATCCTGACAGAAAAAGCACCACTACATTAATCTCTTCTTGGAGACCGGCCAAAGCTAAAACAAGAATCTGTATATAACTGTGACATCCTTTCTCCAAAATAACTTCTACTAAAACCTTGAACATTAACAAACAGTAAGCACAAGTCCACAGAAAGTAAATACAATACTAAAGTTATAATTCAGTTATACTTCATAGCCATATTAATACTGGAGGATTTTTCAAATATTCAATTTATTTTAATGAAATATTTTAATGAATATTGAAAATATGAATATATGAAAATATTTATGAATATTTTAATGAAACCTTAAGCATCACACTGTTCCCTGTAATCTTCACAATATTTTCTAAGCAGAGGAACACTTCTACAGCAAAACACTTGGTTGTTTCATATCCCAATTCCATGAAGAAACAAGGTAACTAAAATCTGGCACTGGCTTTCACAACGCATCTGGCTAGATTTTAAGCGGTTAGTTCTATTTCCTCCTCCTTTAAAAAGAAGTCAGAGAGCATCTTAGAGCTCATGAAAAAGCAAGAAAACGCAATAGTGTCTACTAGCTAAGCATTATTGACATTTGTAGATCTAATAACAGATTTCAAGAGTGTCCCAGACCAGGCACATGCAAGAAATGCCATGGCACTGGAAAAAATGTTCTTTTATTTATAGATGACATCTTTCAAACTCTAAATTTGAGAGAAATAATCTTAGTTTTTTGTTATACAAATTTTATTTTTACAGTAAAGAGCAAAAGCATTTGCTTATTGAATTATTTCCCATTAATGTTCATCAATGAGCAGTAAATGGCATTCTTCTCATTTCTCATCTTTTCCTACTTGTAAAGCCTGTCATATTTCTCTGCTTCCTTAAGGTATTTTTTATCATGTTTTCAACTCAAGTTAAAAAAAAAGGTCATTACATGAAAGTTTTTGACTCATGGAAAATTCATGAGACATTATCAAATACAAATCACAAATTCACAAAAATAGTAAGAAATCAAGATGCTCAAATTTTCAGAGTAAACCTTTTCTTGCATAACATTCATACATTTCTTCAGTAATTTCTGCTGAGGAGCATACCTTGGGAATAGCTGCTGCTACTGGTCCTATGTAGGCTATGATGAGGGGAAGCAGCATTGAAAACAGACTGGAAGAGCTGAGTACTTCTGGAATGTCTTCAGCTAAATAAAGACAATTAGAACAGAGGTATTATGAATAAATGCTATGGTTCAAAGCACATCTTATTTTTCTGGTTTTCCCCTTGTGAGTTAAACTTCTATTTCCTAGACTATTTTTACTTCAAATAGCTTTCATTATTTAGGCACTTTTGAATTCTGAGTCTGCCAAGTCCACCCAAGATAAATGTGTCATTATATACAATTCTCTGTTGAAAAATGTCATTCTCTTAGAGCATTACTTCATTGCATTCTTTGCCATTTTGTGAAGCTGCATTCATATTCTCTACAGTATACAAGTTAGCACAACAGTCCTCTCAGCCCTTAAAAATTAGTTTTATAGAACTATGTAATATCTGGACATTTTGGCTACAATGGCCGATATCTAAATTTCTCAAAAAGGGATATTTAAGTGCTTATATATTAATTATATTAACCGGTCCTACTGATTACAACCTCTGTGCAAAACACTCATGAAATTTGTAACTAACCCATCATGGAACATGTTTTGGAAATAAAGAATCTTACCAGCTTTAATATGATACTTGCTAAATTGATGAGCAGATTTACACAAAGGATCTGACTATAATATCACAAGCATAACTCAATGACATAAAAGTTACTCACAATTTGACACCTACAGGAATGAAAGGTTAGAAAAATATTTTTTGGAAAGCAAAAGAGAAACATTATAGCTTTTGTATTCAGGTGATATTCTACTATTATGGCTTGCTAAACACAATAAAAAGTTTTGAAAAGTAAAGTAAATTTTCTCAAGCCTTACCATCTACAGCAAGAGCTCTGTGCAACAAGTCTTTGGCTGCTCGTACAACAGCACTCACAACAGAAAGAGCCCTGCTACAGTTTTTGTCTTCTTCATTAGCTTTGTTCAACAGTTGTGACTGCAGATCTCCATCATACTCACTCCTGGATAGTGGATTAAGTTAAAGTAAGTTCACAAACCCAAAATCACATTAAAAAAAAACCTGACTAATTTTTGGCATAGAATAAGCAAAAAAAAATTATGATAAAGCAAAAAAACCCCGAAGAAACCACAGAGGATATTTTGGAAGAAAAGTCTCACTGTTAGTCCTTTGCAAGAACTTTGTTTGCAAAAAGTATAAAAAGCATTTTTCTGAAATGTTTTTATCTCTAGATGCCTTTTAAACCACAGAAATGTATTAATTGCTATGCCCTTCCAAAGCCAGTTGCCTGTCTTAGTAAAAACAAAGCAATGTTCTGCTTCACAGAAAGAAGTGAAAATTTCTTAATGGGTATTTCTGCATTTTCATAAGAGACAAAGATTCTCCCTTCTTATTTCAAAGAGTAATTATGGCTTTGAAGTACCGTCTTGGGCTTACCCTTAACAAATAGTTCTTTCTTTTAAATCCACTCTGTACATCAAATTAGGCTCTCCGAAACAACATTATGCATTAAGCCATTTCAATAAGGTTCAATTTGCTTTTTCAAAGCTATCAAATGACAATTACAAACTAATTCAAGCCTTCAGTATGAAAGTGATTAAGCTTTGGCACAGAGAAATGAAATTACTTAGTCAACATGTAAAACAAAACCTACCATTCTCTTTTGGATATCTCATGTTTGTCCAGTAGCATTCTGAGGACTCGTGCCTCAGAACGTTCAGAAATTTTACTTTGAGTAGTTCAGTGAACAAGGATATCTCTCCTTCTCTGTGAAGTGAATCAATCACTCTTACAAAAATATTGTTTTTTCAAAGTGTCTAGAATTGTAGCTTTGCTGTCAGCCTTAAGCCTTTTTTCAGTTGAATTTTGTAGCCACTGATAGTAGGTGCAATTCAACTGAATACTGTTTCAACAAATCCCTCCAAAACTTTTCTGCCCTTACCAAAAAGCATGTTAACTTCTGTATGTGGTCTTTCTTCGCATATACCTAAGAAACAATTCTACTGATATCTGAGCATCCTCCAAACAAAATGGAGCGTGACTTTCACAAGCTGTTCTGTAATAGTTGACTGAACAATTGTTTCTTTGCTGTAGGCAAATCAGAACTTCAAATCACTATATATCAATCAAACAGTGAGTCCTCAAACTAAGTCCATAACCATCATCATGCATTAGAGAACATTAAGTTTATCTTGTCCACACAAACTACAAAAGACACTGTGATTACAGAACAGCAGCTGCAATTTTTCTCAACACAACTTATTCTGTAACAGTTCCGACTTGTACCACTAGTCTTTCAAAAGCTTCTTTGAACTTTATCAACTGAAACAAAAAAACCTGAGACTACTCTGATCTGAAGATAGGACTTCGGTGTGGGTTTTTTTCATATGTTAATTTATCATTGCTTGAATGCCTTGAAGTTTCCATTACTGAAATTATGTCCTTTTGATAGCGTTGAAAACACATAATCACAGAATGATTATATGCAGGTGCTTTATTGAAGAGCTCTGGGAATCAGGCGTGCAGGCCCAAATCTGACTCCCATATGGATCTGAGATGAACATGTTTTTATACCNCCTTTCTGAAATCAAAGGAATTGTTATTTCTCTTTAATTTTCTCTTTTGCCTGTATAAAAGCAGACAATCTAGGAGTGAAAATAGACATTTTCCATGTCTTTCATCCTTCTTACATAATGATTTAATTTATTTAGTCTCCTGGAATCTTGAACTTTATTATCAAGTATCAATTATGATACTTAATAATAAAGTTCAAGATTCCAGGAGACTAAACAAATTAAAGTATCATGATCTGCACCACAGCAATTCCATTCTTTAATAGGCAATTATTGTTTTTACTGCCAAGCTGGATCTTTGAGCAGAATCTCATGTTTCAAGGTAGTTTAGTGCTATCTTATATCTTCAAATATACTATTACTATCATTTTGCAGTTCACTTTATTTCTTCATATTTTACCTTCTTTAAAACCTTCCTAAGAGCAACATGTTCATGTGCTTGTTAATCTAAAATACATCAGTTATGTAGTGTTACTTTTTCGTATCTTCTACATCTTTTATTATGTAGGTACTTCTCACACTATCAAAGATAAAAGTAAATTATTATTCATTGAATTGTTTATTCCTTCCATCTTCTCTTGATCAGCCTTGTAATGCCAGTTTGAAAATCATGTCTTTGTACAAATCAGGGTAAGCACCCCAAACACAAAAGCAATGCTTTCTGCAAAAGCATTACAGGGGAATTCCTACTGTCATCCTGAAAGACTGAAGTAAAGATCCCCTGCAGGACAGTCAGATGTTTCAGCTGATTTTCTTCAGGCAATTGCAATTTCTCTTTCTATACCTTTCAACTCTAAGTAAGAGAGGAAATAGCTCCTATATAAATAGACCTTGCTTCACTAACCTGATGCAGTTATTTTTGGAAACTGAAGAACTGAATAAATTGGAGATACAAATGTGCCAGTGAGTAATCTCTCAGATATCTTTTGTGGTATAGAAAAAACAGAAATTGAAATAGTGTATTTTATGAGTTCCCCATACTTAGAGCTTTAAGGTAATAAACAATGGACCTTGTAAGAAGTCAACTATCACATTATTTGTCAAGTCATAAAATCCAGAGAACCTACAACAAGACTGGAAGAGGCATCACAAACACATTCTGGATGCATTTATTTCTATCACTTCTCAAAAACAGATGTGGTATAATAGCACTGTGATGGTTTCACTCACTTTTCTTGGAAATGAATCATTACAACATACAAACCTGTAATAAAGAATCTGCGGGATTTGCCCTCGTGTTTGGTTGGTGCCATTACTGCTCAGACTGCACGTACTAAATGTAAACGTTACACCATCTGGACACTGAACTGTGGTCATTCCACCATCTCCATTGGCAGTCCGGCTTCCATAATTCCTCAAACGAACTGCGTATTTCACATTTTCCTTAGAAAGGACAGTAAAAATAGGTTACAGTATAAAACAAGTATCTAATGACTTCATGGTATATGAAAGTTATTATTTTACATTAATACTGGAGAGTCTGAAAAGTCCTTCAAAGCACTCTACAAATGAAATTAAACAAAAAAACCCCCAGCATTTAACAAAAAAGAGAGCTGTTCCATGTTCCCAAATTATGGACCATAACTTAAATTACTACTAATTACTTGAAGAGTAAGCAGATATCCAAGAAAATTAACTATCAATTTGCACAAAAAAAGTTGCACTTTCAAAAATATTCTAAAATTACTAAGCAACTACAATCTATCTTATGCAATTATAAAAACTGGGAATTAATTTCTTCTAGCTGACAGGATTTGGAATTTTTAATTTATAGGTTAAAACTGAGACTTTATGAAGTACATGTCAAGATCAACTTGTGAATGGGCACCCAAAAACCCAAACAATTTACACTGACCATTTCAATTTTGTTATCTAAAGAAGTTGTATGAAACTTACAGACGTGCTTTTATTTTATTTACCTTCAGTGGCACAACTTTGTCAAGTCTGATTTCAGCTATGTCACTAGGAGAATCATCTGTGGTGTAAGTTCCTTTAACCAGTTCTAAAGAGGTCCATCTATGAGAATGAGTTGCATCTCCAGTATGATCACTCTGATTCAAAGAAACAAAGTAATTTTAATACACTTATAATGTAAACATATGACACACAGTTGCAATTGTGCAACTTGTGTTTCACTGCATCCATTTTTACACATGGCATTACAAACAAAAAGATGAAAAACCTGCTCAGAGTCAACAGTAAAGCCTTTCCACTAAAGAGGAAGTTCCTGAGCAGAGGTTTACTTCCCAGAGTAACCTATGCTTGTCCTTCGGAAGAGATAATAATCATCAGTTATAGTGAACAACTGTGTGCAAAAGAAAGTTTTGCTTCATTAGAAGAACGCACAATGCAGTTTTATGCTGCTTCTAAGAGTACATCAACAGCACATGAAACAGCTGTAGGTACAACCTGATCATGCTGGTAGGCCATTACCCTTTTCTTCAATACTTGGTTTTAACCTCATTTCTTATCTTCATTAATGGTTTACAGAGACGTAATTGGTACTAATTTACATTTAGCTCCAGAAAATGAAAAGTCCCCGATACTTCAAATATTACTTGTAATAAAGGAAGAGTTCAAGACAGTAACAAAGATAAAGACCCTCCTAGATATGGTATAAAGCTTGTAATAACAAAAACATCTTCACCACAAGCAAAAAACTCTACTACTATTGCACTGTTTTACTGGTACCTAGACTGAATATGAAAATATCACATTGTAAAACATACTCTAAAAAAACTGAGGTGCTTTTGTTCAATTTTTTTTCCCAAATGCAGTACTTACATCATCAACTAATACCTCCAACTCATACTCATGAATTCCACCTCCACCATAAACAGAAAATCCTACTACAACTACACCAGGTTTGTCAACAAAGAAACATATTGCATCAGGGGATCCATTCCCAGTATTCCAGCTTCTTCCCTGACTTGTTTTAGTGAATCGATTTGGAGTGGATTTGACAGAATGGAGAGAATTCAGTCCATCAACCTGTGGAAAGTTAAATACAGTTGTCAGAAAACATTAACTGCTAAATGTTAGGCAACTTTAATAAATTAAAGTGAATTAAATTAGGGGATTTTTCAACTGGGTAAATTTTAAAAGTCAACTCATAAATCACAGAAGACGCCACTACTTAGCCTTTTAGTTAATACTGACTAAAGAAAAAAGAAAGTATTTCTGATAATTACAAGGAATAATTAGGAAGCCAACTTGCTTTTTTAAAGTATTTAAATATATATTTTATAGGATGAATTAACAAAAAATACAGATGAGCTGTACTAAAAGAAAGGTTAGGTATTTCTGTCTTAGGTACAGTCAAGATTAAGATAGGGCAGAAACAGATGTTACATAATGGTAAAAACACCTTGAATCAAGATGTTATCAAAAGCTTGATTCTTTCTGTGATAAAAGCCTGTTGATTGCACAGAGACAGTGACACACCTTTAACAAAGTCAAACACCTTTCTGTCACTTAACAAAGTTATAGCCTCCTGAAAGGATTGTGTATGTACACAAATGTGCAGGCAAAAAGCAAAGTATTCAAAAATTCTCCATTTTAAACAATCTGCAGTATTCTGCAGCCCTAATGAAGTAGCTAATTATCAACGGTACTTCCCTAATACAGTGAATACATGCTTTTAAATTTATCTACACTACTCAAAACAGAGAACTCCAGAATCTCTGAAAGACGTGCACACCTCAAAAAAAATCCATCTCAGCCTGTATCACATTCATAATATGTTTGTCCTGAAACACTTCTAAAAATTATTTTAAAGCAGCTTTACCTCAGATCCTAATGCTGATGCTGTAAGCTCACTCACAATACTAGCAAGCAACCCACAGGTATTAGAAACCAGATGTGAAGAGAAAAGTTCATTTTCTCTTCTCAGGCTGTTCCGTACTGGTAAAACAACAATGACCAACATCTTTTCCAGCACTTCCCGAAAGCTTGTCATCCCAGAAACATTTTCTTCACTCTGCAGTATGAACAAAACCAATGATAAACGACATGGTTATTAAAAAAAACAAAACGCAAACTTTCATATATTGTAAGTATTAGGTAATTGAAATCTCTGTGACTTCATAAAGATAAGCAATGTCTAGAAGGTGGAAAAAAAAATTAAAATTCTCAAAGTTATCACAGAATGTATTCCTTTGTCAAAATAATTGATTAATGTCCCTAATTTCCTGAATGAGGTAGTGACGAGTCTTTTACTGCATTGGAAAGATGCCATATACAGGTGTCCTTCCCAGGAGAGGTCTCTTCTTTATCTACTATATAGCCATAAAACCTGAGGGCTTTAAAAGCATACATTAAAACACAGCAGATATATAGCTACCTTTGAAACTGTTCATGTAATTTTCTTCTGCAGCGTCTAAAAAAGAAACCTGGAAGCTTTATTGTTTTGGTGTTAGCAAAAAGAATCTTCTGTGCAAAGAGGTAAGACAAAACCAGTGGTGGGACAATTATAAACATAGTTGTTCTTTGCTGAATGAAAACTATGGAACAAATCTAAGTTTAGGCATCTATTGTGTCTTCTGCCTAGCAGTGACACAATTGCTTGTAATAATTATCCATGCTGAAAATAATTTGCAACAAGAAAAATAGAATCAGCTCTACTGATGAAAATCCAAAAAATCCAAATTCTCACCCCTTTGTCTCCCAAGAAAATATCCAAGTAGTGAACAAATATGGAAGTCAATCAAGCAAAGAAAACCTGTACAGAACACTTTTCCATCTTTTACAGTTAGGAGGCTGCGGTATCCAAGACACAAATATTACATTTGCATTTAATAGTGCCTGGTGGTTTTTTCCTTCATAAATTTGTACAGGGGCTTTCCAAGTCCATGAAAGCTTTTTAGCACAATAATGGCCTACAGGAGTATGTCCCACAGCTTAACTGTGTATTTTATGAAGAGCAGAAAACTTCTGACCGTATCTTTTGCTCTAAACATCTGGTAATGGTAGACTTTACACGTATCCTTCATTTACTTTTCTTGCATAATTCATAATTTTATATTATCTTACCCCTGTTTTCCTCCAAACTGAAGAATACTATTTAGTAGTCCCATTTCCCTGATTATTATTTTTACCCTTCTCATTCCTGTAAATCAATTCTAAAATAACAGAACTGCAGCAATACAGCATTAAAGAGCCCTTGATNAGAAACATTTTCTTCACTCTGCAGTATGAACAAAACCAATGATAAACGACATGGTTATTAAAAAAAACAAAACGCAAACTTTCATATATTGTAAGTATTAGGTAATTGAAATCTCTGTGACTTCATAAAGATAAGCAATGTCTAGAAGGTGGAAAAAAAAATTAAAATTCTCAAAGTTATCACAGAATGTATTCCTTTGTCAAAATAATTGATTAATGTCCCTAATTT
Organism: Rhabdornis inornatus; assembly: GCA_013397075.1. Lineage (NCBI taxonomy): Eukaryota > Metazoa > Chordata > Aves > Passeriformes > Rhabdornithidae > Rhabdornis > Rhabdornis inornatus. The sequence goes on from VWZS01007209.1 coordinate 845,872, forward strand.
CCTGAATGAGGTAGTGACGAGTCTTTTACTGCATTGGAAAGATGCCATATACAGGTGTCCTTCCCAGGAGAGGTCTCTTCTTTATCTACTATATAGCCATAAAACCTGAGGGCTTTAAAAGCATACATTAAAACACAGCAGATATATAGCTACCTTTGAAACTGTTCATGTAATTTTCTTCTGCAGCGTCTAAAAAAGAAACCTGGAAGCTTTATTGTTTTGGTGTTAGCAAAAAGAATCTTCTGTGCAAAGAGATAAGACAAAACCAGTGGTGGGACAATTATAAACATAGTTGTTCTTTGCTGAATGAAAACTATGGAACAAATCTAAGTTTAGGCATCTATTGTGTCTTCTGCCTAGCAGTGACACAATTGCTTGTAATAATTATCCATGCTGAAAATAATTTGCAACAAGAAAAATAGAATCAGCTCTACTGATGAAAATCCAAAAAATCCAAATTCTCACCCCTTTGTCTCCCAAGAAAATATCCAAGCAGTGAACAAATATGGAAGTCAATCAAGCAAAGAAAACCTGTACAGAACACTTTTCCATCTTTTACAGTTAGGAGGCTGCGGTATCCAAGACATAAATATTATATTTGCATTTAATAGTGCCTGGTGGTTTTTTCCTTCATTAATTTGTACAGGTGCTTTCCAAGTCCATGAAAGCTTTTTAGCACAATAATGGCCTACAGGAGTATGTCCCACAGCTTAACTGTGTATTTTATGAAGAGCAGAAAACTTCTGACCGTATCTTTTGCTCTAAACATCTGGTAATGGTAGACTTTACACGTATCCTTCATTTACTTTTCTTGCATAATTCATAATTTTATATTATCTTACCCCTGTTGTCCTCCAAACTGAAGAATACTATTTAGTAGTCCCATTTCCCTGATTATTATCTTTACCCTTCTCATTCCTGTAAATCAATTCTAAAATAACAGAACTGCAGCAATACAGCATTAAAGAGCCCTTGATTAGAAAATTGTTTCATAAGCTTTGCTAGAACAGTATGAACTGGGATTCCTTTTTTGATCCCTCTAAAAACTCCAGTTTGGGACATGACTTTTTATTACTAAAGTTGTATTGACTCTTTCTCAAAACACCAAATCTCTTTAAATGCTCCACCTCGCGATCAAAAAAAACGTTGCAGAAAACACTATGCAACAGAACACTGCTCCAAAGGATATTTCTTCCAATTTAATATTCCAAGATAAGAACCATTCTGCTTAGACATTCTCCAAAGAAGAAACAGTTGGAATATTTCAGACAAAAAGTTGAAAATTGTAAAAAATAATAAGTTTCTGAACTAAGACTTTCAGAATGAAAACACTTAGGCAAATTCATGTACATCTTTATCAAGCAAAAACTTGCAGGTAGGTAACTGCTTTTTGTTGCAAAGTAAAATAAATAATTAAATTTTTAGAATACATCCTAACCTGACTCAGCTTTTCCATGTGTGCAACTAGAAGAGGAAAGCGATGGGCCAGAGCAGAGTCATTCTCAGTGCTGACTTGTTTAACCATGGAGCGCAGCAAGGCCTCTCCATCATAAGCGATGGGAAAGATGGAGGTCAGCTTCACTGACGTGTGGCACAGAGCAGACATGACAGCAGCAAGGAGCCGGCTACTGGAGGTCTTGAAGTTTGCTTCCTGGATATCCTTAGGACATAAAAAGAAATTAACAGAATGGCACCACTACACTGAAACAACAGAGAAACTACTTTTGAAAAGAACTTTCCGGCTTTATTGTAATTAATAAAAATAATTTAGAGAAGGCTTTCCTATGAATTTTACATTGCCTTCTCTCACAAGGTTGAATTTAAATCTTCAAAACTGGAGTAAGTAAAATATCTCCGTTGGCATGTTTTAAAATAATAAAGCCATCTAATATTACTTTTGAAATGATGGTATCCCTTTGAAGACAAGGATTTATTATAATTAACAATTCTAATTAAACAACTTTAATTAGAGTAATACATTAAAGAACAGATTCTTCCTTGAAATTGTATATGCTAAGTAAGTTTTCATGCAAAGCAGCAAACTGTTTACATCTCACCATAAGCAATGCAAGTAACCAACTACACTGTTTGATGTGGGATGCTCATTCACAGTAAGCAAAAGAAGAAAGCTGTTGATTATACAACAGTATTTCCAGCTTCTTCTCATGTACTTGGCTGGATCAGAGCACTGTTGTAATGCTTAATAATGAGGAATTACTCAAGTATTAGTGATAAAAAATACCACATGGATGCTCTTAGGCAACATGCAGCAAGAGTAAGCACACATAAGGCACAGCCTCAACACTGAAAAAGCAGGTGTTGACAGTTATCAGCAACACAAATTTTCATCACTGACCCGCAGAAAATCTTAAAAGCTAAAGAAGATGAAGTTCCTAGGCTCTTATTGAACTACATTTAGAGAACACCCCAAACAAACAAAACCAGAAACAAATCCAATATCCAGTCATTAAAAAAAAAAATCCAAAACACAACAGAACTCAAGTTGCAAATCAGGATAAATGCAAAAAATTAGTAAGTTTTAAGTATTACTGGGCTTCAATTTGAGCAAAAGGGCAAGCTAAGCTGTAGTATTTACTTGTGCCATTTTAATGTACCTGGTCCAAACAGTTCAGCAAGTCGCAAAGACATGCCCACTGGAGAGCTGGTGTTGGATAGAATGAATGGAAGCAAGCTGTGAATGTATTATGGCATTCCTGAAGAACAGCTTCTAACAGACTGAGAGGCTGACTGAGATATCCTTGTGGATCATTGTCCAACTTCACCATGCAATGGTCAACTCCTTCAGATAAAATTTTTCTCAGCAAGGTCCTAGTTTTTCCAATGCAATCTGCTAGTTTGCTGGTTTCTTCTACAACTGCCTTAGCTGTAGCTAGAAGATTACACAAATGGAAGCATTAAATGTACAATAATGAAACATTTTCACGTTAAAATGCACATTTTACACGCAAATAGAAAAACTGGGAATTTAGCAACATTGGTGAATCTACATTCAGAGAAGTTAATTCCAAAAGTAAAACAGTGAAAGGGTTTTAAACTCAATTAAAGAAACCTGAGTATTAAAAACTCCCACTTTTCTTATCTTTTATAATTTATACTGCGTTTTAATGAGAATTGTTAAAGTACAGGCAGGATAAACACGTACAATCTTTCAAATTCACACTGTGCTTACCACCACAGCAAACTGTATGTTCAGAAATGGGAAAAAAGAAGAGACAAATAGTCTAAAATCAAGTCAATTGACAAGTCAAACAGGAAATTAACTTTAGAATACACAGTTACAGTGTAAACATGTGGTACTAGGATATTTCATTATGCAGACAATTGAAAATTTCCTGCTCCTGACAGCAAGTCTTTTAATTGCTCCAATAAAACCATCTGTGTGAGCAAATCTATTTTATATCTTATCCTACATGAACACTTAGATCAAACCATAAATGCCCTGTAGATTATTTACTAATAAATATGAAACAAGTGAACTGAGAGGAATACCTGATATTGGATATATCTCACAGGTGTAGACCCTCAGCAATCTCAGGCAGCAAGTGCCCACAAAACGCAACCTTTCTAAATCCAGAAGAGTAGCAGTGTATTGGAAACCCTTCAGCCCACGAAGTTCTTCAACTCCCAGCACTAGTGTTGTCCAGCTCCAGTGAAGAATGCTCAGTAAAGATTCAAAGCATTCCTATTTCCGGGTATGAAGGGTACCAAAGACAGATTTAGTGTTAAAAAACAAGAAATTACTGTGTTGCATCAGTATCAGACAAAAGGCAAATAGCATCTATATCTATGTTCATTATGAAAACACATCTACCATGCAAAACACAAGTCCTACTTTGTTTGAGAATAAAAAAAACCACTGAGAATGCAGGGCACACTTCAGTGTAATACCATGATAAAATCTATCTATAACCTCATTTGAATATTACGTGTGGAAGCCTCTCAGTTATTTAAGAACTAGCAAATATATTCACCGGTAATGGAGATTTTTCAGTAAACTTTACTTGCTTTATCTACAGAAGAGTGCAACACCAACTTTTGTCATAATACATTCTTATCATAAAGTATTATCAGGCCTGTCTTCACTTGGTTTTTAAACAGTTATGATCTGCAGGACCATAGCCACTATATGACATTTAAAGTACTTGAAAGCTAAACAGAAACATATGATCACAAAAAATTTGAGGATTAAAAAAGTTCAGTTTCTACTATTATTATTGTATGTGGTCAATAATTTCATGAAGTTGTACCTCAGAGAGCAAAATAAAAGTATTTGATGTTGAACACCAAAATAAAATCTTTAGGAAAAGTAAAAAAAATAAAATATTCTATCAGTGCACCTAACTTTTGCTTGAGAAAGCAAGCACAAAAGCATTGTTGTTTCCACATCTACATCTTTCAGTTTCCTAACTGTGTATGAACTTGCAGGAAACACAGAAGATCCTTGATAGTACTCACCACTGAGACAGTTCTGGCAAAAGATCTCTTTAAAATATGTACAGGTTCACTAGTTTGCTGTTTTCCTTTGGATGCACTGCCATCACTTGTTGGCAACCTGGAAGAACAATTTTAGAACTTGAATTCTCCAGGTTTTACTTTTAGTAGAGTTTTGGGTTGGGTTTGGTGTTTTGTTTTTTACCTTTTGTATTTTTACTGTTTTTATTGTTCAAGTGGGTTAAAAAAACCAAAGTGAAAGTAAGTTTTAATTTTTTAAAAAAAATTCAGTTTCAACACAACTTCCTCCAGTTTCCTAATCATTCTTGACCAGTAACCAGGTATGTTGAATTCTGCTCAACTGGCAGTACCGTGACAACCAAAAATAAGGTTGACATTTAATTGCATGCCATTATTACAAGTATCTACTTGTCTATCTACTTGTAGCTACTATTTCCTTAGAGGACATCAAACTAGAAATGGTATTCCTTAAAAGAACACCGGTTTTGTGAAGGGAAAATATATGGGAGGTTAAAAATACAGACAGCATCTATCACTGCAGCACCTCCTCTTTTGTGACACTCATTGGTCTTCAGAGGCCTCAAGGCTTGTTTGCCTTTTGGCTACAGCCATCTCTCCATAGAAATCAGCTAAATGATGAATTTGTCGTGCCAGGACTTCATATACATCAAAATGAAACCTTCACCTGGAGGGAGAGGGCATCTATGGACAGAAAGCTTAATGGCAAATGTGAGCTGTTCTGTGAAGGAACTTTGAAAACGACATGCTTAGAAAGGACACAGCAAGAAAACTGGTATGAAAGAATTCTAGGTTTCAGAACCAGCGTGGAGGCCAGAGAAATTATATACATACACAAAATACAAAAACTATGTCATGTATATATTTGAGGAAATCTGTAAAACATACTACCAACACAGTAAAAGAGATCCTGATTATTAAAACACGTAACATTTATCATGGCAATGATAAGTTTATGGTAACTTACTACTGTAAAGCACAGTTCACTGTTGATTTTGGCTTTGTTTCATTAACATCATCTGTTCAAGAGTATACAGGTTCCTAAACTGAGGGCGACCAAATAGAGCACTTCCCAACTAGCAAAAAATATTACTCATGTTATATGAAATTGTGAGGTTCTATGGATGTAAATGAAAATCTCAAGACTCATGCAGGATGACTGCAAGAAAAATAGCAAGGAAGTAAATGTGGGTATAATTTCATTAATTTTCTCAAAGACACTAAGTTTTCCCCACATTTTTCAGATACCGATTTCCTTTGCTTAATACAATTATATTTTCATGAAATACAGTTATAATGAGTTTAATATTTCTACTTAAAAAAACATGTCCATAAATTGTTCCAGAGGTTAAAGTATTACCTGTATAGTAACTGTGGAATCTGCCCTGCATTCACGTCTGTACCATTATTTGATTTCTTGGAACTTTTAAATTGAAATACAACACTGAAAGAGAAATATTCCAGTTATTATTCAAGTTTATTAGATCTCTTCCTCTTCCAATTAAAAATGTAGAAAATACATATACCCATCATCTGTAGTAATAGAGGCTTGTCCATGAGATCCACAATCACTGCTAGGTCCTGACACTCTTGCCCAGGCTACGTACCACCAGCCAGCTTGCAGGAGTACTGGCTCATCAAACATCATTGCATATTTCTCTCTGGAAGAAGTAAATTTTGGAAAATGTTAGATGTGAATTATTTTTTATATTAACTTTTAACAAATTACACCCAAATCATAAAAGAAAGTGAGAAGTAATGGTATTAAGTCGTATCTATTTATATCCAAAGCCCAAAAGTTTTTAATCCAAAAATACTGTAGTAATTAAAAAATAATAATTCAGAAGGGCCTACAAATGCCTAAGTCACGCTTGATCTTGAACTGTGAAACAATCATAAAAATGCCAAACACAGTAAGGAGACGTTAAGTTAAATTAACACACAATAAACCCAATTATATTTAATATATAATACTGCAAGCAAATTATTAATTATAAAATATTATATAGCATTGATTTCAGAAAATATTTGTAAATTACAAGAAGTTATACATAAATTCTTAGTAATTACAATAAGTATGAAAGAAATTAATAAATGATCTATTTAGGGGATTGATATATAAGATTTAAACCTGAAAGAACGAATCATGTATCATCTGAAATTTAAATTACTTCATTACAGGGAATGAAAAAGCAGCTACAACATGGCTAACCCCAACCATATGCACAAAAGAGCTGCTGCAATATTTTGTCTTGTGGTCTCAACACAGGAAGATGGGATTTGACTTTGATTTATACAAGAACAAGAATTTGAATATTATTCTTCTTTTGATTTAAATACCATAATGGTTGGGGACGTATTTGGTGTTTTACTATTTCCCTACACACTTCAAGTGTTTTACATCACTTGCGACAAAATTCTAATGATGTAGACCATCTCTGTTGATATTTAAAGTAATACTGAAATGTGTACAGGGAAGTAAAAATAAAGATCAAGAAGCAGGTATAAGTAGGTAAGCTAAACATCTTACCTGGCAGCACAATCATATGCTAAGACATCTGTCTCAGCAAGGAGGTCTCCATCTGTCTCATGATCTCCCCCATCTGGACCCAATTCAAACAACTGGTGAAGTAAGAAAAAAGGAAAAATTATATCTTAGGTGTTAGCAACTTCATAATACCACTTTTTCTTGCCTGGCATACTGGAAATCGTATACTACTCTTCCTTCCCAAAAGTAACCACTGCTTAATATCACTGACAGGCAAAACTCCATTTGGAAGTCAGGCATCAACTGTTAAGAAATAGCAACTGACACTGACCTCCCAGCCTTATGTCCAGATATATTTTTAAGTGGAGAAACTCCCTAAATCTTGCAAACAAGACAAAAGCAGAGCATCTAAAAAAGGCAAAGTTGGGCAGAAGTTGATGGTTTTCCATCACTGACTGAAATGCACTATATAAACATAAGATATACTCAGCTTCTCTGGAAAGGGACAGCTTGACAGTTTAGCAGAGACAGTCAATAGTGTTATAAACAGTTGGTAACTGGGACAAAACACGATACCTAAGAGAACTCTGTTTTCTTACTCAAAAATAATTTCTATGGTTTGATGATTTTGAAAAAGGACCACAATACATGTCTACAACTTCTCTTGCAAACACCTATTTAATACACAGCTTATTTCTGCCAGGACTGGGAAATCTTATCTCGGCTATAAGCTAATCCTAAACAAATTGAAAATATAGTATTACAGTATTATCACAACATTATTACCTCTAGCATTTAAAAGGCATGACTAAGTTTAAATTTCTTGGCTGTACTTAGTTATTTGCAATTCTCAGTCATTATGTTAAACTAGAATAAAGTGCAACTACTTATTTTGGTTGACCTGCTGACCTATGTAAATGTTACTGGCTAAGCATATGCCATCCATTTCCCTAGAGCAAACCTCACTACCTATTAATCTGAAAATAAGAGGAAGAAAATTCAGTAATGCACTAAATGACAAGTAACAACAATAACATGTTCTGAATATACAAATACAAACATTTAATAGAAATGTCAGCTATAACAACTTATTTTACAAAAATCCTTATTAAATATAGGAGCAGAGAACACTTACCCAAAACCAGAGCTCTGACACCACAGTTGTGTGTTTCTGTGAGGTCTATTTATCCAAAGCTGATTATTTATTTTAAAATAATCAGCACACATTTTCCACCTGTAATCATGCCTACATCTGGCACAGAGTTAATTGCATTTGGTGCCATTTTCTCTTAGCTGAAGAATCCCAGCCCAGAAGCTATCCAGACAGCAGTCTGAGAAAGAAGTGGCAGGGAAAGCGAAAAGCAATGGCTCCTGATAAGGACTCTTCTTCTGCTTTTGAGAACAGCCCATCATGTATCACATAGGCTGTGATTTTAACCTGAAGCCCACAACACCCATTTTTTGCTGGTGGACCTTGGAGCTTTGTGTAAATAGATCACAGAACCATTCAGACCACTAAAATATCTGCCCAAGATATCTCTAAGATGGCACAGCATTTAGTGAAGGTAAGAATAGGCCAATTCATGAAAGTAGGGATGGCAATTCTCAGCTCTCTGCTTCATCCACTGTGCCTGCATAATGCTATCCACATATAGTAAAACATTAATCAAGAAATAAAACTAATCATGGTTTTAGATAGCATTACTAAAGTTGTGATTTTGAGACATAATATTGTTTAAAACAAACCTAAAACTCCTACCTTTATTTTAGCAGTGTATTCACCTCTACCACCAAAGAGACCAAGACCACCTAGCAATATATCCGTATCAGCACAGAAACGGATGGCTTCTACTGAGTGGGCTGAATAACCCCAGCCTCCTCCATGACCTGCAGAAAAAAACCCCAACAAAAATATAATTAATCTTAGTCTGTTGTTCTGCAAGCTGATCAGCTTGTGCTATAAAATTTTAGTATGCACCTACTTTCAAATCTGTTAACAACACTGTAGTCTTCTTTAGAATAAACTTTCATCACTGCTTGAGTCTCTTCTTCTGTATTTGCAACACCCATTTTTAAGTCCTGCATAGCAGCCAAAGTATCAAGGCAACCTAAAAGAAAGCGAAACCAAAAAGAGCCCAAATTCTCTCACTGTTGATTATAATCATTGAAATGGAAATGAATACTAGTTAAGAAAATCAAAGCAACCAAACCTAAACCACACTTTTGTTTCTGTTATGGGTTAGGTTTCTTTCCTTTCGTTCCTTTTTACTCACATATTTTTTTCTCAAACTGCTAGGAAACACTAACAACTGGGTATTTGAGAAAAACAAAGTAAGTGGCCAAGCTCAGGGGAGGAGGGCATCTGGTTACACTTCTTTTATCTGGGAGTTTCTCTCCAAGGGGCAGAGATGCCATGAGAATTGGGCAGGTAAAGAACGAGGGTTGGAGCAGCTGCTGACTCTTTCTCTCGGCTCTGGAGGAGGAAGGTCGGAGCTGCTGCCTGGGGAAGGGAATACACTGCTGCTGCCAGAGCCATGCCCAGAGCTGCTGCTTCTGCCATGGGGTGAGCCTCTGCTCGTAAGAGCAGCCACTGAACTGGGACTCTATTAACACCCACCTCACTAAGACAGGGACCGATCACCCTCCACTGGGGTGCCCGGGATCCTGAGCTCACCCTTCTCTGCCCTGCTGGGAGCCTCCACCGCTTCTTGAGCACTGCTCTGAATTTTTTTCACTGCACTGTAGCCCCACACCCCCTGTCTTTCTGAGACATGCTGCTGTTCCAGCTTGCTGCTTCCAAGAGTCCTGCAGGGACACCGGGATCAGCTGCCCCAGGGTTTGTGAACCAAAGCCTTTCTCCATTCCTTCCCGTCTGGGCCCAGCCGCCATCACCGCGTGCTGCCCGAGCGCTGCGCACAGCGCCCCCTGCCGGCGCGGGGGAATCATCGCCCCCGCCCTGCCCGGGGAGCAGCAGCGCCCCCTGCTGGCCGTGCCCGGAACTGCACCAAGGGAAATGCCCGCGGCACAGAAGGGTCCCTGGGCTCCTGCTCGGGCTGGTGTTGATGCTGCAGCTGTTGTTGTTCATTTGCTTTATTGTACATAGTAGTAAAGAACTGTTATTCCTATTCTCATATTGAAAGCCCTTTAATTTCAAAATTATAGTAATTCGGAGGTAGGGGGTTTACATCCTCCATTCCAAGGGAGGCTTCTGCCTTCTTTGGCAGACACCTGTCTGTCAAACCAAGGCAGTTACCAAGTAGCTTTACACTTTTGATTAGGTAAACGGTCATTGCTGCAGAATCTCAAGGCTTGCTACTGAACATAAACTTCATTTATTATCCAGAATAATGAACGTGATTAAACCTACTTTGTAGCTTTTCCAATAGCAAATAAATTGCCAGTAACAATTTTTTTCCTTTTTACACTTACAATATTACCCAAAAAGAGTTGAAGTAGGAACTGAATTACGAGCAGATTTCAAAGTCTTCACTAAAGGTGTTTTGTTTCATACACTTAAGTACCTAACACACCTTACTTTGACACAGACACAAAAAAGTACCATCGAAGTTTAAAGTTATCACATCTCTAGCACACAACGAAGTGAGCAGGTCAAGGAACAGATAACTTACCACAACCAGTGGACAAGCGAGTTAAAATAACTTCCAAAGCTGTGCTTTGAAGTACTGGGTATGTTGCATATGCCCAGTTTATAGATGAACACAGTGTACCTAAGTTTTGCATTTTTAGACCAGAAAAATACTACAAAAGGAAGTCATATTTCTTTTAGTGACTCATTATACAAAATTGCAAAGATTACATTTTAATTTTATATACTACATTTACTTTAAAATAAAAATAACTTATTGAAGATCCCTTTTTTCAGGTCTGAGTTCCTTTTTTTTTGAGATTCCAGGTTAAGACTACTGACTTTATTCTGCAGGGTTTCCAACAAGTTCATCTAGGAAGATCTCTTACTTTATTATGTAGGTATCTAACAACAAGTTTCACCAGAACCCTAAAATCCTCTAACGTCATTAAGATGTCAGAAGATAACTTTTATAATTTGGTTGATGTAGTTAAGAGCAACAGTGAAAGACTGCAAAGTAAAATTTTAACTGAAAAAAGTCAGGAAGCTTTTACACATAAAGTTATGTTACTTTATTTCATCTAAGGTTCTGACTCATGAAGTATAAATGTATACCTAGAATATGCAAAGCTGCATGAGATCTGGTGGTTAGAGCTTTGGAACCTGTTGGCAGAGCAAGTTCTGGACTCAAAATACTACACCGGGATTGCATATCTGGAGCTGAGGGAAGCCTGGAATCGGCAACTACTGCGTTGTAACTCCACAGTTCCCTTGCATTCGGGCGAAACCTAGAGCAAGAAAAAACAGAATGAACAAAACCCTTCATCTACTGAAAAAATACAAAACCTAACCAACAATTAAATTTTTAAGGTATTTAATTCAAAATGTAGATCTGCTGGTATAAACTCCTAAAATTGAGCATAACTATCGCAAATACATGAAAACTTTACTAGCTTAACACTCCAGCAAACAAAAAGATACAAAAACATTATTATACTTTAAGTCAAACACTCATATTATGGGTTTAGAAATTTCAGAAAATGTTAAGACATTTTTCAAAGCTAATAAATGTTAAAACAGTATTATCTGTTAAGAAGCATGAAGTAACTAGCAAAGTACTAAACAGAATGGCAGATGTGCTCAAAAATTTTAAAGACGGCCAAGCGAAAGTAAAAGGCTTACCTTCAAACAAGAAAAAAAAACCTTGAGGAATCCAATGTATTTTGTTTGGGCTTTTTTAAATGGGTAACATTGCCTCATGAGTTTTTAAGGGATTATAAAAAAGGGCAGCATAAACAAGGGAATACAAATACTTTCTATAATATAGATTAACACACAGAAAAAGAAAATGAAATCTTTTAAACCATTATGTAAAAGGAAGAAACAGTAAGAAGACATAAGTCTATGGGAGTGTTCTGAAGAAGCACAAAATGAATTTTCACTTGGTACACTTTTAAAAATCTAATGGAGAAGGAAATAGTTTTAACTAAAAATATTAAAGGGCACCATATGTGTTCAGGATTTTAGCAAGTTAGCAATGTTCAAATTTTACACACATGTGACATTCCACAACCACTTGAATTTCACTAAGAGATTAAGTCACAAAGCTTTGAAGAAATGTTTAAACTGCATGTCATCAGAATGCTGTCTCTGTACAAGAAACTGAATCTATCATTTAAATAGGCATGAAGATGTCCAGAAATAATAATATACCAATTATTTAACTGCTAATAGGCACATGTCTCTTCTTCAGACTGTTTTAGTACTTTCTATTGTACAAGAATGGGATACAACAGAGAAATAAATCTGCAGTCTCAAAAAATCCAGTCTTCAGTTAAGTATTTAAGCTCTAGATTTAGTTCTACAGTCCCCAAAATACTGCAAGACAGTAAAATACCTCAATTCATGTTCACCCATAATATCTAACATGTGACTTTGTATACTTCCTCAAGCTGAATAAACATTTTATTGTCTTCAAGTTGAGAATCATTACCTTGCCTCCCCTGAAACTTGCCTTGCTCCCATGGCCATTGGTAACTGGTTTATTTCACAAATTGTGTCTTTCAGTGGATTTAAATATGCTGAAAATACAGAACTCTAAGGGATGTGGGTGCTACTCTTATTTCTAATCTCCGCATAATTTAAATAAGAACTGAACCAGTGAGATTCAAACAATCCTGCAGATGTGCAAAACGCAGAACTACAACCATCCAACTTCCTATGTCATACAGAAATGTGCCTCGTGAACACATGCTTCAATGTTAATTGGCTGTTAAGTTTTTGAATCTCAATTTTGGATGAAGACATCCAAAGTAGGATGCAAGTAGCTTTTAAAGACATGATCCATGAGATACCATCTTTTCCAGATGAATGCTGGCTAGGTGGTTCCCTGCATCACTCTAACTTGTTTTGTCTTCAAACAATTTAAACACCACCAAGCTCTTGAACTCAGATGGAAGTTCAGATTTCTCTCCAAATCTTAGCTAACACAGCTTTTAAATCGTTATAGAAGAATTAGATGCCATGATTCTATGTTGGAATAAAGGCTTATTATCTGCACTTGCTCAAAGACTACATTCCAAAGACTGAAAAAAATACAATTCGTCTGAGTGTCTATACCATATAAATAAACACCTTTATTTTGACCTCCAAAACGTCAGAACTGAAAAGAACACCATCGCTCCACCCCTTCTCTAGTGGTCTTAGCCGCTAAGCCTGACAGAAGAACAACAATTTAAGACACAAACATATGGCAGCTGAATATGGCAAGGAAGCAATTCAGTCAGGTGTTAAGTAGATGGAGAAAAGGGAATAAAGAGAGTAAAGAAACAGAACGGATGTGAATCCCCAAAATATTTTGAGACTGGAATAAGAATGATGCAAAAAAAGAAAATAAAGTTTAAAAATGCAGGCAAGACAACATGTTTGTTTTGGGCTTACTTGAACAAACCATCCAAAAAATGTGAAAAATATTTATGGAAGACTAAAAATTGTTTTTCATTTACAGGAAAAATAAGTATAATCAAATCTCCAGCCTTGTAAAATATTTTGAAAAGGATTTCTATATTACTATTTTAATAGCTATAATCCAGACTTGCCTCCAAATAACATCATAGACAGGATCCAGACACACACCAGAACCTTGAAGGTCTTCCTGCTCAGAATCATTGAATGTTTTGCAACTGCCATCTACTTTGTTTATCAGAAGACATTTAAAAGGAGGTGGTTCTGATATTGAAGCTGGTACCAAACCTAGATCAGGGAGCAAAAAGAGCAAACAAACATGAAGACTCCACTCATTAACGCTTCGTGCTTAGAAAATGCCATGTAATACAGTAGGGAAGAACAGATTTACTGGTACAATGAAAAAAAACAGTAGTAAGATTTAAATGCAAGTGAAAGTTAGATTTTTACATTATTACTTTTAATAAAACCATCTTTCTAAAGAAAGGATCGTCATATGCAGTAAAACTAGAAGGCCAAAACATCTTCATTTTCTCCATCCATGTTTTTGACTTGCTGGTCTACTGTTTACAAAATCAAACTCGCTTTCTTCTCCAGTACGTCTATAAGCATTTAAAATAATATAGGAGTTCTTGCCTATTATATGCCTGCTTGCAAATATCTCTGATGTAGCAAGCACATGAGAATTAATGAGAGCTTCGTCGATCCGGAGAAAAGTCTGGTCTCCACTCGCTCCAATCCATGTAGCTTTGCGCCCATATTTGGAGCCTATGTTAGGCATAGGTGCTGGTTTTGCATTCCAGTAGGGCATATCCAGAATTGGTCTGCCAAGCTGACCTTTCTGTAGAAAGAACGCAAGAATCAGTAAGCGACAGTAACAGTCTCAAAGATGGATAAATTACTTCAGTAGTTCTATCCCACAAAATTGGTACACGGGAAGAGAATGTACCACAAAACTACCTTCAAAATGCAATGGCTGCTCCAAGTGAAGCGTTACATATTTAACTACCAGGAACAAGTTACTGATAGATCTACTCCTCCCTTTTCAGTTAGGTTTTTGAGTAAAGTTTTTCTTAAATACAACTCAAACTCTCCATGATGGATAACCCTCGTCTCCATCTTCAGAACCAAATATAAAAGTATTATTTTCTACAGTGTTCAATATCTGATTAATGTCAGTGCTAAACAAGGAATAGATTCATAAGAAAAAAATATTCAGATAGATTCAGATATATTCAGATACAGTCCAAGTTCCATTCAATTCTGAACTTACACAGACTAAGTTTTATAGAGCAAATACCTCTTAAAAGTACCTAGAAATCAATTAGCACATCAAACTTGAGCTAAAATAAGCATAAAGTGCCTCACCCAGCACTTTTGCACATGTTCATTAACACTTATCTGGAGATCTAGGGCCTTACCTCTACGTACAAGTAGTTACTGAGACAACAGTTCTTATACCGCACCTAAGTATGTAAAAAGAACTGCTGCAGAAACCTGCTCATGCTCCATCTTCCTCCCTCAGGCACAGAAAATGCATTGCATGCCAATGAAGTTAAAATGATTAGAAAAAAGAAAAATATATACACAGCAAATGTGTTCTGTTCAGCACGTTGCTCATCTTTCTCTCTTCATAACAATATAAGTAAACCCAGTGAAGACATTTTCAAGTAACATGCTTTGTTTTGATTTTGTCTTGACTTTATGAAGCTTTCAGCAAACTTTCCAGTACTACAATATTAAAACCAGACACAAAAATCAAGTGATCTAAATGTGGCCTGAACTTATTTTTTCTTTTAGAGAAAGGGGCAAAACCCTCAGTCAACTGACAAACTTTTATACCCCATTTCTGAGAGTGAACTTGGTTTTTCAGGGCCCAAGTTTCAGTGCAAGACAACAAAGCTTTAACCTTTACACGTCCATGTCAGTTTTGACAGGAACACAGACACCAAAGCTCTTGCTTAAAGTTAGAAAAACAACAAAATATTACTCACTTTTAATTCAGGATATTACTTTCTACTTCCAAAATTTCAGTCTTCACTTTTAAATTTCTTTTTTTGTAAAAAGATTTCAAAAGCTGAAACTTCTCCTCTGTTGTGTTTGGCAGTATGTAGTTTTTGAAGTATGTAAAAAAATAGCTCAATACCTATGTTCTAGCTTTTGCAAAAAAGACCCCAATAAAAACATGGGAGAGAACGTGCAAACAACAAATAACTCTGCATAGATAACTACGTGGGGCGTCTTCTCAAACACAGGGAGGCACAGCGGGGACAATGTTTAAATGCTTGTTTCGTGAATATAAGGATGGATTACACATGGACATGGGAAAATAGACACCATGTGGATATGAAAGAAGACTACTGGAGTTGTGCTGTGTTATACCCCTTCCCTTAAGCGTACGCAGAACTTCTGCAACTCACTGCTGTTTCTATGGAAGAAACCAGGACACTTTTTTCTATTGAATGGAGACAGGTAATAGAATAGGCAACATTTACTCAGAACCAAGCTTGAAACAGTAAGAGTTTGAGAAAACTGGTGTGCCTTATAACACTCTTAAATCACCATCTTCATGAAAGTGTAAAAAAAAAACCCAAGAATTCCTGGAATTGTGCTTTTCTAACCAGAACAATATTAAAGGCTACATTTTAAAACATAATAGGCACTGAAGACATGGAGAAGTCATGCATAGTTCCATGAGAGCAAGTATAAGCAGTCTTGAAAGGTCTCTGAACAACACATTAACTACTAGCTTATTCCCATAAGCAAATAACATTTCCTTACTGAGAAACTTCCAAATGTGAAAACCTGGCCATCCATTAAGAGAATAGCTGTGTGGTTGCTCCCAGCAGTAACTTGTGTACTAGGACCTGGTAATGCTTGCACCAAAGTAGGACATCCCCTATACAAAAATAAATTAATTCTATATCAATACATGGTCATGCAGAATTTAAAACATACATTAGTATTGTAAGTATTTCAAGCACTGTAAAATATATTCACTAGATTCACATACTATAGAAAATTAGAGCCAAGAAACATCTTACACATTAAACTAACAGAGGTTTGAAAGACTGCACCGGATAGTTAAGTTTATATTCTTCTGTTACAGGGAAACAGATCGGGAACCCTCTCTTCACTTAAACTCAGAAATTAGCATAGAGTAAGAATTATTAATGTAATATATAATTCTAGAATTACAGTTGTGTAGATACAATAACATGTGTGTATTTTTGTATGAATACAAAACATATTGCAATGAAATGTAGCAGTAAAATATGTTCTGAGATGTTTCTACATAAAATATGTTTACTACTTAAGCCCTGAACCCCCAGAAGCAATTGAAGCATTATACAGCTGATACTCTAGTATTTACCAGAAGCAATGTTGCTACAGCACTCAAGATCACTATCTGGGGAATCCTAAAAGAAATAAAGGTCTACTTGTCTCCATCATCTCCTCTCCCATCAACCTCAGACTCGATAAAGAATAGACCTCTCCAAAGAGACATTTTCCAAATATTTTCCAAAGAGATATGAAAAGGTCTAATCCTTTTGTCTCCCAAATACGGACAGAAATAAGAAAATAAACTTTCCATTTCAGTAAAAAGGAAGGGGGGAAAAAAATGACAGGGTGTTCAAGATGCAAAGAAAGAAAACCTGAACTGATGATTTGGAATAGAAAGAGCACAAAAGATAAAAAGTATGAGACACTAAAACTTTTATTTCAATCCCAAAGAGAACAGAAACCTACAAGACTTTGAATCCCGTAATGAATGTCTACCTAGACTTAATATTTCCTGTGGAGTTAGAAAGATCGTGAACTTGAAGAACAAGTTATTCCCACACAGTTTTATGTTTGGAAGCTGGACTCAGAGTTATACAGAGGATGGCAGCACTACGTGAACTTACTTTCAAACAGAGCCTTTCAAAAGTAGGACAACCTAAAATAAGAACAGGTTGTTTTACACTGGAATGAAAACAAGCCAGCTCATAGTTATCTAGTGATTGTTTAGCAGCTAATGAGCTAAAAGATCATTCAGCTCAAAGTTCTGATTTTGGCTAAATTGCAGGTAAAATAGAAATCAAGAAAGTATGAGGAAGGTGAAGCACCATGTTCAGCAGAAAAAGGATAGATGGGAAGATGGGAACACATGAAAATGTGGAACAGAGGAATGCAGCATGAAGACAGGTTCATGATGTGAAGAAGGATGAACACAGGTATACAGAAAAAAGTATTCTTTGGTGGTAAATGTAGCTTTCAGTGGATGACTAGTGGATATGGAGAGACTGAACGGCATAATAAAATTAAGTAGAAGATGTACAACATGACACTCAAATTTCGGCACTTTTCTTGGTCTATAGGCACATGGATTTGGATATCACTATTATTATACACAGACACAGAGGAAAGTTTATTTAGCAGCACCAATGATGAATTTTTTTAAAAATCCAAAACTTTACATTTTTCTCTCATTAACTTTAAGGAAGCTCAAAAAAGCACCAAAACATAAACAAAATGTAACTAATAACTAATCCAAAAGCACTTCTGTTAAAAGGAAGTATTTTTATCAAAAGGCTTTTCTTTCTCTCCCTCAAAATTATGACAGCTGCATGCATGGAATGAATATATCAATCACATGTTTATATTAAAAAAAACCTAGTGACTATTTCATTTTTTAATGCTTAAAAACTGCTATTAACACCATAACTATTTATCTTTCTGTTTTTCCAGTTGAATCTATCAGCAATGTTATATGAATGCTGTGTTTGATAGTCTCTTGGCAACAACAGAACAAAATCAAATAAGTCCCCAATGCAGAGAGATGAAATACATTACCCTCTTTAATAGCTTTTTCATTAAGATCACCCAGCTTTTGGAACGGCCAACTATCAGTTCATTCAGAAATTAACAGAAAAAAAAACTAACTTACTTAACTACATCATAAAATAAACATGAATTGCAAAAATACTAGTTTTCACTTCATAAAAGGAAGAGGGATTTAAAAAAATACAGTAAGCCAGTTTGATTAGTGCACATGGAATTTAAAACCTGTGATAGTATTGAGTATTTCCTTAAGCCCTTGAAATTCAACATAGGAAAGCTCAGAATAAACACTGAAGAGTCTGAGAGACTCTGGGCAAAGTTTTAACAACCAAAGGTTCTCCAGCTGAATCAAAGAAAACAAGGAGTATTCTTCTGGGATGGTGTGGAAAGACATGCTGGTATTAAAGTCACAGAATGTCTGGTCAATCACAAAAGACCGACTTCAGCTATAGAGAAAGTAACCAGAGATCCCTTGGAGGAAAGCAACAATTGCTGAAAAATTGAGCAGATTAACATGCATCAGCAAACTCAGGATCCTTAAGAAGGTCCAGGTGCATTCTGGCTGTCCACATGGAAACCCTCTTCCATCCCAAAGGGTAAGCATTTCTGAGAGCAGTTGTAGTCTTTGAAAATTCATCACGCATGACCTGTTCAAACAATCGCTGTCCATGGTACTTACACAGCAAACAGCTGCCTGCCAGGTCCCAAAACATGTCACTTGGGGCAGCTGACCATGGTGCTGTAAACATGGTTCACTGGGAGCTGTTACTGTGCAGTGGGTAAGAGAAAACCAGTAGCAACTTCTGTCCATTGCAAGCACAGTTGGACAACTTCATTGCAGAGAAAATGAAGATTTTTATATTTCAGAAGTGACTCCATTTTGGTGAAAAAATGTAAATATGACCTACACTCCACCACTGGAGTGAAATAATCAGAAAATATACCTAGAAACATGGTCCTAACAAACAGAGATGATGGAACACCCTTTTCCCGCTGGAGTTATTAATAGAATATAGTCTCTATTCTTTATCTTCACGTGGAACCTGGCTGACCATCTGTGGAAGGTCTAATCAGTTCCATTTTATGTTTCTGCTGAACCTTTGGAAGCAAAATCCTATATCATGACTGTATCACTTCAGTCATTTCATTTCTGGAGCTTGACTGTCAGGTCATGTACTTGCTACTGGAGTGCTGAAGTCAAGAGATTTAAAAAAAAAAAAAAGCAGACAAATTCTGAACAGTAACAGAAAGATCCTGGAGTTTTAACTTCCAGCTTCTTGAGAGAGGCATCAGCAACAAACACGCCTTTGCTTACCTGAGCACAATACATGCTATTTTTCACCAAGACTAGATACTGCAAAGCATTTCTCGCTTCCACTGAGTTTCTATTCACCAGCATCTAATTTGAGGAGAATATAAGCACAAACTGACAAATCTTTCATGTACTGAATAGTTCATCAACATCTGCCACTGTGGATGTTACAACAAAAAGTCTACACAGGCTAATTTAATGGTTCCAGCTTACTGATAGGGCATGTCATCTACCTCATTCCTACTGAAGTAGAGGAAGAATATATGCTGTTTACAATATTCTAATAGAGGAGTCCAGAATGCCCTTAATTAAGGAGGAAGTCATGTCTGAACAGGTGTTCAGAATTCAAAATACTTGAGCATTTTCAAGACTTTAAAAAATATTGTCTCACTACTAAATCTTTACACTACAAGACAAAAGTCTCTGAAAAGATGCCTAAACATTATTTTTTTTTTCTCCTCTCTCTCTTCTCTCTCTCTCTCCCAGAAATACAGTAGAGTATCAGTTCCTGGATTCAGAAGATGATGCTCTTCCTGAGGTCAATACAAGCAATGTGACACACTGCATGACTGACATACCACTGACCTGGCAGGAGCTGGCCATCTGAGCACCACTGCGTCCCAACTGAGGTGGAACTCTGCATAAGGATTCCCTGTTTCCTTCTCTGAATCCCTTACTGTGAGGACAGAGGAGAGATCTCTACTTAAAGCTGGAAAAAGAAGTACATCAATGAAGAAATTATAATTTGAATGATGGTGCTAAATAGCAATATAGTACTATAGCCAGTTCTCATGCACAGGACATACTCCAAATTTCTTCAAGGCTTTTTTCAGACACTTTCTAGGGTCTGATGTAGAATGATAGAAAGGTCTTGCCAAGTCACTTGCACCTCCTCAGCTTCTACTTCTGGTCAAGCACTGTCCTTCAGCACAAGATTTTTCATGTTCTCCTTCAGGATCTCATTTGGAACTACTATTGGTCTTCATCCAGTTTCTATCTAAATAAGCAACAGATGTAGGGTTTACCACCCGAAATACTGACGAATACAGCAGACAGCTCTGAAGCCTTCTGAAAAGCCACATGATTGCATTGAAGTTGGAAATAAGTGACTAAGTTACCAGTATAAATGTCACTGCTGTGTGTACCTCTTCAGTCTTTAAGACAGGAAACTGGCCTAATTCTAATAGCAACTTGAATTGCTAGTTTAAGCCATTCTTCCTTGGAACAAATACCCAAGAATTTCCAGGAAGAAAAAACAAAGTACTTGTCTGTGATATGACTCTATCACAGACAGAAACCCAGACTGTATTCACCAGCCTAATGCAAACTGAGTAGGGGTAACAGTTCAGAGACTACTATCAGGCACAGCAGCTAATATGAGGCAGTATTTCCAGTATACTCTATTTCTTCCCTCTCCCCCTTTGGCTTAGTGAATCCAATGCAAGTTTTAAGATGACAAAGATTTCTTCAGGAACTTGACATAAGAAAGGGTTTTGAAGTCTCCAAAGAGATTAGGATAGATGTTCAGTAATTTTCACCTGACTGCTAAAAGAGACATGAGAGAACTGAAGATAGGTCATGGATGTTCTGCTCTGTATGCCTTATACATAAGGATACTGAGCATTATTCTACATACACGAAGTCTAAAAGATTCCTACCATAGAAATCCCCATCATGTGCATTATATGGCATATACACATGTCTAAAGACCGAAATCACATTTCCTTTTATGGCAGGACAATGGTTTTTTACTTTAATGAATAGACGAGACTCTG
The DNA here is from genome assembly GCA_013397075.1 of Rhabdornis inornatus. Classification (NCBI taxonomy): domain Eukaryota; kingdom Metazoa; phylum Chordata; class Aves; order Passeriformes; family Rhabdornithidae; genus Rhabdornis; species Rhabdornis inornatus. Next base: position 867,312 of record VWZS01007209.1, read on the forward strand.
AGCATGAGTTCCTAAGGGTGAGATTGAGCTTCACATTAAAGAGATCTATATTTAATTATCTATGCTCTCACTGTAGTCAATGGAGATCAAGTTTAGAGAGCTACTAAGCACACCTAAAGCATGTAAGCAGTGGCTGGTTAGTCAAATATCTCTCCATGCCCTGTTGACTTTTCTATCTCCACTGACCACAGTGAAAGCACACATTGCTCTTCTGTCAACACCCAAAAGAAGTGACTACAAAATGCAGCTGAGATCAAAGCTTAGAGACTTCATTTAGGAGATTACTGATGAGCAAAAAATGGTAAAATAACTGAACTGAGATTAGCTCAGTTGGTCAGAGCACAGTGCTAGTAACACCAAGGTTGCGTGTTGGATCCCCATACAAGCCATTCACTTAAAGAGTTGGACACGATGATCCCTGTGACTCCCTGCCAACTCAGAATATTCTATGATTCTGTGAATATTCTGTGAACTCTTATCAATGATTTAATGTGAACAGATTTATCTAGGTTTACAATATCATATTATTTGAATTATTGCACATCTAGTATTTTACAGAAATAATGAAATCCTAATGAGACTTCAGCGTAATTCTCATACATGTAGGGAGAATTAAAGACACAGAAGTATTTATTATCAAAACAATGCTAATAACTATGCACAGAAGCTTTCATGCATTAAATAAATTACTTATACAATACAAGAGTACTGTTATTGTATCAATATTCAGGGGGTTATGGGGGGTAAGTGCAGAACAAGAGCTTTCCAACTTTATTTAGTCTATATTTGAATTTTCACACTTGCTAGAGAACCAGAAATGTAGCCATTTCTTATGCAGCAGTACAGTAATACACAATCATGTCCTTTGATTACCAGCTTACCTGGAATTAACATCACCGTGTCCAAGCTGACCATGCTGCCCATATCCAAATGTGTAAACATCACCATTCTCCATCAAAACCACTGAAAAACAACAAAATATTTTTCTGACATACACACATGACATGGCATTGCACCAGTGCTGGTTACCAGTCTGCGTAGCAGTTAACGATTCCCAAGGGATCCAGACCAGATTCCACAACCCAAAACAACTAGCACCTTTATGCATGAGTAGAGCTCTGCCTCTGTCATGCAGATGTTTTAAACTGACTCCAAAATTGCTTACAAGCTCTGATGTAACTCAGCATATGATACTCATGGTCCTTTTCACTGCTGAAGGACACTGAGTTGCCCTTCATTGCTAGAATCAGGGAGGTGATGTGAGGATTTGGGTGGTGATCTTACTTTAGCCTGTAATAAAATGGCATAAAATATGTCAGGGAAGGTTTAGGCTGGATTTTAGGAAAAGGATCTTCACTCAGACGGTAGTTGAACACCACAATAAGATCCACAGGGAACCAGTCACAGAAGCCTGAGAGAGTTCAGGAAGCGTTTGGACAACACTCTCAGGCACATGGTGTGATTCTTCGAGACTTAGACTTGATGATCCTTGTGGGTCCCTTTGAACTGAAGATATTCTATGTTTCTATGACTGTGTAGTAGCTACAAAATGACCCTGCCATGTTTTCAACTTCTAGCACTCCTGCATACATCCATATTAAAAACTGAACACAAAGCAGTGAAGACATATATGACGACCTTCAAAAAAAAGAATCTCTATTATAATTAACACTCATTTATTTGTTTTTACCTGAATGGTGAAATCCACAACTGACTTGTACAGCTCGCAGTTCACAGTCAAAGCGAACAGCCCCTGGTGGATATGTTGTGATTTTGCTGGCATCCTTCTCACCTCTTTCTCCACTTCCATCTATAAACAAAACTTACAGTTATACCCTATGCATGCTAATAAAGTTATATTAGAAGAATGAATAGAACAAGGATGGTAAATAACTCCTCATTCCACCACTTGTAAGGTAGGAGAGAACTCACAGAGTAGCAAAAGTGCTCAAAACACAGCATAAAAGCAGATGTGGGAAATGACAAAAACTATTTTTAAACAGTGTTCTATAAAGGTACACATTGGAAAACATCCTCTAAAGCAGAAACTACCCAAAGAGCAGACAAAAAGAAGAAGCTGAGCAGAAAATTCAAAGTTCAGAAGTTTTGCTTAAAAGCCATCACTTTCATTCTTCAGTAAGGTAGCATTAGTAAGTAGGCAACACTGTAGTGAAACTCAACACGCATAGCGTACTCTACCTTTTCCAATTACTACTCTTTAAGGAGTTCACTTGACTCCAACTCAGACACAGAGCCCCTGTTTTAAGCAGCTGACAATTACTTACACAGCTCATTTGTAACAATGCAGGAAACTCACCAAGAGCATGTCTGCTTCCTGTCTGCTTCCATGCATTTTTAGACAATATTTCTGTGATTTCCTTTAGTAAGCATGTATGTGTGCGTAATTGGCTCCTGAAGTGCATTATAGGTTCCTGAAGTCAAAGCTGCCTCCAAAACTGTCCAAAACATTGGACAAAGGTACTGAAGTGCAATGTGTTACTCCTAAATTTCTTGCAAGCTACCATCTTCTCCAGAAATTAGAATGTTTCCATCATCTATTAAACTTTAGTCACTCTCTATCTAGCATAGAGAAATGACAGAAATGCATGAAGCAAGAAATAATTGCACATAGAAGACTGCACATTCTCTCTGTGATAAACCTGAGTGCTGCTCTTTTAACAAAACTGATACAAGGAAACAGCTGCTGCTCAAAGAATTCAAGGTATTGTTAATTTAGATCTGTATTTATAATTTCTACATGTTTTCCTGAATAATCACCAGTGGAAGACTTCATTATTCCCTCTGTGAAGCACAGCAATTACAGACTTACAAATTTTTTTAATATAACTCTGCTTTTATAGATATTGCTCAAAAATTTCTTTTTATTGCAGAGATACTGCTGATACAGTAAACTCATTTCACACTTTTATTACATGTCAGTTTTAAAAAACCTTACTGTTCTAAGAATAAAGCTATTTTCTAGTGATGACTTGAATTTATTACATGAAATTACACGAATCCGCGTGTAGTTCACATCTCCAAAAGACAGTGTGTATAGGTACTAATGGTTTTGAAGAATTAGGTTTAAATCACAGGTAAAGTATCCCCTTGAAAAATGCACTACCTGCTGGATATGTGTGAAATGGAGAAGTGGTTAAAAAAACCTCTCTCTCAGAATTGCCATTGGATTTTTGAGGTTGTGTACTACCAGACTACACATCAATTAGAAGAAATGTCTCTGAAGGTCTGTGTGCAGCTTTTTTTTTCTTTTAAATAACAAAAGCAAATCTAAGGAGGCAGAAGCATAATTTAACAACAATAACCCCCTCAAAATTACAGTTTTCCTCTTAGTCCTGTAATCCTGCCTTAAGCAGCTCACAGTACTTTATTAAAGTTTTCCTACTTCTCAAATAGAGTACCTTTTAACATTTTATGCCTACCTTTGCATTAAGTGCTATGTGCCAAAGTAATCAGGATGTGGTTCTAGCAGCTGATATTGCCACCAGAATTATTTATTCAGCAAGCAGTCTGCTAACTACTTCCAATTTCATACAAGTTTTTTGGACAGAGCAGAAAAACAGTTGATTATTCTGGAAGTCTACTTGTGGCCCCTGTCTCCCCTCCTCCCTCAAACACTGCTGAGTAATGAAAAATATGAGCTCTCTCACTGTGTAAATGCATTTGAATAATCATCTGTCAGGAATACACATGTCCAGTAAGAATGTGTCATGGCTGCCTGCACCTCCAATGAGACACACTGAGCATACAGCAACCATGTAACTTATGCAGTCACATTAGCAAAATGTAGCAGCTGGTGTCTTCTGGTCATGTAACAGCAGCACAAAGAGGCACGTGTGCATTTTTTGCCTCAAGTACCTTCATATGAAACAAGTTTTGCAATTACTTATCTGAGAACTAAATTTATTTTAAAGGATAAAAATTTACAAAGTCAGCATTTTCAATTTCCAAAGCTAACCCCTCAAAGGCTCTAAGAATGCAGGAAAAGAAGCAACTGTCTTTCATACATATCTTACTTTGCTTAAGTGTGAAAATTTTTAATTGAAAATGGAATTCCTCTTCTTTGTATGGTCTCAAGAGTTTGGAATTGTTTGGATCTTCAAAACTTGATAAGCACTTGATAATTTATGTGTGGTTAAGTACAAAACCTTTGCAACTAAAAACAGCTAGTCTTGTTTAGGAAAAAAAAAATGAAGTCTTTTGACCAAAATGTACAAAGCCAAATAGAATATCATTACTTACTTTTAGAGCAATACTTCCAGTAAAATACACTGTTTATCTGTTACTTCATAAAATGGCCAATACATATCATATTTTTCCAGCAGCACTGGCTTGGAGAACTTACACTTAGAGATGAAGCTGCAAATAAACTGGGCCATCCCCTTCCCTTCCATCACTTTCAAACACTTTTTTTTTTTTTTTTTTAATGTGAGTCAAAGGTGGATGCTGAAAGCTTACTTGCACATTTCAAGAACAACTGTAACTACGAAGACACACTTAGCTTTTCTTCAAACAACTGCGCATTTTTTCATTTCATTAGAAGTAATATCAAAATAACTGCTCCTAAAAGGGAAGCATAAAAAGACTACTGAAGCAGAGACTCTTCTTGTTGGATGCATGGAACCTTTAAGCAGAGCAACTCAGTACCTCCAGTGTTATCTAACTGAAGTACCACTGAACAGAAACTTTGACTCCATCTGTCTGAGAGAGAAGAAAGCCTCAAGGAAAAGCTGTGCAGTACTGCCTGCTGTCAACACTGAGGGGTGTGCTCCATGAACAACTTCACAAGGATGGGTTTTCATCTCTGATATCTCAAAGCTGAGGAAGGAGAGAGAACCCCAAATACAACCAACCAATCCCCACTACCACTCCATTTTCCTCAGAACAATTCTTAACTCCTGAAGACAATTTTCTCCTCCATTAAACATGCTTAGAAGTTCTCTTGGCTGATATTGCTGCCACAAAAATCCCTACCTTCCAGGAACAAAGGAAAAGCCCACTCAGTCCAAATAGCAAGTGAAGTAATAAGCTGTAAACGAGACTTCTGCTGGCAAAAAACCCAAACCGAGCATCGTTACAGAAAGATATGGTGGACCCTTGCTTGGCCCAGAAGAAAGGAAAAGCATTTTGTTAGTGTTCTTCAGCAGTAAGGGTGGCGATACTCCATTTCTCACTTACCATCCATCTTTGGAGGAGAGAAAAAGCACTTCTAAAGATGCTAAATACCCCACAGATGAAAGGTCTTAATGGAATATGACTGTCAATTAAAAATTCTCACATTAACTATCTCTTCAGACCACATCACATGCCAACAAATCTTGGTTCTGTTCAGCAGCAATTACCCAAATAAAGCATATTGGTCATGTTACTGGTTAGTCTCTGTGATGTCCAACACTCACACAGTGTTCTGAGTGCCATAATTTACAGACTTTATACATAATAGTACTTTAATTAATCAACCTGTGCCTGCAGCTTCTTGGCTGTCTACCCCAGGCTGCAGCTGAAATATCTGCAAACAATTTTATTGCTACAGTGCAGGAAGAAAAGGAGTATACTCTGGTTGTGAAAATCATCCATCCTATGAAGGCAGCACAAAAAGTAAGTCTATCGGATTCTTCAGAGGTTGCTACAAAGCTTACTTGAGCTTATAGGTGAAATATGATATGCACAGTCACAAGTGCATAACATGTATAATAAAGTGATAATAAACTCATATTCTAATTATAAACTCAGTCTTAGATGTAGGTTTTTCATTGTCAGCTGTCTCACTCCAATGAGTGCTTCAAACTACTCTGCCTTTCACATGGTATTTTAGCTAAAAAGTTAAAAAGTAAATTCCAAGTAAGTTTTCTTGAACATCTGGTAATTTTGTCTTAGTATTTGCAAAATGGTTGACCTACATCTTGTTCCATCCATGCAGGTTCAGATTCATCTAGTCTTGGTCCTTTTGAGGTTATTTGTTTCATATTCCTTAGAACATTTACCACAACTTCCAAATACAGGAAAAAAGTGGCATTCAAACTGCTGAATCTTAGCTGACTCAAGAAGCTTACTTTGTTTTTTATTTCTACTCAGAGTGCATTTGTACAGTTGAGAAAATTTTACAGACTCCTTTTTACTCAGATCCTCACTTATGGGAATCCACAGGGATTGGAGATGTAGACTGGAAACTCACTACCTCATTAAAGAAAAAGGATGAAGCACAGGCTCATTTTTCTTCTTAGTGCCAAACCACTTAATGAATACCAAAAATGTTGTACCTAAGCCTTTCTATTAGTAATTGTGAACGACATAGAAGACACAGATCAGGAAGAATATGCATAATTCTGCAGTTTTTCGCACTAACAAGGATCTGGATACGCAGACCCTATAAATGTAAAAAGAGTATATGACAATGGCGAGATTTTTAAAAAACCGGCTGTTTCAATGAAAGTGAAGGAGTTTTCAACTGGACAACCAATAGAGGAATTCCACAAATGACAGACAGGTAGATTATTACGAAAAAAGTCTTTACTCTGAGGGTGATGAAACACTGCAACAGGTTGCCCAGAGATATCAAGGATGCCCCACCCCTGTAAGTGTTCTAGGCCAGGCTGGATGGGGCTTTAAGCAACCTGATCTAGTGGAAGGTGTCCTTGTCCATGTTAAGGGGTTGGAACTGGATGATCTTTAAGGCCCCTTCCAACCCAAACCATTCCATGACTCCATGGTTTGTCAATATGTACAACTACATATCAAAGACACTTTTTATATTAAACCATAATTGTCTGAAGAAGTCCTGAGGAAGCTGTCCATATTCAAATTTAAAGATCATTATCAAGAGAAGTTCTGCAGCTGCAAGCAGAGAATTGGCAACAGGTAGATACCAGCAAGTTTAGTACTGGCATTATCAATACTACTAACTGAACTAAATGTTCCTTGCCTGAAGACCTTGAAGGTCTGGTTGGTATGAAGAAGACTACCATAGCAGAAACATCTGAAGGAAGGAAGACAGTTTGGAAAGGATCATGTTCAAAAATAAAAGAACTTGCTGATTTTGATGTGATATGTCCTTTTATCTCTGCTCTATTATTGCTTTTACATTATTCCTCAAGAATAGAGGCATGCTTTCTAAGGTAAGAAATATACATAATCTTTTTCACAATTCCCACCTTGCCTGTTACTTGGGTAACAACCTGCTTCACCACTTTTCCTTTTTCCCTTTGAATCTCTTTAAGAAGTTAAGGGGTATTTCTAGTTCCTAGTGGCATTTATGGCTGTCTTTTGAAAGGCAGTCTTCTGAGGCAGAGAAGGGTCTAAAAGTTTACTTGAAAACCTCATTATCTGTTTACCATAAGACACAAAGAACTAAAATAAACTGAGTATTTCCTTCCATATAACCTTCGTAAAAGAAAAAGAAATATTCGGTTCTACAGAGCATATCTGACAAACGTCTTCCAGCACAACACAGACCTTCAACACTGCTCTTACAATTCTTACAGCTCCAAGAGGCAACATAAGCCTCAAGCTGACACTAATGAATACACTCTTGTGAGGAGATACTTGATCTGAAATGAGTTACAACTAACACATGCCAAAAAAGCACAGATGTAGGCAGGACAAGCATACTCCTTTATGCACTCGCCTGTGGAGTTACGGCTTTGCAGTAAAACTAGCAGCAGCATCCAGCTCAAGAATAATGACCATCAGTAAACTGTCACTCACGTAACAACACTCAGATTCAGCAGGTTCTCTTTCAGCATGCAATCTCTCCAGTGAGATTATGATAGGTTATTCTACTAAATCCATCAAGACTTCAAGCTCAGACAATATGCCTTCCAAAAAGACTGAATGTTATACAGATTCAAAGTATCATATTTTGTTTTCATTTCCATAAAATAAACTTAAGATGATTTCACAATCCAGCATGTTCATAACACTGTAAGCCTATCACCCCCACACACTGCGACTTTATCCCATAAGGCTTCAAACTGACATACAGTTTGTTTGCATACATGCCAAACACAATCAGTAGCTTCCACTAATTCAACTGAAATGCCATACTAACTCTTTTAATATTTAGCTATTCTTTAGAAAATAGTTGAAGCACTCTGTGTTCACGATTTTTAGAAGCTTCCTACTTATTTTGATCAGGACCATAACCTCCATTTTACATATTTGTCTTCTATATATAAATAATGTATGTACAGACACATCAGTACACAGATACATACAAACTATGAGAGAGACAGCTCAACTTCAGTAAGTTATACACTACTACTTTCTAAGAAACATATAAGTCATTTATATCTGAACAAATGACACACTTAGAAATTGAAGATACCATGAATTGGCTTGCCAAACATACAAAAATGTCTGAAATATCAAGACACCTCCATATCTGTACTCTATAAAAAACATTTTACTCAAGAATATTGCAGAGAAAAACCTGTATTTTGCTTTGCATTCTCCCCATTCAAAGTTAGTAAAAAGTAATGTTTACATTATTTTAAATATTTCAATATTTCACTCCTATAAAGGGCTTGTTGAAAGATGACATACCTTATGAAAATATTTATGCCAGAATTAACAAGCCTGGAACTGACATGTTTAAGTAAACACCCCAAGCACACAACACAAAGGATAAAATACACAAATGCAGTGCAACAGTCTTGAGTCACTCTAACACGTAAAGTTTCTTATAGTAAAAATAAAGAACCTCAAGAATGAGACAGTATTAGAAATGAGAGAAGACACAAAGAAAGACAGTGCGTATTTCACTAAAAAAAGGAGAAATAAAAACAAAGATGATGCAGACTAATGAACATTAACATTTCTAAAGAAAGGTCAACATTTAAATGCATTTTCTTTCTCCTCAGGTAACAAGATACTAACAGGAAGAAAGGCAGAACTCATTTTGTGCAGTTCTCTGAAAAGACAGATGCAGCATCTGGAAGAAGTGACTGGGAGGCTGGGCTTATTTCCACCCTAGTCAATAAGGAAGACCAAATACCTTTGTGCTTGTCCCGTTTATGCTTTAGCGGTGCTGGAGAGAGTCTGATTCTGGCTAGAGCCTGTTCTCGATGGTTCATAAAAATAGGACCAGGAATTACAAGGGGGCCTGAGGAGAAACATTTTGCACATGCATAGGAAAGCTCACAAAATGGAAACAGTGTGTTAAACAAAATTCAAATTAAAAGCGATGAAAAAACAAAAATAATAATTATCATCTTGTCTTCTTAAATTCAAAAGACCTTAAAATACAAGAAAGTTGCCATTTCTTGATAACTTATGCAAAAAACCAATAAATATCCCATAGTGATAGTTTTACCTGAATTTCCAAGTATGCACCTGTACTGCAAGCAATGGAAATATAACATACGCACACTAGAGTAACATCTGATAGCAAATACCCATTATTGTCTTTAAAAGATAAAAAGAATAATTATCATGCCTCAAATCCTACAACATAACATTCAAAATACTGATTTGGAACAAGATCATAATATAAATGCTAAATTTAAAAATCATCACCATAAACTGCTTTGCAATTACTATATTTAAGATGCAGAGTTATAACTTTCAAAGAAAAAGTTCCATGTTTCATGAAGAAAGTTATTCAAATCACATGACTTTTATATACTTAGTAATTTTGAAATGCATTTATTTTAAAAATATTTTTCAATCTATTTAAAGGTCTTCTCTAAAGGGAAGATTTGATTTAAAGAAAGTAATGATACGTGTATTTAAATTTTTTTCCAGATTGCCTTTACTTTTTACAAATCTAGACTTAGGCAGTGAGGTACTATGCTTAATGGAGGCTGAGTATAAGGAGGTAATGCACAAGGAATTTGTTTCTTGAATCTGTATTTCTCCTGTTTATAGGTTAAGCATGTCACCAAGAATTTTTTAGACACTTTTTGTCCTTTCAGAAGTCTCACATTTAACAAAAATCATGAATCAGGAGCAAATAATTAAATAATTCTGCCAAGTGACACTCAGTTCCACAGGTTCCCAAATCCAGCCCTTCCATGAACAGTAAACAAAAGCCCCCAAATCAGGCTGTTGTGTTATAAACTGCTTATGTAGAACTTTGAATCCAAATATTCCTCCTTCTTCTGCAAATTCACTGATACTCTCATTCCTTAGCTGAACTTAATTATGAAGACAATGTAGGTTAATTTTTCATAAATGCCCACTGCCTCAGGTTTTCTGCTATCAACTTTATACCATCACCTCCTTCACTAATATTAAACAGCATGGATAGACATTTAAGCAGAAGTTAGGCTGAATCTATGTAGCTTTAGAACCTTCAAAGAAACTTTCTTCATACAGAGAAGCTCCCAAATTTGAGCATGCACTTAAAAAGCAAAATGAAAAATGTTTTAAAAATACACTACTGTCTAGCTTAAAGGTTCATACATGTGTTAAGAGAATATAATGGCACAAAACTTCCTCAGCCATAATTGTTTCTGCACACAACATAGATTTTTTATCTTTTATACTGTATTTATTAGGACTTTCTTTATTCCAGAACAGATCCTCTTGCTAATTCAGAGCTCCTTCTCCTAATCAAGGATCATCACTTGTTTTTGATTTACCTTCATATTGCAGATTCTTCCTTCAATTGTCTTGCTATTGTGCTCCCCATTTTAAGTCTCCTCTGAATTGGAACTTCCATTTAATAGATACATTTTGTAAACATTACTTTCTGCCAAACCACTTGCTGTTTTTAATATTCTACTTTCCAGAGTTCTGACTTACACAAAAAATTACACCACATTTTGCTTCTTACTGAGTTGGAGGGGATACAGCGAGGAGTACCCTGAGGCATACCAGGAAAATGCAAAAACAGGAAGAGACTAATGACAAGCAGATTATGAAAGCTAAAAATGTCTGAAGGACAAACGATACAGAAGAAAGATGAATGAAGAACATAACAACATAAGGCAAAAGTAGTGAGACTTGCTTACTGGAAAGTTTCTAATGAAATTAAAATCTGAAGAAATAGAGAATGGACAGGACAACATGACAAAAGTGAAACTCAGATTAGCAAAGTCACAAAAAGAGATGCAAGGACTGCAAAGAGTGTGGATTGAAGAGTGTAGATCTAAAATATTTGTGGGTGACTGAATGATCTCTAGATAACTTAGGCAAACATTCTGAAGTTCCAAAAAATGCTTGCACAACAAGCAGTCCAGGGAAGGAGATACAGCCCTGAAGGCAGCCTTTGGCATTTTAGTGCTAAGAGCAAAGATAAGAGAATTTCAGGAGGACAGAAGGAAGTGAAGTACAGTAGGGTGAGCAAAAGAACTACAGGAAATTTGTAAGACACACAATGTTTAGTAAGCATAAGAGGCTGTCAGCTCCAGCATGGTGCTAGCACACAGCTGCCAATAGTTTCCAAGCTACTCATCTGAAACACACTGTCCTAGACAACATGACAATTCTGTAACAATCTAACCTTCTGACCAATGCAGGATTTATCTTTGCTTCTGGATCTTCCTATATACTCTATGTTTACCACTGCGTAAAGTACTTGAATCCAAAATAAAGCTAAACGCAACAGATTGCCATTTCATAGTAATTTGTACCCAAATACATGTAACACATCTGTTATCTTCTTTGGCTTTTTGTGCAGGCTAAATCTGTAGCATGATCATAATGGAATAGGAAACTACAAAAATAAAATCAAAATCTACATTTTGATTGCATTGTGATGTCTACCTCCCTGGTCATGTTCTGGCAAGATGCAAAGTACCTCTCTCTCCCTCCAAAATAACACAGGTAACAAAACACTACAACAATTCATGCAGATTGTGAATTGCTTTCTGCTTACATCTGAGGTTGCCTGTACAAAGGGAGCAAAGTTTAGGTGCTGAGAATATTCTGGTGGAACAATCTAGCCATGCACTAGATACTTCCCCTAGTTTGTTAAAAAATGCCTGCAGAGTATTATCTGGAAAACTGTTTCAGAAGCCTCTAAGATAGGTCTGCACAGAGAATAAAAATCTATTACTAGTCTCTACTTCAGAAGATCAAGTGACAGAAGCAAAGTGGAGTCACTAGCAGATGACAGAGCTATTTTAAATCAGTTGCTATATGATGCAAAATGACATTCACTCTCTCCCTTCACAGATTGTTTTTCGGTAGCAAAGCTGAGATGCTGAACAGCCCTAGCTGAAACGTCAAGACTAGCTTTCCTTTCTTGGTCCAGACTTTTCAAAATGGACATTGTTTCGCAGTGAATGCAAAGCATAAAAAAAAATATATTTAACCACAGAAATAATTTCATTTTCTCCAAATAGAATGTGTTTATTAAATAATGCTGTGGACTTTGTAAAAATGTATACAATTATTTCATCCTACATGCACTTACATGCTTTTTTGATTTTATATAACACATACTTTGATTTTTTCTAGTATCTCACCCTAAACAAATGCTATTTGGCAAGCTGCGATTACAGGAGACTGAAATCAATTATCTCAAATGCTGGCTTCTGCACTAGTGCACTGAACACAGCAGGCTACATGAAAAAATAGTACATGATGACATACAGAAAAGTAGTATAAATTCTGGTTGCAGAGCAAAGTCCTAGGTTGAATCATTATTCAACCTCTGTTATAAAAAACTATTTTTGGCTTCCTGAAATAGACCAAGCTTTTATTTGTTTGTTTCTTCTTTGGCAGGGGGTGTTTTTGTTGTTTTTTTAAGTAATAAAATAGGAAGATAAAACCCTAATACAGGAAACTAGTCATCTAATAGGTCACAAATTTTGAAGAAAAATATTTCAGAAAATGGAATTGAAGACAAATGCTCCACTTCAGTTCCACTAGAAGGAGAAAACATTATAGTGAGATACTAAACCACTTATAAAGCCTTAAAGGAAACAAAATGTAATATTCTTACGAGGCAGGGCTAATAGTTATGGTGCATGTAAAAAAACCTGTATTTTTCAGACTCTGACTAGTAATATATCATTAAGGCAAAAATATTCATGGAGAATGTCATGTGCAGGCACTAAGGTTAATTGCAGTTGGCTTCTTTTTTTCAAAACACTGAAAATAAAGACAGGACACATGTCTCCTCCTGTAGTCTAAAAGCAATATTTAAATTGTACAAATCAGGTGTGGAAGAAAAATTAAGGCCTTTTAAAGGGGAAAAAGAAATGCACAAACAAGCATGCAGGGCAATATGGGAGTAATAAGAGAGTGAAATGGAACTAAGTTTTATGATAATTTTAATTTTGACCCTTTCTCCCTTCTGAATAATTGACTTTGTATGTATGTTAAATAAATATGAAATATGCATTTCCATATACAAATACATGAAGTAAATTAAAATAGCAAATATTAATCTGAACTGTTCTCATGGTGTCTATTACAAATCTGACTTACGAAACTATAATATAAATATTTTTACTTTAAACATCAGTTTGAATAACTATAATTAGCTCTTTCAGAAAGCAATCACAGACTCAAGTGTAACAATATAACTCACAGAACCATACCTGATGGTCATTAGGGGCAAAAGCCTACAGCTTTCTCTCGAAAGCATTCTTCAAAAGTCATGTGTGAGTTCAATATTGTTTGAAGTGAAAAGGTAGGGGGCTTTGGGTGGTTTCAGTTTGCTTAAAGAACATTGAAACAAATACAATCCTGAAAGCATCAAAATAAACATTTAACTAAAACAATAAAAAGAAGCTGCACCATTATTTAATAAGTACTATTGCACTTGTACAGATAGTTTTGCTGTACATTTAGGTATATGTTCAGCAACGAACAGACAAACTGATTCCCAGCTCAGAGTGGCTTGAGCAGATGTTAAACAGATTTATATCATACTTAGCCTACCATGGTAAAACTAATCACTGAATTAACTGAATGTTACACTTCAGAAAAATGAAAAAAATGCCCAAATCTAGGCAGCCTCAGATAATATTGTATTAAAACACAGCAGCTTGGGCTAGAATTAATCAATTTTCTGTGGGTTCTTTGTTGTTGCAAGTAGGATAAGACTGATGAAAATTCATTTTCCTTTTCTGTAAGGGCATCAAAAGCTAAACCTTGCTTAATTACACACCAAATCTGTACCTCAATAATGAGCATACAGAGGTTTCTACATCATAGGCTGAGAAAGAGTAGTAGTGAAATACCAATGAAGCATGAGACCATTTATTATCGCCGTATTGAGAACCATTTCTGTATTTTTAGCTTATTAGTTAAATATCGTTTAAAAAGCTATTTTAACATTCTAATCGCCTTCTGAAAAAAAACCAAAAAACCCAGAATTATCTTCAAGTAATAAATTGAAATCTTTGACTATTCCAACTTCTATTACTTCAAGTACCAATCTGAAAAAGTCTCATGAACAGCTTTTGAGATTAGCTCTCTCAGAAAATACTTGTCTAAGGTTCATTACATTAATTGTATAATATGGCCCACAGATTTCTGTAATCCATTAAGGCATAATTTAATGCCCCCATGATGAAAAAATTAGTTTCATAGAAAAGAAATAATTAACCATATTCTGAACATTCTAACATACAAAACTTCCTTATTGTTACAGAAAACAGTATTTCCATATTCATCTCTCATTACTCTCATCAAGCCCCAAACCAGCTTGAAAAACAAAAAACACTTCACCATAAGGAAAATCAGCTCCTTCACTTCTTGCCAGAAGAACAGGGACTGTGAAGAGCTAAGATAATTCCATAATTATGTTGAGATATTATGATTTAGCATAGAAGCTGTGATGAATACAGCTGGCTTTATTTCTCAGAAGGTCATACACCTCCTCAAAAATGTCAACTCAAAAATGTGGAATTGATTTTGAGCCCTCTTCACCACTTGTCACAGTCACTTGGGAAAAGAGCAAAGAACTATAATAAATATTAAGGAACTTACAATTTTTTTTTAATAGTGGATTATCCCAAATAAACACTTTTTACCCACTATTAATTTAAAGGATCTACTTTTTTCACTAAAGCAGAATTTCCTTCTTGAATACAATAACATGAATAACTGATTCAAAACATAAAAAATATTAGCTGGTTACAATTACATCCAGGCAACTATAGTTTGTGACTCATTTCAAGGCAAAAAACAAAGAAATCTTCAGCGTAAGCACTTAAAATTTCTGAAGTTATTTAGTGAGCTGCCGCTGAGCAGCATGTATACAGGTCCCTAACAACAGTGGCAAGTACCTGGATGATGTGTGAGAAATGAGTTAATTGCTTGTGACAGTAATATTGAACCAGGTCATTGATACTGCAGCCATTAACAACTACTTCTACCCAGAATATTTAAATTCAGAGTTTGTATTTTCAGATAAATGCAAAAAAAGATGAGCATTTTCTTGTTCAGTACAAGAGAACACAACTGATCTTGTGAAGGAATTAAATGATTGTCATACCTGCAGACATAACCATCACTTCTTCTCTTAATTCAAATGGACCCCAAGAACATACTTTTAAATCAGAGGTCACTGTAACAGGACTAAATCTGGAGCTTTGCCAAAAAAGCACAAACAATTAAACAACTTAAAAATCAGTATACTGCTTGCACTCTTACACCTCTCTCCTAAACTTTAGTCCTATTTCAACACGTTTGGTGGGCAAATGGGTGAGATATTTCTTAGTGATTTTTGGTTTGTTTTGTATGACTGTTTTAGGAATGAAATATTCCTGTATTTTTAAAGCTTTCATAGTCCTCTTGCTTACAAGACATGCAAGATTTACTGAAAATATTTATATTGAATAAAGGTCACCAATTTTAACGAAAGAGTGTGCAGCAACATTCAGTGATGGATCCTATTCTTGACTGTGATAAACTATGTATGCTTTGTTTCTTATAAAAGAACAAAAGACACACCTTAACACACTAAATAACCCAGATATCAGAATCCTGTCAAACCAAACACTATGTACCTTAAGGAAAGGCCCTAAAGAGCTGGTCTGGCCTTTAACTGATTAAGCAGTGTTTTCAGAAAATTGAAAGGCTGAAAATTTCCTTTAGATCTCTAAACAGCTATTTCATTAACATGGATCTGTTCAGTTTCATGTGACCAAATACTAGAAATTCTTGGGAAAACTTAGCAACAAGTAACCTAAAAATCTAGCAGATTATTTAAATGTTCTCATTCTCTCTTAAGAAAAGAATAGCATTGTAAGAGTTGTTAAAAATGGTGCCACTCTTTGCACCAACTCATTAATGAAAAGCTGCAGCATCTGGATGGAGAAGCAAAAAAGCTCTTTAATCTGATTATGCAAATCAAGATTGATTACCAAATCAAATATTCATACCTGCTTATATAAAAAAAGACCTCTTAAGTATTTGTGAAACACTGTTCCCAGCTTTATCACAAGAAGTCACTCTGAACCAAAACAGGAGACTAATCTCCAACCCTTCCAGATTGGCATAACCACTACCTCCCATAGCCACATAGGTATGGGATTTCAATGCTCTTTAGATAGAGAATGTAACACAAACGTGTGCAACAAGCTGGCCAACAATATCTTTTTAGCTACAGTCCCTATACAGAATCACAGAATCAGTCAGGTTGGAAAAGACCTTCAGGATCATCGAGTCCAACCTGTGACTGAACACCCCCATGTCAACCAGACCATGGTACTAAGTGCCACATCCAGTCTTCCCTTAAACACCTTCAGGGATGGTGACTCCACCACCTCCCTGGGCAGCCCATTCCAATTCCCAATCATCCTTTCTGTGAAGAACTTCTTCCAAATGTCCCGCCTAAACCTCCCCCAGTGCGGCGTAAGACTGTGTCCTCCTGTCCTGTCAGTGGTTGCCTGGGATAAGAGACCAATCCCCACCTGGCTACAACCTCCTTTCACCCATACACCTATAAAACCAGCCATAACAGTACATTCCTGATACTGTTCAAATGATCTCTTTTTTGCTTTTTAAAACAGATGGCATACAGAACGGATAAGCTGCTCTGGGTTCTATTTCTAAACACAGAAATAGAATGTAAACGTAAATTTTTCTTTGCCACTCTTCTTTTTCTTTTAACTGAAATTTACCTTCCAGCTCTGTCACCACCGATGGGCTGAACAGCGGGACCTTTCAATAATGCTTGGGTATTTAATTAGGATTCAAGAAAAAATTGTTAGCTGCACCTAACATTTGCCAGCAGCATGCAGCAGCTCTGACATAACCTAAACAAAGGCTTCCTCTCTTCACCTCACACCTAAAATTAGCCACAAAGATGCAAAGAAAAATAAATATTCCACCCTTTTCCATATGCATAGGCAACTACAAGTTTTCTCTTTCTAGGAAACAATTTGGATTAACAAGGCACATTTTGTATTCAAGTAAAACCAGCATCTAATTAATAAAAGAAGAATCAAAGTGGTATTTACTAACAATGCCAGAACTTGAAAAAGCATTCTCCCAACAAGTTATTCTTTTTCTCAACACACAATAATCTTAGCAACCACATCATCATGCTTTACAAATAATATTACAGTTTACATCAGTCTAAATTTCTCAAATTTAATTTGACAAGACACTGAGGTATTTTAGAACACAAAGAATACTGAAAAGTTCTTAAGGTACATAATTGTTTGTGTGGAAAATCAACAATGAGGTAGATAAAACATAAGAAAATTTTGAAATGTTGCAATGTTGTTTTGTTTTTTTAATTCAGTCTATGTCAATATTCTCATGTTATGCAAATACAGAAAAGTTCATTTTATAAAAGAAAATTCTGCCTATTATACAACAGAAATGGAATAATTTATTATAGTAACTAGATAATTTGTGTAACAGGCAAATAGCATGGGACGGGCTTCATATAAATATGTTTTAGGATCTACATTATATAAAAAAAACAATCACTCAACTACAAAACAGCAAAAAAAACCAAACCCGACCTGCGAAAGTGATATAAAATGCTCCTTTTCA
Organism: Rhabdornis inornatus; assembly: GCA_013397075.1. Taxonomy (NCBI): domain Eukaryota; kingdom Metazoa; phylum Chordata; class Aves; order Passeriformes; family Rhabdornithidae; genus Rhabdornis; species Rhabdornis inornatus. Next base: position 885,237 of record VWZS01007209.1, read on the forward strand.
TCATTAAAATTCTGATTCTTATGTGTAGACTTTGATTTTCCACAATTTTCTATAAGCATGCTACATAAACTACCTACTTAGGATCTGATTTAGTTTGATCAATGCACAGGCTCACTGGAGGAAGACTATTTTCATTCTTAGAAAACAGAAGTTTCTTAAGCTATTCAAGCCCTTTCTCAATAAGTCACTCACCTCTTCCATCTTCCAATCTATGCCTCCTAATTACCCGTTGCCGCTTTTCTTCTTGTCGCAGCTGAAGGTGTTCTTCAATATTAACTCCAGGAACAGGGACAGCTAAATAGATGAAGAAAATAAAATACGTAAAATTATCTTTAAAATTGTTATGGTAGCAATAAACCCTAAAAGAAGTGAAGTAAATGAAAACTGAAAAATGAAAACTGAAAACTAGCTGCTCTTTACATGGCCCTGACAATAAAAAAAAAAGGATTTGAGTATATTTGGAGGAGTTCTAAGCTTTATCTCCTAATTTTCTGGTTTTCATGAATCTGACAATTCCAACATCACTAAGGAGTACTTAGGCACATACATAGATGTACTTCAGCACATACATATATCATGCGTTGTCATGGTTATCTCCATTCTCCCCTAAAAATTTTCAGAAAGTATTATTAAACCAAGTCTACAATTGTTTCTATTTTTAAAAGGCTTTACATGAATTAGCCATGCTTTAGTTTAAGAATGCTTAAATCCTGATAAAAAACATTATAGAAAAACTTTCAGGATATCAAAAAGGACAAGAACAACTCTGCAGTATCAACACTAGTGTAACTGCACAGGCCACAAAGTGGCATAGGTGACTATAGTAAGGGTAAGCTTAGAACCATTCACTTAACAGAATGATCCCACTTTGCTATATCACCAATAAATAAATCTGACTGTTAAGCACCATTTTAACAATATTATATTAAAACTGTTCTGTAACAATAAAGTGTGTAAACAAATTTACTGAGGGGAAAAAAAAGGTGCAGTAAAAATGAGAATTAAAAGTCATTTTGCTAATTTCATATCACTTACCCAGCAAGAGATCTAAAGGTATCATCTCTTTTACAGCATCAAGGATTCCTCTTTGCCTTGCTTCCTGGCCATCCAGTTCTCTAGCACATGCCTTGCAGCAACCACACACAGCACAGCCTGACTCACCTGAGCCACAGCCACAGATTCTGCAGCAAACAGAGTTGCTTTATCATTACCTTTTATTTTCGTGCATTACTGATGCCTTTGTAATTAAACCATAGGTTATTACTTTGTTCTATCTGTAGACATGCAAGCTTTCCTGAAATAAACAGGAAGGACAGCTAGTTTAAATCCTAGCTGCTGTTGCATGATGCCAGGACCATACACTGACTGTCAACTGAATTGACTTCTCAGCATTAACTTTTCTTTATTTAATTCAATGTACACCACATGAGAACATGAACAAGGAAAAAAAGAGCACACAAAATGCTGAGGAAATAGTAATGGTGAACATAGTGGCCCTCTGCAGCTCAACTAAAAAGTAACAGATAAAAGTAACTTGAACAGAAAGATAAAAAACTTCCATCACAGGATGAAGAAAGGTTCCCCTGAGCCAGCAGCTCTGTCAAGAGACAGAAATTATAACTGGCATTTATATCCAACAGCTTCTAGCAAAGAACTACACGCTAAAGTAAAAAAAAAAGGTTTTAAAACTAAACCATCTGCAGCCACAAGCTATTTATATAAATTTTAAGCCATTTCTGATTTTAAAAGCACATACAACTATATATTTAGCCATAGAATTATTTCAGATGGGAAGTTCACACTCAAGAAGTGTTTTAGCCATCACTGTACCACCCACATTCCCACACATGCGCTTACCCTCCAGGTACTCTATCAGGACGCCCACTACTAACACAGCTGGCTCCATAGCCTGTGCAATCTCCACATACAGTGCACACCATACACTGCTCCAGCTTCCATTTATGCATGCCTGGAGGACACATCATGGACTTCTCATCTTTTTCATCCAGTTCCTCTTCCAGGTCCTCATCCATTGCTGTTGCCATGTTCTCAACTCCAAAACCTAATTAAGATATTGAAATAAGAAATATTTGCTTTCTGAGGCCAACAGAGAGGGCTCTGGTTCACCCATAGAGGTAATGACAGGTTGGACAGCGCTCAGCAACCTGATCTAGTTGAAGATGTCCCTACTCATTGCCAGGAGGTTGCACTAAATAACCTTTAAAAGATTGCTTCCTCCTCAAACTATTCTATGTGTCTATGAACAGTGGCTTACTGTTGAAGCTCTGAAGAACACTCACAGATCAGGTTTTAAAAGGAATGACTAGGAATGCCTGATTTGCCTGTTCAGCCAGCACGGTGACTTTTTTGAGATCTCTCTGTGCACGGGCATGTATGATTTTTTAAATCATGCTGCATGTATTCAAGCTTTAGTGTTGGAATTACATTTTATAACAAAATGTTCAGCTCCATTTTCACTTCTGATATTTGCCAGCACACAGAAGTAGAAAAAAAAAATAATCAAGGCCCCACACCTTTTCCTCCCTGGCTCATAGCGCCTGTGTCTCGTCCACACTGTCCTTTATTATTTACTCCAAATGTCCAAACTTCTCCATTCTTCATTAGCACACAGGTGTGAGCTTTGCCCATGGCTACTTGAGTCACAAAATGGCCTTTCAAATCTGTTACTAAACCTGTAAGACATAAAACACTTGAGTGACAAATTGCACTTTCTAGCCAGAAGGAAACTCGATGTAACAAAATTGTTAGTGGATACCAAAAATTTTAAAGTTTACAGCAAGGGGGAAAATTAGATATAAAACACAAGTGCTAGAATAAAAAGTGAAAGGAGAATTAGGCCTAGGGCATTTGTCCTGCAAAAAATGAAAAGCCAAAAGCAAACCTACAACTGCTGCAAATCACTTGTTTTGAAAAATAATTCTAAAGGACTCATAAAGCCATTGGAGTTTGTTTCATTAGTATTTTACTTACACTGTGGTGTACAGGATCCCCTGCTACCTTATGAGCAGAGAATCACAAAAGGCCTAGTTTCCAGCAGCCTTCGTTCGTAGCAAAACACATCTTATTTCAGTGACATTTTCCTGTGTGGCTGCCTTGTGTCAGATTAATAAAAGTTAATTTTTTTCTCCTCTTTAGTGGAAGAATGAATTTGGATATTTGTCACCACTGATGCTAAATTCTTTCACAGAACTTTCAGAAACTGCCTTCTACCCTTCTGTCATATTTGTCTGAATCAAGAGAATGTCAGAAATATACTAGGAAATTAAGAAACACACATACAACATTTTCATGGGCTAAAACCCTCCATACTTATTTCAATTACTTCAGTTGAAAAATAATTTAAAAGACCGATATTAACTTACTTGTACTATCAGAGTAAATGGCATCTTTTCCAAACATGTAGAGTTCTCCATCTTTGGAAATTACAGAACTGCTTCCATTATTGCACGCTGTAGATATGACAATCTTTCCTTCCATTTTAATAATTTTTTTAGGCTTATATGGTTTTGATTGCCGTCTGCTTTTAGCTTTAAATGAAGAAATAAAATACAAGTAAATCTTCAAAAAAATCCCCAAACCATCACAGGCATAATCATTAGTTTTCAGACTGCTAATGAAAAACACCCAAACAAACAACTAACTATATGTACAATCTCCTGGTCTAATTTTAATTGGATTACACTGGCTCCTCTCAAAAAATTCAATGCAAGCAAAGACATTATTAGATCAGTATCTTTTAGAAATTATTCTTCAAGTATTTCAAAACACTTCAATTATTCTTAGTAATCTACCATATCATCATCTATCATCTGTTTCCAAAAGTGAAGTACTTAATTTAATATTACAGCAGATCACAGCTTCAGGGCACTTTTAGCCATCTTTAATTGTCTTAAAGAGTCTATTTCAACCTACACACATACAACTACAGAAATCAAGACTAGGAAATGTGTTAATTTTGTATTGATGAGGCATTTGTTGGTCTGTAGATCAAATTAATCTGTCTTTTTTAATGTCTGAAGAATTATGCTTGATCAAGCCCAGAACATCTGCTTCTACAAGTTCTCATCAATACAACTCTCCACAAGCCAGCAAAACATCCATTTCCAAAGCTCAATAAAACAACAGCAAAGAGGGAAAAAGTTTGGCTCCACATTTTGAAGTCCCAGGCAGACAGCATGGCTTCTTGACCAAATTCATGACTGTCTTTTTTTGGGACAACTCTAAAATAGTACTTCCACCACACAACTCAAACTGTGGTAAAACACAGATCGGATACTGTAGCTGGGAGAGGTTTTGGCACTGGTTGTCAGGACTTGCGGCCAGCATAATTTCCAGTACAAATGGCATGCTTACATGCTCCTGGAAAATGCTGAAACTCTTCTTTTCAAATTAAAAACTTTTTAAGAGGCTTTTACCAACCACTAGTCAAGCAAGCAATGGTACATACTTGATTCACCATCCTCTCCTTTACTAGCAGAACCTGTGAAGAATATGCTTCCATCCTCAGCAACAAGTAAGGCATGTGAGCCATCATGTCCAACAGAAAATTGAATAATCTTTGGAGATTTTGTGATTGGGAGTTCAACCCATTTGCCAGCTGAAGGGCCACCTTGTTTGATTCCAAGGCTCTGATATTTGCCAGTATAATAAATCTAGGAGAAAAAAGTTTATCAGTTTGAGTAATGCCACAGCACTCCAAGCTTACGTAATCCTCAAAGTTGCATTGTTTTTAAATCTTTTCATTTCAAACCACACCACACTCCCCCTGACTGTGTTTATGCCATTTCAGTATCTCTGTCTCAAACCATCAATTTTGACTTAATGGGGGAAACATGCTGATTAAATGCTTAGATTAGATTGTTTTGAAATGTGCTTTCTACTGAGGCACTGAGTTAGTTTTCATATATATAATTGTTTGGCTAGATGAGTTGAACACACAAGAACAGAAGAAACTACTCAGACTAAACTAAACATTTAAAACACTTCACAAAAATGTCTGGTCCATGTAAAAACAAGATATTGTAACAATAAAATCAATTTAAAATAACAAATAACTACAAATTTTAATATGCTTCAACACATTCGTAAAACATATTTAGCAAATGCTCAGTGGCCACTGACTACCTAAATAATAGAGTAAGATATTTCATGTGAACAAACAAAAATACTGACATGAACTAAAAAGTTTCCTTTAGAACCATGAAACTCAACATCTCTATAAAATTTGTATGTCAACCTATGAGGCCACCTAAAGTCATTTTACATAGCCCTATATATTGTATTTCTCACCTTAACAGAAAATTTTATAGATCAAACCCAGGAAATTTGCTAATTTTATACTGAACAGGAATTTCTCTTAGTTGACTGATAAAGTTAATCTGTCTCTCCCAATGCTGAAGAGTTCTATTTGATCAAATTCTGTTACATACCATTAAATTTTCTTTAAAAATATTTACTCATTAACATTTTCAACAATCTCACTGTTCTGACAGCAGAAGAGCAAGGCCTTCATTCCAATAAAGCAATACAATTTTGAACATGTAATTAAGAACTATGCTTCTACAAGATAAATAGCATTAGTCTTTCATACTGAAAAAGAAACCCAGCAAATAATGTAAAGAGTCAGTGACTAAATTACCATGAATATCCAAATGCCTCTAAAAAAGTCTCCACTGAGCAGAACAGCATATCAAATCATCAAGAATAGGCTTAAAGAAATCAATTGAAAAATTTGCATAGGGGAATCAATAATTCTCTAAAGGATCAGAAAAAAAATCAGGATGGGATTTAAATAAATTACTATGGTCCGACTGTGGAAAGTTATGAGGTGGTAAAATTTACAAAGGTGTTAACACATCAATTGTAGACAGAAGGCAATTTTGTTTCCCAAATTTAAAACAAAGCTCTTCACTGTAAGACTGACTGTAGAAATTCCTATAAATTCAAGTTACAGATTTCTCAGGCGCTCCAACTATCTGTTTATGCTTTTAAATAACTATTTGCCTTTATGTTTTAAAGCAGGCTCTGAGAATATTTGAATACAGTCATAGACATACGTTCTAACATACTGAAAAGGCAAAGAAATTATGGAAAATAATGATTAAATTAAAAAACACAGAAATCTATTGGTGCAATTTGCTATTTACTACAGAACATTTTCAGTACCTTTCCACTAGCAGTTTTCATCAGTGCAAACTCTCTCCCAGCACCAAGGACAGCTGATTCCTCATCAAACCCTGTACCTGTGCAAGCAAGATTGCATTAACTGAACAGTTTAACCAGGCAGTTTCACAGACCAGTTATTTATCCAACTCTGCTAGTCCATGTAGCCAAACAGGCTCTTTTTTTGTTCTGACAGAGCCAAAAGCAAGCTTGGCAGAGCAAAAATACCTCAAAGTAAAGGCCAAGTGATATTTTTTCAAAATACTTTCATAGATGCTAACAATTCTTAACCTCAAATTCTGATGCAAATGTGTTTTTCAATGTAATTCTTTCTCCCTTTAATCCAGTCAGTGGTCCTTGCAACCTGTTAACTTTGACAAGTTAACAGCAAGGAGTTCCACAGCTTAACTATGTTTTATAAAGTCAAAGCTTCAAACAATTATATATTTATTATACCACGGAAGGAAAATACTGGAAAACCATGAATAGTACTAGAGACAGAAAGGTGGTTCAAAATAGGTGTATGGATTTGACTCTGAGTCAAACAATGCTTAAATGGTTTCAAAAACCTCTCCATGTGTTCACTATGGAGCTATAACTTCCCGCACATAGTAGAGCTAAAAGAAAGTGCAGTGTTTCAGCTCTATTGTTTGAATTACCAGTCTTGATATTAACCTTCAAAGAAGAGAACTTACTGATAATGTGCAAATCTTTCTCCAGATCGAACAATGAGATGCCACAGGCATGTAAGCATTTTCTTGCAAGCTTAAGCTGCAGTTCTTGTTGCAATACTGGCTCAGTACTCGTGGCAAATATTCGCACTACAAAGCCATCCTGCAATAAACACAAAAATCCACTCTATAATGTATCAGAACTGCATTAATTTACTTTCCAAGTCCTAAGTGCATCAACATAGTATTATTTCAGAGTGAACTGTCAGAGAACACATTGATAAAGTAACCTTTATTATAACATAACATTTACTACAGGAAGAAAAGAAGAAAGTGACCATCACAACAAGCTGAATTAAGTATCTGACACCTTAAACATATATTGAGTTCTGTGAAAATGCTATGAACATTATAAAAACACTGAACTGCTGTAGAAATCATACTTTTGTAACTATTTACATCTATCTTTTAAGCCCTTGACTTCGCCTGATTCATAACCCAAAATTCTGCATGCAGAGAGGGACTGCTGTGAAGAATAGCTAGAAAAGTTTTCTGTTTACAAGTACAGAGTATCTTCTGGCCATGTTAAAAAAAAAACAAACAAAAAAACCAACAGTTGTTCTGTTAGGAGGGAAATGGATAAATCCTGGTTTTCTTACAGTTGATGTCTGGCGTCTTCTGACAACCCCATCACACCCCATCCCCATTTTACGGATTTCTCACTACCAAAAACCACACCAGAACTAAAAACATAGCAACTGTCTGCTGAAAAAAAAAAAAAATCATACAACCACCACTACAGTTTTGTCCGTAGTAGGAGCACTTCTTTGAGCTTCCACAGCTTTGGCCAACAGGCAATTTTCATACAAAAATCGACTGGAATGTAGTATATTTCCTGTCTCTTCTAATAAAACCAGCTGAAATGCCCCAGTAAGTTCCAAAGCAATTACAGGAAATTAAATCAAGAAAAAAATTTATCCTTAACCTCTAAGAAGGTTATCCCACCAAGAACCTGTAGAACATGTTAAAAATATGTTATTCAATGTATAAATCTTTTTTTCCTGAAAGAGCAATGGAGTTTCTCTTAAAACTTATCTGAAAAAATAAAAAATCTATCACAAATAAAAATTGTGTGAATAAATACCAAAACACTGCTTTTTTCATGCATAAATCGTTATTACTTTTACTTGCATGGATTTCTTCCTTAGTTGTGTTAGTGAAGAAAAAGCCAAACATGAAGAAAAAGGGAAGCTATAAACATTGTAAAATAAAACCCAGTTGAGAGAAAAATAGTTTATCCATCATTTGTATAACTTACATCTCTAGATGCTGCTATTTGATTAATATACTCTCCATCTGTGAAAAGGATATTCTGCCCTTCAGTATGACAATCTGTGAGAGAAAAATGAAGTGCACTGCATCAGTTTCTATCAGCATACATACACACACTAATCTCTGCTTCTAATTCATTAATTCATTCTCACTCCAGTCAGATTATGAGAGTTCTACTTTGTCTCAAATGAAATGATATTGTTCTCATAAGGCATTATTTTACATGAAGATGTCCTATCTCACCAAAAGCATGTAATTCTCCTTAGTTCCTGGAAGAGTTATTGCAGTACTTTCCATCGTATGAAATATAAGTGGTTACACCCCAATATTTAAATGAAAAAAAAAAAAAAAAAGGACATGGTAGTCACCTTTGAGGCATATTCTAAACTATTACAACACAACTAAATTTGAATTTTCCAGGACTATTAGGCCTTTCTCCTTCCCCAAAGACTTTTTTTTATATATGGACCATTATCTTTAAAGAAACGTTTTCTCAGTCCAGCATATAAATCCTACACATAAAAATGAATCATGGTTTTAATTATTATTTTCATTTTTAAATTATTTATGAATTTCACCAAGATATTAGCTGAAAATACAAGTATTTTTTGAAACTATGAAGCATATACTTGAATACCTCACTCATTTATCGAAAATAGGTCAGCTAATTCCAAGAAAAATGGCAGGGAAAGAACTGTACCGGAATTAGGAGGAAAGAAAGAAAACGACCACTTTCTCTGCAAGTTTAAACCTATGTCCCTATATCATTTCTTCTTCCCTTCCTGCACTGTTGATGGAGCTACTGGCAAAGAGATTGATATCATATGGTTTATAAGGTGTTTGTCTCACTGATTGCACAGAGGAAAGAGACCTCTTCCAAAAATACTACAGGACAGCCACTTTACACTCCAAATATTTGCTTCATAATCTGAACAAAGATCCAGTATTAGCATTTTATCGAATAACTTTAATGCTAAATGAAGAAAACATAATGTCTTTCTAGCATAATCAGCAAGTTCGCTATTTTTTTGCTACCTAGCTAATGCATCAAAATAATACAGCTGAAAACACTCCACAGAAACCCGTTTTTTATTTTTGCCTGATATACTGCCCAGTCCAACACAGTGTCTTACCAGAAATAGAATATGCATTAGAAAGGCTTCTGTAACTCTCCCATCTGGAAGCAAAACACCAAAAGTAGACAACTTTCCTTCCCCTTAGAGCATAATCAGGTATGAATCACAGAACATACACAGCAAGCATGATGGAAAATAGCAGCAGAAACACTGAAGTTTGAAATACTGCTCTCTCAAAAATAACCTCAGATTTAACAACCAAAGGCAGTTTACACTACTAATTCTCTATGCTGCAAGTTGTGTTAGTGATAAAATAACTATCAGTAACTGGACAAGAAGTTCCGAAACTAATCTAAATGACATTTCTCCAAAGGTCACAGGAAGCTGGTAAGAATGAAGTTTCCTTGAATGACTGAAAATTACATGCTCACACAAGCAGAACAGCCAAGGAAACAGCACATTTTGGCCACCAGTGGATCCACGTTGCATTATTTAGCCTACTGCTTGAGTCACTTCAAGAAAGGTGAGTCTCCTGGTAAACATTTCTGGGAGTTGCTGCTATGTTTGGTAGATCTGTTCAAAGAGGAAATCTGGAACAGACTTGGGGCTTTTTTAAATACATGCTCTCCAGAAGACTTCCTAAAAATTAGCACTTGCTTAGCTAACAAACAGGCCCAGCATTAAAAATCAAATTAATGGGAAGACTAAACAATGGAAGGCAAATGGAGTATCTGAAAAAACTAGTACAGTGTCTCAGCTAGTAAGGAGCTTGCATGATCAATCCTAATCTTATTCAATCTGACTGTATATTACTATGGGGGTGAGGATAACCAAGCTTCCTGTCTTGGAGATTGCTATAAGAGAACAGGTTTATGTTTTACTAAAAACACATAACTACAGACATCTGTTAATCACAGCCTACTTAGAGGCTTCAAAGGAAGATGACTGTGAAGCATCACCTTGCACATTCATATTGTGCATTCTGCACCTGCTAACAATGCAGGCCTTGAGGTCACCTAGGCTACCCTCAGTTAGCAGCACTTTTCACACTAAGGGAATAGTCCTGAGCCTAAGATACTAATTTGCAATTTCAAAGAACAACAAAACCATATACCATGTGACTTCAATTTCTCCAGCTGAAAACAGAAACTGTTTTAAGGTATGCAGTGAGCATTACTGTTGAAAGAAATGGGAAAGATGAAAACCCCTGTAAATTCAGGTCTAGTCACCTAGTAAATTCTCATGGAATTCAGACATTCTTTTATGATATACAGACTGAGAAAACAGATGCACAACTCAGGTACAGTGCATGAATCTGGGCAAATGTATTAGATACAAGAATGCTGACATACAGCCTGGTAATTCCAGATATAAAGCTGGATCTGCAAGATCATCTATCAGAGTGGAAAGACTGCCTTTTAAAAATAGAAATTTATGGTTTCAAGAAGCTGATGGATCCCTACTATCTGAGAAAGGAGAAAATAATGTTCCACAGTTCTCTGACCTTTTTAAGGTCATGTGATCTCTATGTAGGATCAACTTCTAATCACATCTCCTAATCTCCTACGCATCCCCTGTATGAATAAATTCTAATACCTGTTTTTAATGCACTATCACCAGCCCAGGCATTTGAAAGAGATTAATTCCACATAGAGCCAAGTCTGAATACCATACCAACTAGGAGCCAATATTTGCTGTGTTCAGATGTTAGCAAGGTCACTGGCCTTTAGTTCTACCCAGCATGGCTTTTCAGAACCAGAACAACCTGTAAGTCATATAAGATTTCAGTGGGGCAGCCACTACTATTCAGAGTTAAGTACCTACTCAGTTTTCCTCAGGTCAGATACCTTCCCCCTACCTTCATTTCATTTTTTCTAATGGGAAAGGAAAATAACCAGAAGTGGACCCTCTGGAATTTGTCCTAGGCAAAAGAACAAGGTCATATCTGCTCACAGTAACACAGTAAGATAAATGTGCAGGAGTGCACAAAGTGAAACAGCAAAGTTCAAGGACTGAAATACAAAGGACTGGAGTTACAAAGAACATCAAACTTTGACACCATCACAAACCACACAAAATGCAACTGTGCAGATAATTTGAGAAATTGCTGAATGGGTATTCCCACTTGGATTTGCTTTTGCATTTTGCTGAGAAGGCACACTCTCATTTAATTTGTGCCTTTTTACAGTATAAATACAAGGCAGTCTTGCAGAATGACACTTGTCACTGTGATTTGCAAAAGCAAGCTAACAGCTCCAAAGGGTAGACTTTAAACGTGCTCAATTCTCTCTCAAGACTTGCATGAAGAACACTGATTTGTTTACAAACGATAACATAATTAAGGACATCAATGAACCCTACTGTGTAAGAAGCTGCCCTGAGGTGAAGAAAGTTGAAATACCACTCTGAAAGCCAGGTCCTTGAATGTACTTTTACCGAAATATCTCATACAGCCCCCACAAAGAACAAGAGCAGCTTAAAAAGATATCCATACTTTAAGGATGTGCAGAAGATTGCATGGACTAGATTCAACATCCAGAACTCGTTTAAAGACTGCTGTTTGCATTTTAAAGACAAAAATCTTAGAGAACTTCTCTGAGGTTTCAGTCAGTGGTTTCTTTTTTCTGGCAGGATGAAACAAAATCTTTCTTCCAATCTATGAAATAAGCCTGTCATTGCTTGATTAAAAAATATTCTTGTTTCCTTCTGCTATTTATGTGTGTAGCTAAGCACAGATGTATTTCACTAGAAGGCCATTAAAGCATGTTCCAGGAACATCCTCATTCTCTAAACAGACTGAAGTTATGAGGCTCCTCTGAAAAAGGACAACAAAACGAAAACAAACAACGCCCCACAAAACAAGCAAACCCCACCCAAAAACTCAAAACTGAAAGAAAAATTTCTAAACAAATAAACCAAAATCCACCACCAATATAATACCAGAAGCCTGGTCCATCAGTGTTCATTAGCTGCCTTTTCTTTCTGGATATATTTTTGCTCTATTAAAAAACAAAATTATTTTTTTCACAGTTTATAGCTGCCTACATGTAAGAGATCCTGGAAACAAAGTCATACACGAACCAAACACTCAAAGTTCAAATGAGTAAGAAATGAAAGTTTTTAGGAAGGAATTTAAGGTCTTGTAGTCTTTAAATTAAGATGATCATGAATGATGATCATTCTAAAATGCTGCAACATTCTTCCGGCAACTGGACTAAGATGCAAGGCCTCTAAGTGAAATACTGAAGCTGGTCTGAAGTGAGGCAAAGTAATAAAGCAATCTATCTGTGACCTCAAAATCTCTCAGTTTCTCTTCTGCTTGCCTGGAAATATGTAACATGTAAACAGCAAACTATACCAAATTTCTCTCATCTGGAGTTTCTTACCTGGCAAAGCAACTGTACCGTCTTGTTCCAATGTTTCAGGGTTTATTCTTATGGCTGTCATACTGTGATTATTTGTATCTCTATATAATAAATAGCCCTGGCAAGAACAAGAAAAAGTATATAGAGGTATGAAAATACTCTAAAATGCATTAAGAGATGTTAAAAGGGAAAAAACACAATCATTATTTCAGATATTGCTTTAAAATATCGCAAGCCTTTTACATCGAATGATCAATATTTTTTCTACTAATCAAATTCCACATCAAAAAATGTAAATTTGACTCCCTTCCTCCACTTTGTACATGCCATAGATTAGCATGGTGAAGCTCGTATATAACTTTTGAAGCCCCGCATGTTAATTCTGTTATTTATCTCTGCATACAATTAGAGTTAAGAAACACAGCAAGAAACAGTGTCTCTGTCTCCACTTTTCAAATCAGTCAAAATAGTCACAGGAATTCCAGAAAGGTGATAGATAATGTTACCCTATATAGAAGGCAATCATTAATGCATATTAATACATGCATTAAAACCTAGAATAAAAAAAAAATTAATTAACTACTTTGACTCCCACACTAAGATATTTTCTTCCATTGAAACTACTGGATAAATAAATCTCAGTGAAATGAGGAAAACAAGCCCACATAAATTAAGCAAAGAGCATTAAAGAAGATAGAAAAGATTCAATTTAAAAAAAACTAATATGATGAAGTAAGAAAAATCAGTTGAATTTAAGCTAATCAAGCACTTGAAGGAAAGTGACACCAAGGACACAGTTTCTCTCTTATGGACACATAACTAGCAATAAGTGCAAGTCACACACCTTTCTATAAATATAGCCCCAGAATGACACTTGTCCCAACTGCATTGCCTTTGGCTACTATCACTGTGTGAGTGCATATACCTGTACAAGCACTCAAAAAGCATCACATATATTTACAGTTATGCACAGAATGTCCAAACATGTAACACTATATAATGAAACCACATTAATCCTCTTCCCTTCCAAATTCATAAAACAGGCTCCAGAATGAATGCATCCACACCCATTTGTTTTTTGTGCCAGTGTACCTTCTGGTGATCTGCTTTTTACATTAAATAAAATCAGATTTCATGTGTTTGTGTGTATGCACACACACATACGATAACTGCAATGAAAGAACATGTATTTGTGATGGACAATTTAACTTCAAAAGCATGGCAAGGAGTATACTAAAAATCACACTGGGACAATGAGACCATGCAGTTAATAGTAAATATACAATAAATTAAGTAAATTAATCATTCTCTGAAATGTACTTCTTAGTATGTTTTGAGGTTTTTTTATAGTGAATAATAAAGGTGTAGAAAAAGTGCTTGCTATTCCAGAAACTAACTCTAAAAACCCCAAACCATCCAAATATAGTTAAGTCTGCAATGACAATGTCAACAATTATCTCTAAGTATTGTTTACATATGCTCAATCCTACCCAAACAAAACAGCATTTCTGTATTTTACTGCAGATGTTCTAACGTCAATTTCTTTTCATAAACAGGTTTTTCAAATATTTTTCACATACTTGTTGCAACAACCCTTTTTTACATCCACTGACATGCACTTAGAAACACACATAAATTGACTGCGCAGTTCATAAACTGATGTGCTAAACCACCATATTTTGCAAAAGTCTTTACAGTGGCAACACAAAGCAAGGACACTCTATTATTCCTTTCAAGAGGCCAGTACAATCACATGTGCATCATATTCCATAATTTAGAAGCCAGTACCAAAAATTTCACTCTTTATAATGAAAGCCAAAGGAATGATAAAATATCCATGTAAGCTTACTCTAAGACAGGGTCTACTTAAACTACTCATGAGGGATGAGGAGGGTGACATATTTTATATTTTAAGAATTCACTTACCTGAGCATAGCCTAACCAAGACTTTTTTTCTTTTCTGTTTTTGATGCGGGATGTAGAATTGTATATATGGCCCTGAAATGCAAAAAACTTCCATCATTTAACAAATACCAGAGTGAAAACTCAACACATTTAACATTAATCATTTACCATCTAAGAAATGTCTTCAACCATATTGCATAGTGAAAATTCTAAGAAAATGTTGCCAAATTGTCAAAGAAATCATGAGAAAAAATGTACACAAACTGTAATAGAACTGATGATTACTAAGCTATGTAAGATTCTCCATGTGAACAGGACATCATAAAAGTTAAATTAAAATACTAAGCATCACTCATCAGACAAGAAGCAGCCACGTTACCCTCACTGTCCCGCTATATCCAGAGCCAATTTTGTAAAGTCCATCTTTACATAAGAGATAGAGGAAAAATCCATCACTCTGAAGTAGGCACTGGTCATCTTCATCTACAGATATTTCTTTCAATGGCCATTTGTGCATCAAGGCTGCCTTCTTTATCCCATTACTGAACCAGTCCTGGATTTGGATTTTGCCCACCAGAACTGCCTGTACACTCCGCTGAAGAGAGTTTAAAATGGTTGGCACCTAAACAGTAAAAGAAATAGCGAGTGAAAAAGATGACAAATTTTTTAAATCTTGTATTTTCTGTTCAAACACCAATTCATCTCAAAAATAGTGAGAGGGAAAAAGGTAACTGAATTAAACAATACATCTTCCCAGAACTCATTAGAAGTACTCATTTACATAAATTCCCAGATACAGAGAAGTTTTAGTGCAAGACCTGAATAGTCTGACAAGCATGGCTGCCATTATTGGTGAGGATTGCAGAGATGGCTTGCAACGTCCTTCCTGTCTCTCCCCAGGCAGCTACCAAACTGAAGAGGCAAGCACAGGAAAGTGCTGTCAAGGACTGTCCTGTACTGTCATTCATTCCCGTGCTACGGACAGTTATCTCCAGAAGCAGCTGGAACAGGGACTCTGGAGATAAAACACAGACATTACACAGAGAAGTCACAAAATCATACAAAATAATTTAACTATCAATGGGAAATTAAACTAGGAAAATACATTGTATCTTTCCTCAGCTATTATGTTTAGAGCTAATTTTAGACAGAAAATCATCCTAAATAAGCCTAAATTATCCTTAACATTTCTTCTTTTCAGCCAGAAAACATCAAGTCTGGATAATCACCATGGCCAAAGAAGAAAACTACAAGTTGTTCTGTCACAGTTGAACACACTAATGAGAAATGGGCCTGAAAGTGTTATTTTACCTGCCTGTTCAGCCTAGCCCACCACTGAGACTGATGTGTGGGTTCTGACGAAACTTATCTACTCTTTATGACCACTACCGATATTGAAGTACAACCCACTCCACAGAAATGAGCATTTCAAATTGAGGCTTGAAAATTATTTTCATGCCTCTTTCTAAACACTGTTTGGTGGCTGAACATCTGTAACAATCAAGGTGTGAACAGAAATCCACCTCAATTTTCTTGAGAGCAGATACAATTAATCACTAAGGCAGTAATTAAAAAGTCTTCTTTGTAGCTTTTTAACACTCCATGCATCAAAAATAAAAGTCTTCTATAGCAAATTACTATCTTTAGAAATAGAATACTGTTAAATCAGAAAATATTAAAAAAATACATTAATTCTAAAGACTCTTTAAAAATTGTTTTTAAATAACTCAGGCTAGAGCCTAGACTTCTCTGCAGTTCTATATACCAACAAAATATAACGGGATTTTAACTTATAGGATATAGTCAATCATGCTCTGAAACACATCAGGAATTCAACACTGATTTTCAGTATCATTAAAAATAAAATTAATCTTCAGGAAAGCTTTGGGATGGCCAAAGAAAATAAAAACCAAGAATTCTGACACTCTGCTTAGCACCTTCACATAAATTACAACATTAAAATATCTAAGATATAGATCACAACAGCAGATTGCAAGAGAATTTCACCCTAGAACTGTATTCTTTCCAATGAGACCAAGTATTTTATGCTTCAGTAAGACAAGTGGATCCCAATTTGTTAGGCTGTAATGTTTACTATGTTTCAGTGAGGAAATACTGCATACTTCCATAAACACCATAAGGAGTATACACTCCAGAATAAAGTCAAGCATTTGAGAACAAGCATGGCACTATCTCACAAATACTTGCCAAGAACCACTTTCTTCTGTCCAACAAAATAACAGAGGTATGTTAATAACAATACAGTAAGAGATGAGATATTACCTAGGACTTCTGGAGGCTCTGATTGCAGGCCTTCTGGTTGCTGACCTTGGAGCACATTAAGTAGGGCTTGTAGGCTCCTGAGACACAAGGATGGATGAGAAAATCTTGTCTCCTTTATCAATTCAAAGACTTCACACAATCCAACTTCAATGATCTAAAGAAGAGATTTTTCAGAACAGCTGTCAATATAGTATTTTTAGATCTTCACCAGAAGTATATCCCAATATTCACTGAACAAGACAATTACTCAAATAGAAAGTTGTAATATAAAATACAGTGTTAAATCAAACGAGAATCAAAATCAAGAACCCACCTATACAACTATACCAGCAAATGTTACATGTAAGTCAGCCACTACATAAAAGAGCATTTCTAAGCAGAGTAATAGTTTCCTGAAAGAATAAGGGAAGTCAAAACTTTTTGCGCAATAAAAGGCAAACTGTGCCTCTGAGCCCTTCTAATTTCTATCCAGTTCACACTTTGACAGTCTTCTTTTTCCTTGCTCATTAATGTGAGCCAGCAAACTAGAATGGTCTTGCAACCTGGCTTCACAACCTGAATAACAGTACATTCGACAGCTGATACTGGCAGCTCTAGCACTTTCCTCTCCAAAGCCTCAGAGACTACTTTTTATATTGTGACAAAAACAAAGATTAATTGCTTGTCACTAAAACTCCGTATGTAATCATCACAGACATGCATTAAGCCAACTAATAGAACATGTAAAAGCCCTTTTACAGCCACCTCTAACTTCCCCTTTTAGAATTCCTGACTATATGAGATTACAGTCCTGCTTCTCTCCACTGACTGCTTCCTTGCACTTCCTTCTCAAACTCTGTATTTAATAATGATGAAGACAAAAAAAAAGAGAGGATGGTTAGCACATTACAAATAAGCAACTGTATCTTTAAAACTTCACTATGTGTTTTGGTCAGGAGCAGAGCCCATATGTATAGAGTGTTTAACAGATACTCACCCCTGAGTAAAATCTTAGGAAAAAGACTAAAATATAAAAATAAATAACATCATTAATGCAACTGCCACTCATGCTTACAACATATATATTCTGGCAGTCAGCTCTAAGTTCTACTGGATGCCTTGTAACTGTCTTTGCTAACTTTTAATTTGATTCCCATCCTTCAGAAATTATTTTACCATCTATTTTATTCGTGGAGGAAGGATAAAAACATAACCAAGTCAAGTCTCCAAAGCACAACAGCAATTTTCCTGCTAATTATACCTTACATTTCACATCTGCAATGGAGTGGGGGGAAAATACGTGCATGGAATCTACAGGGGAAAAAAAACCTGTCAACATAATAATGGCATGATGGTTTTTCCAAGATCTAAAACTCCCCATCATCCTAAAGGCTAAAAAATAAAATAAATTGTAGTACATTTTTAGAAATGCCCTTCTTGTTCAGTTATAGTGTCTTTGAGAGAAACTGAGTTTATTTTACTCTTCACAATCTTCAGTCAGAACACCTCATCTAGGAGCTGACAGAGGCATCTAGAGAAAGTAGAGAACGTAACACAGTGGAAAAAGTTTGGTGAACTTCCACTACAGTAGGAATCAGTAAGATAAAGTTCTGCTGGGATGTTGTCAATTCTGCACAGTTTTTGGGTTGGTTTTTAAATATCTGAGATCAAGAGACTAGGTAGGCTTCACAAAATACATCTGTTCACCATAATACTTCATGTATGTATATCATGTGTGTGTATCTCTCTACCTCTCTCCTCCAGGCTGTGCACTGAAGAACAGAATAAGCAAACAGTTATTTTCAAGACATCTTAAGCTTGCTCTCACTGCTCTCTGAAGGGTTTTTGAGCCAAAACAAGCACGGCTCTGCCTCAGCTTCTGTGTCACAGCCTCACTGCTCTTACTGATGCTCTCTGTGCAGCCATTCTCCCATTCTCTTTGCAACACCTTTGAGACTTCAGATCAAAAGTTTAAGACTGCTTAACAAAAGTACTAAAAAAATTCTAGCCTGGACGCAGACATTGTGACTCCTAACTAATTCCTACAATTCATCCTATTTGCTCTTGAAGTCTTATCTGGGCTGTTGTTTTATTTCTTTTATCTTTCCTCTCATAGCATTGTGAACATTATATAAAATGCTTACATTTCTATAATTAAAATTACACACTACTCTGAATTAATTTATATTATATACATACACCAAAAAAAGAACACTTACAAAGGTAACATTCTCCTAATGAATTTTAAAAGACTTAAAGTCAGTCTCTAAAGAAAGTAATTATTTGTCTTTTATTTTTTGTTACAACTTAAAAATTTAAATTTTTGCTTAAGCTTATTAGCAAAGGTATGCCAGTGCAGGAACAAAGAATATCTAAGTATATCTAAGTCAGTTAATTCCACCTTCATCACTTTAATCCAGTATTTGTTCCTTTTTGTACAGGGCTTTTGTGGATCATTCGTAACTCAGTGTTAAGTTTAAAACTGGAGAGGGGTGAGGGTGAAGGGTGGGGGAAACACCTCTTCTCTATTCTGCAGATTACAAATCTTATCAACAGAAGTGAATCTATTCCATTTTAAGTAGAGAGAATTCCTCATTACAACTTCTGATTCCAGAATACATTCTACTCAAAGGCTCTAACAAACCTGACTTTAAGATCTGAAAGAAAAATACTTCAATAGTACACTTGAAGTCACCCTAAGCCACAAAAACATAGAATGTTTTCAACTTAGTCTCAATTAAACAAAAAACCACCAACACACCAAGGACGATACTCTGGAGAATCTGTGAAAGCACAAACCATTGCCACACTTTTTAAAATCTTTCACCTCACTCAAAATACATCAGTATTCTTTTTAATAAACTAACAATTACTATCAGAAATTTGTATTGTAAATATTGTAAACTGTAGAAACTTTATAATAACTTTCTTCTTTACAGTTAAGAAACTAAGCCCTACACAATACTGTTCATTATCATGAGACAGACACCTGTATCCAGGATACCAAGACATTTACATAGTCAGTCCCTAGAAGTTTTACTACATGTGAGACAGTTCCAAGCAGATGCTTTTTTCAAAAACATGAATGCAAGTCTAATTGTTACCTCCAAGTGACCTAAACAACTCTATGTTACCCAGATAGGTATGAAAAATACTAAGGTTGTATCAGGCATCTAAACACATTTTTGAACCAAAAATTCTCAAATTTGGTATTTTGTAGATTCTTTACTAAAAGTAAACAGTTTGAAAACATAGTGATTTTCACCAATTTTATATTTGCTGTACTGAATGTAACAAAATCTCAACAATCTTCTATCTTGAGAGAAATTTGTTATCTACAGTTTCCCTATAATTTTTTCTAAGCCACCATCTTTTCAAAACTGTGCTACTTTTCCAAGTCTCTTTGTAATAAACTGTCCAACACAATACCAGTGTTTTGGTTTCCACGTTCTTCTGTCCATACCACTGATAAATCTCATCCTTCTTGGAACCTCTTTTAATTTCAGCATTTCTTTAAATGTCACTCCATTCGCTATAAATGCTAATACCTATATTGCCTTTTACTTAAGAATCTACAAGCACTTGCTGATTCATTTGATTCAATGCACGAGGACTCAGATGCAGTTCATAAACAATGCTGACTTTATTTCTAGTGACCACATATTTTGCAATCATCAATCATGAAATTTCAGTTGGCTGACTTCGTTATGCTCCTCTGCAATTCACCACCACTATTTTCTGGAGTGCCAACACTGCCCTTCAGTTAATAACACCTAAACGCAATCATTTATAAAATCCTAATTTTCTAAGCCTAATTCAAACATTCTACATAACCACAGCTGCCACCACCTTTTTAATTCAGCATTTGTATTGGTTTCAGAGCAAATATAAACACGGGAATTTAATGTGAACATACTTTTTAGATTCAGAAGAACAACAAAACAAAGCACAATTCATAGTGTTGATAAAGTAGCAATGAACGAAACTAAATGCATAGTTTTGTAATACATAATAAAAAACAAGTGAATCAACAAATTGGAAAAAAAAAATCAGTAAGTCCTATATTTCTGACTTTCCACCATTAATCCTACTATAAGCACAGAAGCAGTCAATAGTAAAAAAAACCCACTCTAACTGTTCAACTATAGCATCAAAATCTTAATATGCATTAAAATCTGGAGCTGTCAGTACCACTAAGGGAACTAAAGCCAAAAAAGGGAAATAATAATTGCCAGTTACTGCAATTACATGCATACCTGGCAAAATATCTTAGGTACCATTCCACCAAAGTATTTCCATTATTAGAAAGTCTTATCTTTTTGAAGGGTAAAGCAAAAGAAAGCACTCTTTACCATTATGAGCTGGTAGCCCCTCAGAGATATAAGAGCTGCTTTATTTGCATCATTTCTATGTAGATTTTGAAGCTGTAGGTGTTCAAGTACCAACACTTTTAAAGAGGAGAAACTTGAGTGTTTACCTGACATTTAATTGACTTTAATTTGGGCACGTACATAGATCTTCCGAATTCATCAAACAATTCTGAACTAGACAGACTACAAATAAAACTACAGCAGTGGTTTAAAAGCAGCTGGCTTATACTGTTGCTCCTTAATCCCCAAAAAGAACATATCAGCCTTAGATGACATACATGGCACAGTTTAAATGGTATCAGTTACTTGCCTTTGGAAGTTTAATCGGTGGTTCTTTGGGCTCCTCTTCTTCATCACTGTCTGAATCCCCACTCTGGACACTGCTCTTTGAAGCCAAAGACACAGATGCTTCCTTTTTCTGCCACTCCAACACACAATGGCGGACATTGCAGTAAACATTAAAAGCTGAAGGATTGCTATGTAATCTGATATCTGGTATGGTTATTGTACTCTCTAGGTTTTCAGTCTGAAAAACAAGATTGGTTTTAGTTTATTAGTTTAGTAAAGTTTCAAGCTTTGCTGAATATAAATAATCTCAACAGTCTCAATAATTTTCACAGACCAAATTATTCCCAAACTTGAGACAACTTTCCTCTTGAAGTACCAGTTATATTTCAGGTAGGGAAGAAAGAAAGAGGAGGAAGAGATTTCAACAGATTCCATCTAGGTTTAGTCTCTACCTCTCCTAACTTGATGAGAACACTGGACTAAAAACAAAAGCAGCTCAGTCTGCAGAGTGGTCCAAACCTGTGCCACAGTGATAGGAGTAGCAAAATCAAGCTTTATCTTCTCAATAACCGTCTGGTTTGGGGGTTTTAATTATAAATGAATTTTTAAATGCTTGCCTTGTTATTCTAGTTGTTAGTTTTAACCTGCTGGCAAACACTAAAAATTTAAGTTGGTTTTTAAACATATACTAGAAATTAAAAAATCCACTTGCTTTGCCATTAAATGAAAACTGATGACAAGTTCATAAACTCCTGTCAGGACACTGCAGATAATAGTTTTGAGAATAATAATCTAACTGACTAATTCTTAAATACAGAAATCAAGGCCTATGACTTAACAAGACACCAGTCTGTTTTCAGAAGGCCTGAGCCACAAAGTATGAGCTGGGAAATTGGTCTGAGAAACTATTACTACCCTCGCCCACCTTGGTACCTTCTACTGGTGTATTACTATCAACCTTGGCCAAGACACAAAGTAGCCTTCATGAGGCTGTCACTGGACTTCGAAAAATAATAAGAAAAAACAGTTTTAAAAAACATTTTTAAAAGTCTGCTCTGTACTTTCCCAGTCTTCAACAGTAAGATGGGTGAAGAGTAATGACTGACTTGAAAAAAACAGAACTACACAAGAATTAATTCCCAGGCAGGGTTACTCCTTCCATTAGGTTGTGTACTAGCAAAGACCAGGCTGGTTTGAGCATAGGTTTTGAAAACTGGATTTCAGACATATGGGAGGAAAAATTCTCTGTAACAACTTGCTGCAGACAAAGGGCACAAAGACCATGAAAGGAGAGAAGGCCCAGGTTAAGAATGCAGGACAAATTTGCTTGACCACGCAAGGCAAAATGTGGGCGATTATTAGGCCAGACAGACTCAGGGTCGTGACTAACTTCACAAGGTCATTTTGGATTCTTTCTTGTATTCTTGAGCGATAAGGGGAGGGGGGGCATAGTGAGAGCAGAGGCTTTTTGCCTTTTTTTTGTTTGTTTTATTTGTAGGGTCTTAATATTGTGCATTGCTAGTATAAAATTATGCAGTGAATTATACTACAGTGATTTGAAACAAATGACTGAGAGCAGTGATGGGAAAGAGAACATTGAACTATCAGAGGAGAGGCAAAAGAAATTTGAGAACCAGCAAACTGCGTAATATTTTAATGGGATGATTTATTTTTTCTACAATATGGTTGCCACAATTTTTTACATCAAAACATTTTTATCTGCACATGCATTTTTATTAATATCAGAAATAACACAAGACTCTAAGCTAGACCTTCTAACGCCATATGCTACAAAACATAACAAAAAAATTGAAAATTCCTTGCAAATACTTTATTGTTTACATATTCCCTACTTTTGATGAAAATATTATTCTGACTTTACTGGTATACATTTATCTATCCTTCCTTTCTGTTATTACTAAAGTTACTGCAAGCTAGAACATTAAGAAGCAATGCTTTAGTATGCAATCTATTTTATCAAACACAGATTGTGTGTTAATTTTTCTCACCTGCATCAGTGCTAGCAGTAAGCACAAAAACATAAATATAATGAAGGAGGAAAAAGAAAAAGCTGGAAAAAATTCCCTACACACATACTCAAGCTTGGCAGGTTTTTCTCATTAGCTTAACAGAACTTCTGCCATTAGGGATTGAAAGACAGCAAAATTTAGTCCTTGTTTAACATTAATATCTTTGAAATAGTGAAGATCCTGTTAAAAATCCCACAATAGTAATCAGTGCAAGAACCCAAGGTACAACCTCATATGCTATTCCAGTATCAAATAGTATCAAAATAAATTTGGATTGACCCCATTGATAATGAGCTCCTCCATACTTTGAAGTTTATTTGACACCAGAAAACGGAATGGTTATAAGATGTAACTCTTCAGTACAGCTCCTGTTAAGGCAAATACATGGTATAAGCTTTCAGCTTTAAAGCTAGCTCAGTTGAACAGCAAAGGTTAAATTCCTTAGCAAACTAACTTCAGTAAAGTTTTTTACTGACAGTTACAGGAAGAGAAAGATACCTCAGAGGCTCCAGATATCTATCTGAAAGTTCACTTATCTAATTAGTATCACATACTGTAACTTCCGTGAAGAGTTTCCATTCCAAGTCTTTCTTGTCAGCTCAGCTAAGTCTTTGATCCAGAAGAGCCTAAGTTCTGTAGCTCATATAGTCTCATTTGAAACAGACTGGCCAAACTGTTAAACCAGCATAGATAATTTTAAACATTACAGTGCTAGATAAAATCAATGTGTGTTTTATTGCCTATTAATAACAAGCTAATTTTCAGAAATAAACTCCTTATTCTCAATACTTTACAACTATTAACCAGAAAGCACTTTAACTATTCTAGCTCTGTGTTCAGTGTTTTGCTTTTCTACAACAGTGCATGAACAATACTTAAAAACACTAAACTCCTACCCAGACTTCCATATAGCACAACATCCTCCAGAAACTTCATCATAAGTGATATGATTTGTGATGGATTTGCTCAAGTCTAAGGGGTTTAACTATAATACTTATAGTTGCTAGGTCTTCAAAACAAACATCTGTTCAAAAGTGGACATATATAAGCAAGTTGTACAAACATAATTTTCTAAGATTTCATTTACATAAGGCAAGAATGGAGCTGACGACAAAAAAAACCACTAAAACTTTCTGCCCCTCTAAGGCAAATGCTCATTCAGTTGAGCAGCTTTCTTTGTTGTTTTTTTCCTTTCTTCAACACTGGTAGAGGAAAGTACTGAAAACACACATCAGAAGTTTTTTCCATATGAAACAAGTGTTTTTCCTTTCCAGATAACAGATTCCTAGCTTCACTGATGTCAGATACACTGAACAAGCCAGAAAACTGGGATTTAAGTTCATCCCATCATCATCTGAAAGTCTTTTCTGCAGCTAAGAAGATTGCCTTCTACACAGCCATAAAAACTTCCCCAATATTGAGACTCATGATACCACCTGCACAATCTTGCTGCTGACTCATAGGTTTTGAGGTAGAATAGATCAGTAAGAAAATCTAACCAATACCTGTACCACCAGAACCTCACTATCAAACTAATAAAGTCTACTTTAACTTACAATTCTCTTAATGATACTGCATTTCATGTTGGCACAAAATACATCTACGTTGCCAAGAAAAACACTAGAACAGTAAAACAAAATGCTATCAACTTCTAAGAACTCACTATAGCAATTTATTACTTTTGCACAGATCTAGAATTATTAATAATCCAAACAGACTGCTCTTGAGCTATAGGATAAATTATTTCAGAAAGAAACAATGCCTTACAGCTTGTTTTTGTGGTGTTAAGACTATCGAGACTCCCACGACACTTGTGAATAAGGTGAAGATCACCAATCACCTTCTCCACCTCTGAACGTCCAATTCTTAAGAACGGCTGCTGGAATATTGCAATCCAAAGCACTCCTTACATTTGACTACAAACTCAGATTCCAGAGTAGCTAAGTAGAAGATGAGATGATAGCTTCTATACCAGCTTTTCTCCCAGAGCATCTGGTTTCTCAGAAAATGAAACTGCTACCGCCTTCAAAAAGAAGAGAGCTTACAGACTGGAAAATAAAATTTTGCTGTTTTGACTCAGTAGTTTTCATATGAGCTGTAACAGAGTGGGACATTCTGAACCTTCATCTTTGCTGTTTCACTTGGTATCATCAAAAATTAAATGTGCACCTTCTTAAATCAATGTAATTGGTGAAACATACATTGTAAAACTTAAATATCCACCATTAGTTAACAGTTTTAATACGTTCACTAATGGTGGATATTTAAGTTTTACTGTGTGTTACTTTTTATTTTCTTAACTTCTGAGAGAGAGATGAAAGCACAGATGCCCACACCCTGACGCCTTGCTTGCCCTTGTAAACATATAGTCCTGGCTAAATGGAAGAATAAATTATGTAGGAGAGGGTAAACACCACAGCTTTGGTTCAAAAGATAAGAGCAACCTACTTCTAACTGCTCTTCTCAGTCAGCCCTTTGAAATGTTCCAGTACACTCAAGGAAAGGAGTGTACGAAAACCCTCTGGTCTCCTTTACACTTGTCTCACACATAAAGAAACTTTTCCCTAAAAATGAAATCCATACATAGCTTATTTTCTGACCTATTTTTTTTATTCCTCTTGAATCAGATGATTGTAGCAATGGTTTATTCTTAAATATGATGGAAATACACTATAATCTAGGAGAGGAAAGTGAATCTGCTGTTAAAGATGTGTCAGGTTATAATAACCATCTGATCTAATCCATGTGTAACACTGAAAAGAGAAGCTCACCAAATTCTTCCTTGGACAGTCAAAAGATCTCTTAGAGAGGGATGCCCTCTTGAGGTTGAAAGACCAAACAATATAAAAGTCACTGAAAATAATGCCAAATAATTTGAGAACCTACAGGTGTTTTTAATGAGACAATATTAATCCCAATCTGCTTTATATATCTATGCACTAGCTTACAATGAATTTGTCTGCTACACGAACCTTCCCCTTAAAGTTATATTCCTCCCATTTGTATAAAGCCAAAAAAGTCATAGTTTAAAACTTCTGCATAAACTAAACACGTAGATGCCAACTGTTTCAAGTACAAGCTGTGTTTGGTGGACTCCAATTTTTCAGTATTCTTCAAATAACACTATGAAAACAGAAAATGGTGAACTGTGGTTTTCTGTCTAAGTCTCTCTTTCACACAAGTGTCCTAAGCAGCACTTTGCACAGCAAGGGGAAAAATATCCAGGGTGTCTGAAAGGGAGAGGTGGGGTTAGCAGCAATATTCATAGTTAGGGAAAGTTACATGGCTTTACAATCCTCTGGTGATACTCTTTGCTAAAGGAAAAAGAGGATGAGGCAGGTAGGGACTGGAATCTAAGGTGCTACGCCCATGTCTAACAATCAGATACTTGTTTTCTATGTAAAAGTCACTCATGTCAGCAGTGAATTTCTAAAGCCAAAATAGACTGCACTACATGGAAAACTTTTATACCTCCATTTAAAAAACAGATACTAAACCACATACCCAAAAATTAGTGATAGTTCAAATAACCACCTTAGAAACAGAATAAGGCTCAAACTACTGGGCTGTGTTGAACACCAATTAGTTTTATACCTAAAATGTTCTAATATTTAATGCTTAAATGGGAATAATTTTCTTCCAGTTGCTCAACAATTGCTTCTCTTTAGAGTTCTCTCTTCTTCCATTACTCAATCATTTTTAGTAAGCACAGAATATAAATAACAAATTTTTGGGTTTTGGGTTCCTTCATCTTATTCTTCATTTAAGGCCCTCTTTGCCTCTACTAAGTATATTAAGAGAAAGCTTCCACCTCTGTTCAGACCCTGTTTCTCCAAAACATAAATCGATGCACACAAACTCTACTGCTCAGAATGACCAGTAGTAAAATACTTTTTATTCTGCTCTATTTTAAACCTTCCAAATGGAAGTTTGTATTTTCCTGACAATAGACACATCCATTTTCAGACATTCCAGTGTAAAAATAACCACTGTGCTGATTCTACCATGGTAAGCATTGGGATGCATTAAAAAGCATATAAAAAACCAAGAAAAAAAAAAACCCCTCCCATAACAAACCAACTACAAAACAAACAAAAAACAAACCCATGCCACTTTGTCAGTTTCATAACCTCAAGATATGAGGCTGGTTCTATCTTTCCCTTCTCAGCTACATTTTTCAGGAAATACACAGTTTTCTGCCATCATGTAGAAACAAGCTGGAGTGCCTTTCTGTACCTCAGTTACTCTGAATGAAGACCAAAGTTCTAACAGTCAACCCTGGTCTGCCTCAAACACCGTCTACAATAATGGCATCCATAAAAGACATACAAAAGCCCACGACTTTCAAAGATACAAATCTCAATGCTTCAAGTAGAAACTGACTTAAACCCAGGAAAAATCTTGAGAACAACCTTTCACAGGGATGAGGTGAGGAGATTATCAGTTAGTGCCATATCCACAACTACTCACAAGAACTAGTATGTTCACATTGTCTTGGCCAAGGATCCTGCTGCACCATTTATCCAATGCAACTAAATCTAAGAACTACATCCAACTGTTAAGCTTGTGAACAGCCATTCTGTATTTAGCTTTCTACTTGGCAGTAAAACTAGGGCCCCACCACCCAAATGGGCAAGGGGCCCTTTACAGAGTAACAATGACCAAAGCTGAAGAATTATCTTATTTTAAAAGCACAAATTTCTGTCACCAGACAGAACGCACAGACTAATTACATTCTGCAAAATTTCTTCGAATTTCTAACTTGGCTTTCTTTGTTGACAGTGGGGACAGAGCTAAAACTTCTTATAGCAACTGAAGAAAGGACCGAGAAGTTCAACTTGGACCACAAATATTTTTACTGTACAGTGCTGAGAACAGAAAAAATGATAAGCTGTTTCTATACCATAGTCTGAAGCTGCACTACTTGAGATAAGCAGAATAATCTGGTAAGTTTCCAAAAAGTCAATACCAAATGAATAGATAGAGGGTTTACTTTACCCTCCCAAAGTCATCTGTCTTGAGATACAGTAAGTACATGAGGTTTGGCAAACAGGGATAAGATGGACATATAAGAATATTCAGCTGACTAGAAAGTGTTTTCACTGGATATTTCACTGATTCTGTCCTTCAGAACCATTCCAAAAATGAGCTCTTTACTGACTACAAACCTTCATGCCTGCAGCAAGCCTTCATGAAAATTCCTCCAAGGCTCTACCTTAAACAGAGAAATAATAGCACTCTAATAGATAAAGTATGCAGCATAGCAGTATTTTAAAATAGCACTGCTTCTGCATAAATTTATTCTCTCTAAAGACTAAAGACGTAAACATTTTTATTAAGCTCACTGTATGGTTCCCATGCATTTAAAGTGATGGAAGGCAGGGGTTACACAGGGAGAAAACATCACTAGAAACAGTCAGGTATCATTTATTACATTTTCCATTATGGAGGAATTTTCAGAGGTAACTTCGGAGTCCTTAGAATGCTCCCTTTTCTCCTTTACCAATATGGCCACATCTTTGCAGCGTAGTCTCTAACTGTTGGCTAGACACAGACCTCAAAATTTACCACTAAGACCAATGTGTTTAGCTACACTTAGGGTTTAGGAACTGGAGAACTAAAAACACTGTTCATATTATTTCCTGTTGAACATCAGTAGCAAAAGCAGCTGAGTAAAGTTAACACTGGTATCACAGTCATGTAGGACACAGTAAACAGACAATACTGGTCTGCTATTACCTCCTCTAAACAAACAAATTGTTATTCACACTTAGGGTTTTTTTTGCATTTCTTTCAACTGAAGTGACTGTCATTTTTGAGTCAGAACTTTGTCAGGTTAGTTATAGGCTTACCTTGTTGCGTGTTTTTACTTTCAATTTAGTCTTCTGTTTTCTTTTCAACTTTTTCTTGCTAAAAAGTTTCTTACTTCTGAAAAAGAGAAAAAAAGCAATGAGAACAAAATAAATAAACTCCCTTCCATACCCCATGGTAAAAAGCACAGAGGGAAAAAATGTCAGAAGCACTCTAAAATTTTTTTCTCGTAGGCAAAGGGAATAATCACAGGTAGAATTTCAGCGTACGAATCAGAATGCAAAGCATTTAAAATTACGCTTTCCCAATGTTCCACTGAATTATGGGCCTTTACTCTCATCAATTTAGGCAGAATATATGCTAGGAGAGAAACAAGCTATCTACTGGCTTACTTCTTGTAATATTTAGAATAGGAACTCAACAAGGTAGAGGCCTTGGCCTGAAGGGGGGAAATTGATGCCTTAAGTTCTAAGTTTTTCTGTTCTGCTTGGGTGTGCTTTTCTGATGTGCTTGGGTGGTGAAAACAAACCAGTCCTATTCCAGATGGAGACTCAAGGACAATTTCTTCAAACTTCAGGCCCTAAGCATAAACAATGTGAAAAGAGGAAGGCAGGCAAGCAAGCAAGGAGGATGAAACTTCACAATTTGAGACTATTAATTGGAGAGTTGACTCCTGCATGCAAATGGACTAAGACCTATAAAGGTGTGAGATCTCATGACCAAGCCCTCTTTTGCTTCCATCTTAGAGCCATCCAGGCAGGGGCCACAACTCTAGCACTGGTACTGTCAGGGTGTGGCCTTTGGAGGCCTCTCAATAAACATCCATTTTATTACCCTTAACTCTGTACAGCCTCTGCTCCAGCTCCTCGAGGCACCTATTACAAGTTTGTTAGTGCCACAGCAATGCTAGAACCTAGAATTATTGACAATTCTCAGTAAAACAACCTGTTAGTACAGAATATTGCTTTGTGAAGTCTTTATCACACTAAGATTCAAGCCTTCCAAGACAAAAAGTAAGCTTTAAAAATGCATCATAAAGCAGAAGATTCAGCTGATGGAAGAAACTGCAGTTTCTTTACCTTTTATTTGGACTTTTTCTACCCTCACTTTCTAGAATTAATGTCCATCCCTTTACATTACAGATCTAACACTTCTCTAAGATCTTTTAATCTTCTCCTGCCCACACCCCATTCCTACCACACTCTTTTTCTTCTCACTTTACTACCCAGGGGAAAAAAAAGACATCATACAAAAAAGACACCATATACACATACGCGTGTTCTGTCACCATCACTGAGATTACTCTGAAATGCATGTTTTTTAATCTACTGCTTTTTCAAGATTATAAGTCCTCCAAAAAAAAAGGAAAAAAGTCTTAAGCTACCTGTGCAGCATACCTTATATATAAGGTCACCTTATATAGGACTTCAAGCAACAGCTATTAACATTCCTCTGTACCACAAACTTTACTCAAATAGCTTACAGTTCAGATTAGCTGAAAAATAAAACTATTACATCTGAAAGTTACAGGCAGTGAGAAGTTGCATTTTCAGTAACAGACTGAGAATTAAAAGAATCTTAATATTTCATTCAAACAACTTCGTCCTAAATAAAAATTCTGAGGGTCTAAAAGCATAGTGGTTACTGTCCTGTACAGCATTCAGACTGCAAGAATATAGAAGCCTCATGGTCCAGCAGTTAAAAGCTGGAAAAACTGAAGCCAGCAGTGAGAATATAAGCTCAAACAAAGAATTCTGGCAGAGTATGCCAAGAAAGCTGCCTCCTAGAAATGTCACCAGTTTTCCCCTCTTGGCCTATATTAAGACAAATTATGTTCCTCAAGACACTTCCTGCAGAAACAAACCAGCTCACCACTCTTCTTGTAAGGAACAAACACCATTATCCTGGAGTTAAAAGAACCGATTCAGTGAGCAGTGAACCCCCCCACCATCCCAAGAGAGTTAAAGCTTACAAAGAGAATGGAGATGACTGCTCAAGGTTCCCCCAACAGTAAAAGTTCCAATAGGTAACAGTAAATAAGCCATTGAAGAAGCAAGGGAAAAAAGCTTCATATAACCTTTACTGCTCAAATTTCAACAATCAAACTCCACAGTCCAACTCACTATTTAGCTTTTCTTTAATTAGACTAGTTTTTCTTCCTTATTAGCATTTAATGCAGCTTATTCTTATTCTGCTGTCAAACATGAAGAACAGTACAGCCCCTTCCATTCGGTAGCCACTCAATCTTCTGCTCTGGACCTAATGACCTTTTATGAAACTTACACCCTTCCAGTTTAAAAGTCCTGATGAAAGTATCTTCTGGGGTCTCTCAGTCCATACCACACCTAAACCATGCTGACTAAAACTGAAAACAATACTTCTTGCTTGCTGTTAAGAAGAAGAAATGTCTCATATGACTCAAAGGTCAAACTTTTAACTGCATTCCAGGTATTATTTGGCAGCTTCACAGCAATATGGCATAGCAGACCTATTTAACCCAGACTAGCACGAAAATGTTTCCCTGCAAACCTCAAAATTGAGCTTCCAATACTCTTTATCTATCTGTGCTAATAATTATGCCTTTTAAACACAGTATGATTTGCACCTACCACAGACAACTCGATAAGCATAGTTTTTTTCGTTTTAAAATATACTAACTCAAGTTGCCAGGACATTTCAAATTTAATCCTTCCTGCCAAAATCCTTGAAAATTTTCCCAATTTATTATTCTGCAAACATCATAAACACTTTTTCATCCTGTAAATATTTCACTGGACCAGTGTCTGTAATTTTTGCAAGTATTTCCTTGTGTTTATGCATATATCTGAAAAGCCCCCAAATTAAGCCTTTCCACACCTCCCCCCCAGATTGGACTAATTCCCATAGTAATTTGGCAGATTACCTTCATTTGTCACGACACACAATGTTTTTTCCAATTAACAAACAGGAAAGATCAGCAATGGGTTTACTGATGGTGCTATGATCTCCCTCATTCATACAACAACCATTAAAAATGCTGCAAGTAGCAGCACTGTCTGACTGCTCCACTGTGGCAGTCTTTATCTTCAGCAAGTCTTGGGCTTGAATAATCTTACATGTAAGCAGTTCGGGATAGAAATGCCATAGTAGGAATCCACAATTAGGTCTCTATACTTTCTTAAAATGAAACCCCAAGGAGTTGGAAGCATACTTTCTCCCATATCCAAACAAACCTTCAGAACAAGTAAGCAATTAATAAAAAATACCTTATCACACTAATTTTATAAACAGTTCTGAGCAACCTGCAACTACTATGCTTAACACTAATATATTCACAATGTATCTACATGTAACAAAGATACATATGATTGCTCACAGTTCTACTGTTATATACCATAACACTAAGACGTTTTAATATTCAGAAAAGGAAGTATAAAATGTGGGCAAATATATTAATGAAAAACAATGTTAAGCAGATTATGAGTAATTTCTGTTGGAAACCACGTGTTAATTATAAGCCCAACTCTTCTACTGCCTGAAGATTAACAAGATCTGATATAGCTCAGCTGGATTTTTCAACTAAATTATTCATTATATTGCTGGTTAACAACTGTAAGCTGCTGCTAGCTGTCATTTGTAAAGGTCTTGATACTCTGCGCTGACAATCCGCTTCTGCTGGCAAAAGGCCTTTAGCCTTCAACTTCTAACTCAGCTGTTGATATCATTTAGTTCACAGAAAACAAACACTCATTATCAGCAAATCTCAGGCAGGCTTTCTGCAAACTCCTTCAAGACATTATAACACTGTAGACCAAGTTTTGAACTGGACCACAAAGGAAGTGCAAGTCAAATGAGCACAGACCATAAAGACACCTTGACAAAAAATACTTGTGGCAAATGGACACAAAGAAAAGAGTGAATTATGCTATTACAGCCTTTACAGAAAATCTGTGGAGAACAAAATAAATACCTAAAATATTCAACCCTGGAATATGAAATAACTGCCTCAAATCAAAGGCAAAGAAAACAAACAAAAGGATGGGAAAGGGGAAGGTGGGCAATAACCAGTTGCTTGACAAATTAAAATAGGTAAAACAGCTGTTAAATGACATGATTGCAACTTCTAATTGGGCTTGGAGCACCCACAGTAGGAGGAGTAAAGGCATGATTCAGTTTATTTGTTCTAAACCAGACGTAGCATTAGCTAATACTTGGACTATTTGATGCATTATTAGAGGGACATTGTTCAGTTGTCTCAACACCACTGCTCTTACTCTTTTTAAAAGAGATGAAGAAATGCAAACAGAGCATCTTCCCTCAAGGCGCAACAGTCTTCAACTGCAATTCATAAGCTTAAATTTGAGAGGGAAGCTTTACAATTTGAGCGTGTGTTCCTCCCCTCAATGCTGTTACTGAATTACTCAACATGGATTAACATTATGTTAGTGTTAAATGGACAGAAGTTCTAGACTGTATGTTACACCAAATGTGTGTCTAATGAGCGGAAAAAATATTATTCCGTCTCTGCTGCTGAGGCAGAATAGGAACAATAAAGGTCTTATTTAAGTGCTGTCTGACCTAAAACCTTTGCTTCTGGAAGATGGTACCAAAGACCATTGTAGCTAGTACAGTATTAGATACAGTTGTCCCACTGTTGAATTTTTGAGTACACTTTTGAAAAATTTGTGAATTCAGTAAACCACATGCTAACACATCCTCAATTTTTTAAAACTTCCAAGTGACTTTAACTCAGAGCACTTGTCTAAACTTGCTTGCTCTGGTTCAAGGGCTACACATCTTTGGGAAGAAATATACTATTGACAGGATAGGCCTAGCAAAGAGTAGCTGTGTTCAGACAAATGACAAATATATTCTGTTACTCTGCTTCCATAAATGCTTACTCAACACAGTTAGCGTAAGCATTCAAGGGCTTGTGGAAATTCCCTTACGAGGCAGCAGCCACCCAGTAAACACTGAAAATGAAACAGTCAGGTTTGTGGTATCAAACAATTCTTCTGTTTCCTCCGTTAGGTGAACTACTGCTGATGATGATTGGCTTGGTTAGACAAGATGCAGAAGCATTTGCTTCTGAACAGCCCAAAGTGAAATCCCAAGCTCAGATTATCAAGGAGACCACAACAGCAAGCTTTTATCATTCATGTAGTCATCATCAAGTTTGAGGGTGTTTCATTACCGCATCGTTTCACTGAATGCAGTGACAGTGCAGGTGAAGTTCAGGAACCTGAAAGAAGGGAGCAAGACAAAAGCAGGATCACAACCCTAGACTTCCTAGGAACAGACTTCATCAATCCAGAACAGCCTGTTCACCAATTTGCTTTGAAGAATCCATGGGACACAGTTAACTGGAGAGAAAGGGGTGCAGAAGAGCTCTCCCATGCCAGCAGTTTGGGGGAGTTGATTCATGCTCTACACACAACTTGCAATGCCATATCTGGAATATCACCACCAGCTCTGGGTACTCCAGCACAAAACACTTGTTTACTGGAGTGAGTTCTGAGAAAGGCCGCTAAGACGCTTAAAAAGAAATGGAGGTTCTGTCGTATGAGGAGAAACCAAGCAAGCAGAGATTGTCTAGCTGTGAAAAGAGAAAACCTGGAGGGTGGAGATAGAATCTCCATGTGAATATCCCACCTCCACCTGATGGGAGAGAGCAAAGATTATGGAAACATACTCTTCTAAGCAATATCCAGTGACAGGCCAAGAGGTAATGGAGAAAAAAAATACAGAAAGTTCCAATTAAACCTAAGAATTGCAGAAATGGTCAGAGACTAGAACAGGCTGCCCTGAGAGGCTGCAAATTCTCCTTCCTTGAAGATACTGAAAATACAATTGGACAAAGATCAGAGTAACCTGCTCTGATTGATTCTACTTTGAGCACTTGACAGCCTCCAGAAGCCCCTTCACCTATTCTGTGATCTTCATTTGCTTATAAAACAAAGTAAAATTTGACTATACAATAAACGCTTCTGCATTGTGGAAAGAGTGTATTTTTTCTCATTCTGAGTTTTGCATTTCTCCTGGTGTCATGCCATGTTTCTGATTATGCTTCCAAGTAGAGACATACTGAGCTTTTCATCTGTTCACCATCTGGATCAGCAGACATCAAAATCAGGCATAGGAGCAATTTCTACAGGAATTAGTCAGCATAATCAAACCTACAATAGTACACAAAGCTAACAAGAGAGTAAGGGATGAAAACTATCACACTTAAAATATATGCAGGGCATTGAGACAAGCCAGTCATTTGAATCAATCCACACTTTCTTGGATATAACCAACACCCACAGGTACATTAAGAGGGGCACGACAGAGAACATGCTTACATGCAACAATCAAGAGCTCTGCGCAGATGAACCAATATAGACACTGCACAGGACTTCTTTACACTTTTTCAAAGAAAGCTTGTGCACACCCCATGTCACCTGGAAAACTAAAATATAATTTGTCAAATGGAAGGTACTCTAGAATCAGTAAAAAGAGCATCTGGAAAGAACTCCAAAAGGTCAGCATTTCCATGTCTATCATAGAACTGAGGGTCCTGGTCAATGACAGGCTGATTGTGAGTCAGCAGTGCCCTGGCAGCCAGTAGGGCCAACCATGTCCTGGGGGACATCAGGCACAGCATCACCAGCCAGGCAAGGGAGGGGATTGTCCTGCTCTGCTCTGAGCTGGGGCAGCCTCACCTCCAGTGCTGGGGGCAGGTGTGGGCACCTCAATATAAAAAGACATTAAGTTGTTACTGTGCAAAGGAGGGCCACGAGGATGGTGAAGGGCCTGGAGGGGAAGCTCCAGGAGGAGCAGCTGAGGTCACTGTTCAGCCTGGAGGACACTGAGGGGAGACCTCACTGCAGTTACAACTTCCTCCTGAAGGGAAGAGGAGGAGCAGGTACACATCTCTTCACTCTGGTGACCAGGACAAGACTTGCAGAAATGGCATGAAAATGAGTCAGGGGAGGTTTAGGCTGGACATCAGGAAAACATGGTTCATCCAAAAGGGTGGTTGAGCACTAGAACAGCCTCCCCAGGGAAGTGGTGACAGCACCAAGCCTGACAGTTCAAAGAGTGTTTGGACAATGCTCTCAGGCATATGGTGTGACTCTGGGGGGGATGGTCCTGTGCAGAGCCAGGAGGTGGACACTGATCTTTATGGGTCCCTTCCAACTCAGCATATTCTATGATTCTAGTCAAATTCCACTGCATTCCCAACATCACTTTTCCGTGGAGAGATATTAAACACTGCCAATGATCACGCTCCCACCATGTCCTATGAAATCCTACTAAAAAACTCTTTTTGAGGTCTTTTCCAAATTGTCTTTATAGCAATTAAATGCTATTTTCCATATCTTTATTACAGAAAAATCAGTTTATTTTCCTCTTTCGCCATAACTTGCTTGAATTGTTTTCAAGTCTGAGGAGAAATGAGTCTTCTGACAAATAAGCAGTCTCAGTTAGTTCCTTCAGCCTAAATCATACTCATTGACATCACTACCATCTAATTTCACTACTCTCTCAGAGTAACCAGTCCTTCTTCAGAAAACAACAACAACAAAAAAAGTAAGTAAGAAAAAAAAAGTCCCACAATCCTGAAATGCAAAGAAAAGGTCAAGAATTACCTCAGGTTTCCTACACAAAAGAATCTCTCACAATTTGAAAAAAAATTCTGAAACACTCCAGTAGCATGGCTACTTCTGAACCACAATCACTTTATACTTTCAGAGAACGCAGACTCTCTCATGAGGTACCTTTTATTCATCATTGGTTTTACATTTTTGCTTACTGGTTTGGTAGTGGGATTTTCTGAAGCTAAACATTTACAACCTTAAGTATATCTAATCTTCCACAGTTTTACACCCTCTGTTAACCTTTTCACCTACAATCTCAATTCCAACTCTGAAATTGTCAGTGAGAGACTATACAGTTCAGGACCTAGGACAGATCCAGATGCAGAGCAACAGCTACTACCTGTTCTCACACGCTTCCCCATTGACAGCCATTCCACAGCATCTCTCCAGGGTGGGCTCCTGTGTAGTTTTAAGTCTACTTTACAGTTGTTTTACCTAGAACAGAGGCAGCCAAATCATCAGGCTGAAGGCAACACACCTAAAAATTCTAGTGGAGGAAGGATACAGTCTTAACAATAAGACAACAGGAGCAACATCTGCTTTTCTTACTTGCATCTGCTTGGAAATCATAAAATGCCTGATAGGTCCCATTAAATTACCCCAAAGCCTTCCCTTTTCCAGGCTGAACAATCCCAATTCTCTCAGCCTTTCCTGACAGGAGAGGTGCTCCATCCCTCTAAACACCTTGGTTGCCCTCCCTTGGACTCACTCCAACAGGTCCATGTCCTTCCTGTGACAGGGACTTAGCTGGATCACATCCAGCCTCACACTCACCAGCACCCCCAAATCCTTCTTTGTGGGGGGCTGCTCCATCTGTTCATCCCCCAGCCTGTGTTAATAGTGAGGGTTGCCCCAACTCAGGTGAAGCACCTTGCACATGGCCTTGGTAAACCTTATGAGATTCCCACGGGCCCACTTCTCGAGTGCATGTGTCCTGGTGCAGGCATCCTGGTACAGGCCTAAGGCTGGAGTAAGAGCTCTGATACACTAACTGATCTGCTAGAATAAGATCCATCAGATCTGCATCAGACTTTCCTGCTGCACAGAAAACCAGAAGGTACTCTTCTAATGAAATACAATAATGTGCATTTTTAAGGTTTTTTCCTTGTCTTCTGTAAGCAGGTAATCCAACTGACACTTGATCACACAAAGAACAATACCATTATGAAGAGTAACTTAAGAGCAACCGCAACCTCTGCTGGACTTCCTTATTTCCCAAGTCATTCACTCCATCCTCTGAAGTGCTCCAAAACAGTTCTTAAATTTGTAATCCAGCTTCAAGACAATTTAACATCAAATACAGAGAACTACAGCAGATAAATATCAGTTCACTTGTCAGCAAGAAACTTACTATACACTCACCTCATTGCTACAGAAGTTCAACCGTAAGAGCTTCAAAATAAAGGGAATACTAAGGAAAAAAGGGTTATCAGGTCTGCTCAGAAGAGCTGAGATCTCAAAACTCTGGGACCATCTTATTTTAAAGGACATCCTGACTTGCTGCCAACAACTGAGAAGCATCTGGCATACAACCAAGGGGAAACAAAGAAAAGAAGAAGTTCAAGAGAAGTTTGGAACATACAAGCAATGGTTCACATTAAGGAGTTGTCAGTGATAAGTAACAGAACAAAGGAAGTGGGCAGAGATTCAATGGCCTAATCTATAGACAGAAAAGAGGTTTTATGACCAGAGAACTGAATATCAATAAAACTACATGAAGCCTGCATGTTGGTAAGGAGATGAAGAGGTACCATGAGACAATGCAACTGACAAACCTTGCTGTAGAGTTGCTGCTTGCATACTCCCTATTTTGGTACCTCTCCACATGTACAGAAGCGTCTTGGTTTGAAAGACAGGTATTTGCTAAAGAAAGGCAAGAACCCCTTTTTTTCTGAGATGGAGAATGCAACCCCCTTCCCTTCTAATTATTATAGTTGCAAATCAGAGGCTTTCAGGCAGAAGATACGGGGATAGGAATAACAGTTCTTTACTAATATATCTAACAAGGCAAACAGCAGAAACAACAACAGCTATAAAGACTGACAACAAAACAGAACAGTANGAACAATTCAACCCCCAACAATAAGCTTCAGTGTTCAGCAGTCTTATTTCTATGAACTGGAGGGTTACACGTTTTTGAAAGCAACTTCTTTTAAGAGCCTCTACATACAGTATCTCCCATATTTAGGTATGTACTGTGTCCTTGCAAACAAAATACTCTTTGATTTCTTCTGTGTTTCAATGTAACTTCTGCACTGTTATTTAAGCTGCCAAGAATTCTAGCATCTCTAATAAGAAACAGCCTTACAAAAAGCCCCATAAAGTAATCCAAAGTAAACGACTCACCTAAACAAAATGCTATACACCTTCTACAAAGCTGGCATACAGAATGAGTCGCTTTAGGGTACGTGCTTTAGCATTGCATCTGTAACTATAAAATGGGAGATGCTCAGAAAACGGCTCTAACATTAGGCCCAGCCTATACCACGCACCTAATTCTGTCCTCACTTTTGTATTTCTCCATCTAATTCACATCAGCACAAATCTATCAATTAGTGTCAAAGTGGTGCAAATCAAGAGGACCTAGCAAGTCTTCCATGACAACCAGGAGCTGTTGAAGCACCCTGCAAATGAACTTTCCCCTAAGGCTTCCCATGCTTAATTTTCCATCCTTGCAGATACCTTCCACTGATAACTAAGTAGCCAACGTGTTTATCCTTCCTTCTACTGCTGGAATATCCAGCACACTTTCAGGCATGGGGAGGAACAGTGTCAGCAGGTTGCAAGAATAAAGAATGAAAATAAGTATCACTCAAAACCCCCAACCCGGTCTTGTCTTGATAAACAAAATGTCTGCTTAAAATGTCTGCTTACAAACAATAGCTACAAGAGCTTTTTAATACTTCATTTTTCGTATCACCTACAGTAATATCTATCAAATTTTCAAAATGACTTACCATAAAACAGTTTACAGGGAACAAAATACATACATATAAACTGAAACCTGGCATATGAATGCCTGTCATACAAATACATAAACTTAGTGTAATGCCAAACTAAGTATTGGCAAGCTTTATGAAATAAACATGCACCAAGTATATACTATACCATACACTTATATCACAAACTGACCCAAAATCTTACAAATCACAGATAGAATAAAAACAAGAATACTGATTTCTGAAGAAATAAATACACTAAATCTTTTCACTGTGATTTGGCAACAAAATCTACAGAAAATCTGAGGAAAAAGTGCTTTTTGCAAGCACTGGTTACTATCCCTGGATTTTACAATATCTCTGAAAACTATTGCTTTGTAAAGTACTTCACAAAAAATACTTCCATGAAACACATGACGTTCCCTTCTTCTTTGCACAGTTGCAGGCAGGAGAGGAAAAATAATATACTGCTTCTGCCAAAATCATAGCCAAAGTAACTCAGTTGCATGACAGGTGGCTCACAAACCATATTTTTGCCTGTTGTGATATATTGCTAGTCTGAATATGGTATTTTCGCCCAAAAGAAAAAAAAAAGTGGAAGGCTGCAGAGAGGAAAGCTAAGATTTTTGCAGTAATAGCTCCAAACTGGGGACTAACTGCAACTAGACAACATCCAGCAAGACTTCAACACACAAAACACCTTAAATTCAAAAACAGCCTAAATAATAAATGACTTACATTTGGATTTTGTTATCATGCAGTTCTTCCTACAAGAATGCTTGGACAAATATGCTGCTCTAAAACTGCAACTGTTCCTACCTTTCCCGTTCCTCTGATATTTCCTTTACTTGTGTCAAGCTATAACATGAAGATCTGATACAAGTTTCTAAAAATACGTTTACAACAAAAAGAAGGGCAAGGACAGTCTCCATCCTGTAATGGACAAGGAAAATGCTGAGGTATTTAATGCCTTCTCTGTCTCAGTCCAATTGTGTTCTCAGGTTATTCAGCCCTCATCATCCAAGGGGAAATTATTAGTGACTTGGTATACCACTCAGACACACACAAGTCTACAGGGCTGGGTGGGATCCACCAAAGAGTA
Organism: Rhabdornis inornatus; assembly: GCA_013397075.1. NCBI lineage: Eukaryota > Metazoa > Chordata > Aves > Passeriformes > Rhabdornithidae > Rhabdornis > Rhabdornis inornatus. The sequence continues at coordinate 926,193 of VWZS01007209.1, forward strand.
TTGCAGGAGCTGGCAGAAGTGCTCACTGAGCCAATTTCCATCATTAACCAGCAGCTCTGCCTAACTAGAGATGTTCCACCTGACTGAAAGTCAGTGAATGTGCCACCCAATTACAAGAAACTCTGGGAGAATTAAAGGAGCTACAGCCCTGTGAGTCTGACCACAGTGCTGGGGAAGCAGATCATACTGAGTACTATACCATGGTACATACTGGACAACCAGGTGACTGTAGTAGAATAGTTTGTAATTGTAGGAGAACAGTTTGAGAAGGATAGTGTAGAAGGCAATCTTTCCCAATGAATTACAGCTGTACTGATTACCAAGGAGTGAAAATAGCCTTGCCTGCCCAATGAGGCTAGGTATTATAAAAGAGTGGGCTAGCTGGCCACCAGTTGCAGTTCAAGCTAGAGCTTGAGACTTGGAGTCTGCTGGCTTTGCTGTGAGGAGGTAAGGGACATGCAGTCATGTAAGGGACAGTCAGGGTAAGGTGGCTGGGAAAGGGACAGGTTGGAGTTTAGCTAGTCATGCAGAGAGGAGAGAAGGAGTCAGTGCTGTGTGGAGCTGCCTGTAAGAAAAGGAGTTGGTACTGTGTGAAATTGCCTATGAGGGAAGGAGTCAGAGTTGTTTGAAAGAAATACACTGAAATAAGGCATGAAAAGTTTTCTAATAAAGGACTAGTGGTGATGCCTGTCATGTTCCATGCTGACATAATTTCAACAGGTGACCACAGCTGCCAATGTGAGTTTATGAAAAGTAGGTCCTGCTTGAGCAACCTGATCTCCTTCTATGACCAGGTGTTCCACCTAGTGGATGAGGGAAAGGATGTGGAGGTTGCCTACCTGGCCTTTATAAAGCCTTTAGACATTGTTTCCTACAACATTTCCTTGGAGAAACTGGTGGCTCATGGCTTGGGAGGACTCTTTGCTAGGCTGAGGCTAAATGCGTGAGGTTCAACAAGGCCAAGCCCTGCACTTGACAACCACTTGCAGCACCACAGGCTGCGGGAATGGAAAACTGCCCAGCAGAAAAGGACCTGGGGATGCTGGCTGACAGCTACTGAACATGACCCAGCAGAGTGCCCAGGTGGCCAAGACGTCCAATGACACCTTGGCCTGTATCAGAAATAGCATGGCCAGCAGGGCCAGGGCAGTGATCACCCCCCATACAACATACTGTTGAGGTCACACCTTGAATCCTGTGTTCAGTTTTGGACTCCTCACACTGCTGGGAGTGTGCCCAGAGAAAGGCAGCAAGGCTGGTGATGCATCTAGAAAATGAGTCTTTTATGGAATGGCTGAGATAGATGGGTTTGTTCAGCCTGGAAAAAGGAAGCTCAGCGGAGACCTTATTCCTCCACACAACTCTGTGAGAAAAGGTTGTTGCCAGGTGGGGGTCAGTCTCTTTTCTCAAGTAACCACCAATAGCTGGAAATGGCCTCAAGATGGACCAGGGAAGGTTTACATTGGGTAGTGGGGGGAAATTATTCAGTACAAGGGTATTCAGGAAACCCCAGGAGTAGTGGAATCATCACCCCAGAAGTATTAGGTGTAGTAGATGTGTAGATGTGGCACACAGGGACACAGTTTAGTAGCGGACTTGGCAGTGCTGGGTTAACAGTGGAACCCAGTGATCTTAAAGGTCTTTTCCAACCTAAACTATTTAATGGTTCTGCTTCTAGCACCATAATAACCACCATCTTACGATACAGCTCCAATGATTGTTCAGCACCATGTTTGTTCCCTGTGACATATCTTCTCAGAGGACAAATAAACTTCATATTGGTTCCTACTCCTTCTGGTCTTTTTTCTTCAGGATTATAGAATCACACCATTCAGGTTAGAAGTGACTTGTTACAGCAACATTTATGTTTTTTTTTTACTGTGAGGGTGACTGAGCACTGGCACAGATTGCAAGCAAGGCTGTGGAGTCTCCATCCTTGCTGATATTCAAAGCCATCAGGACATGTCTCAGACAACTGGCTCCAGGCAGCCCTGTCTGAGCAGCAGGGTGGTGACCAGATGAACTTCAGAGGTACACTTTCAACCTCAACTGTTTTGTGATTCTTCGTCTGATTCTGTCAAACTTCCTGCTCAAGCTGTGTCAGAGACAGTAAGTTGCCCACTACCATGTGCAATTGCATTCTTAGTACTACCAAGGAGGTATTAAACCTCTCTGGACGCCTGCCAATGCTTGACCTTCCCCACAGTGATGAATTGCTTTCTTGGGATGCACTGGAATTTCATTACTTTTAATTTGTGCCACATCAGTGCCATGTCTGGCTGGGGGAACAATACTGAGAAGCATTTGTCTCTCCCTTCTTCATTCCCTCACTGCATTAACAAAATCACTCCTGAACCTTCTTGTCTCCAGGCTAATAGTCTCAGCCCTCTCACCCTTTCCTCATCAACAGAAAGCTCCAGATCCTTAATCACTGACATGACCCTGGCACTTAACTCTCTGCAGTATCTCTCTCCTCTACTGGGATGCCCAGAACTGGACACTCCAGATGCGGCCTCACCAGTGCTGAGCAGAGAGCACCTCCTTCAACCAGCTGGCAACACTCTTCCTAACACAGCCCAGAAGGCTGTCTGCCACCTTTGCCACAGCAGTGCATTACTGGCACACAAATGGTTGCCAACCAGTACACCAAGCTACTTACCTGCAGAGCTGTTCCTGATGCAGGATTCAGCAATTCCCCTTGCCGCACTTTAAAATCCCACTCAGCCCAAATCCCCAGGGGGGCTGCATCCCTCTGAATGCAAACACAACCATGTGATATATGAAGAACTTCTCTCTGTTTTGTACCATCTGTGAACTTGCTGGGGGTACGCTGTCCCAGCATTCAGGCCATTAATGAAGATGCTGGGCTGCGCTTGCCCCAGTATCATCTTCTAGGGTACATGACCAACGACTTGACTCCAGCTGGACTTTGTGTCACAGATCACAAACCTCTAGGCCCAATCACCCAGTCAGTTCTCAATCTACTTCACTTACGTAACCCATCCATTGTCAGCCTGTGCATGCTGCAGGAGGCAGTGTCAAAAGCCTTACTCAAACTGAGGTACAGCACATCCGCTGCTCTCCCTGCCTGGAAGGTATCTGCAGATTGCCGACAGTTATCTTCCACCAAGGGCTACAGATTTTTAAGGAATTCTGCTGTGAGAATCAGAGTGGGAAACCGTTCTGCTTGATAGGTGAACCTCAAAACAACACTGAGAGCACAACCAATATTTTCCCTAAATAATAAAAGCTTAGTATTTTTTGATTGCTGACAATATTATCTCAGACGACCTCAAATATTTAAAATTACTGGTCTTTTTATTTAGTAAGCCTAAAATGAAACATTTTTAGTGAAACGGACAATAAGCCAACTGACATTCAAATAGCCATGTGTATGCTCTCCAAGCCATTACCAGCTTACACACTATCTTCTTTAAATAATTAATAAAGCATTCTGACATGAATTTTCATCCATGCCAATAATAAAAGGAAAGTCAGGGCTTAAGCAGTATATCTACAAATGGAAAAATCATCAAAATCCCGTCCCCTAAATCTGTAAATCAGGGTAAGGAACATCAGCTGCAATCCAATTACCACAAGCTTAGAGGAAAACATAGACAGACTAGTAGGACAGGTTTACACTGGGCTTCTAAGGCATCTGAAAAGAAAAGGTTAAAAAAACTCAGAACAAAAGAAAAAGACCACCCTACTCATTGATTTTTCCAGTTGAGATTTTTATGTGCTATTGTTGATGAGCCGAAACCACACATCTTTTTAATCATTACTTCAATTTCATAACTGAGGACTATTCCACTATGACAATAACTTTCTTAATAACTACCATTTTTCTGAAAGCCAAAATTCTGTAGGCTAAAGGGTTGTTCAAGCTGCTGGAATACCCTAAGACCTCTCCAATAATGACAGAAACAAATACTACAAGTTCTGAAAATGAAATCAAAATCCACCTGCACAAGTAAAATGGAACTGATTGTCATTTGACCATGACAAAAGTACAAAGGAGTTCAGATACTGTTTTGCAACTGAAAAGGTTTCTGAAACAACATAAATCCATCTCAAAGAAAAGGAAATCAAAAGAAAGCGTCCCTCCAAAGTGCTCTCCACATTCTCACAGAGAATGTCTCTCACGTCAACCACTGACAATTGGAGTTTCTTTTCTGCAATTATCTGATTTTTCATTATTCGCTTTAATGCTATCTATGAAATTAGATCTGCAAGAACACATACAAGGAAATTCTTTTTCCTCAAGTTTGTCAATGCAGACGAAAGTATTTATCCTTAAACATTTCTAGGACTTTTTTTTTTCACATGAGGAAAATCATTAAACCACAGCAAAGATGACAAGATCTGCACCTTTGGCCACTCTCCTATCTAAACACAACCACCAAAATCAAGTGTAAACAAAGCTATCTTACACAGAATCATATCAGCAGAATTTTAAGTCAGAAAATATGCTCCATGAAGTCAAGGAAAGTCTGTACTTATTAAGAACAAGCCCATCACCAGTGGTTAATGACAGTGTAACATCTTTAAAGTGATTACTACCAAAAGCACACCAAAGAAATTCTTAGTCTGCAATGAATAGCAGAAGACAACTGCCAAGTGCAAACAACTGTTTGTAGCTGTCAATGGTCTACCCTGTATAAGTCTATTCTAGAAATGAAAGGGGATAGAGAATCAATTGGTTTGAAAAGGAAGAGAGACATGACTACTCTGAAAACACACAAGCATAATGAAGACATATGAGCACATCTGTTGGAAAGAATTATGCTTTGGCTAGTGGGAGAGAAAAGCAAGGCCAAATCAGATAGGAAAGTCACAAGTGACTACACGTAACATGGTGAAACAAAAAGAAGAGGCTGAAATAATAAAAATAGAGTAAGGTATTTATTTAACAACAAGCTCATCTCAGTGTAATGTAAATGACTGGCTGCAGATCTGTATAGACACAGCAATAGAACAGATGAGTGATGTTACCAACTGCAACAAGGAGCACAGTAGAGAAGCAAGAGGAAGACTTCTGTTTTAACCCCACTGAGGTTAAAACTAGCTAGAAACTTTTCTAGACTGACAGAGATCATGGCTAAAATAATCTAAATACCATGGCACCTGTGAATTTAAACTACAAGCAACAGACTTCTACTTTTTAATCTTATCGGGCTTTGACTACAATAAAGTTAATTTTCTTCCAAGCAGCTTATATCATGCTTATATATTTTGGACTTGTGATGGAAACAGTGCTGGCAACAGACCTGTGCTTTACCTGCTGATGACTAGACAGGGTCAAGACCTTTCCAGTTTCTCACACTGCCCTGCCAGCAAGTAAACTGGGGGTGCACAAGGAGTTGGGAGGGGATATAACTGGGACAGCTGAATCCAGCTGACTATAGGGATATTCCCTACCATATGACATCATGCTCAATATATAAAGCAGGGAGGAAGAAAGAAGTGGGGGGACAATACATTCAGAGCTATGGTGTCTGTCTTCCCAAGTCACAGGGATTATGAAGCCCTGCTTTCCTGGAGATGGTTGAACATCAGCCGCTGATGGCAAGTAATGAATTAATTCCTTGTTTTGCTTTGCTTGTACACACAGCTTTTGCTTCGCCTACTTTACTGTCTTTACCTCAGCCCCTGAGTTTTCAGTTTTATCCTTCCAGCTGTGCCCCATCCCACTGCAGGGGGAAATAACCAAGGAGTCATGTGGTGCTCAGCTGCCCACTGAAGTTACACCACATACATCCCTTCATAGCAGCTATAAAGCATTTTCCAAGAGTTTTAAACCCATTACATATGACAATAATGCTTGGGAACACAAGCCTAAAAAAGTTAAGGGAAGAAAATGAAAATAAGGAACAGTACTAATCTAACCACACATCTCCAGTTTCATGTGGGGACAACGAAACTCAGTTTTTGATTGTTTTATAATGTGTATAACAGGTATAAATTTAGATTTATTACACTAATAACAACAAAACAGTTTTCTCAGGCCAAAGTAGTCATAGATATACTAGATGCAAAGAAAGAACTATCATTCAGTTTAAGTTCATCTAATTAAGTTAATCAATACATTCATCAGTGTGAAGGGAATGAGTTATAACATGCTATATACTATGATACACTAAGAAAAAAATAATGTAAAGCATATTAACATGCTTTGAAACATATGAAACACAAAATCTCAAAGTACAGAAACCATCTGCCTTAATGCAGTCACTTACAACACAAGGAGTCTATTCTCCTGTATTAATTTCTAGCATGCATCCTTTGAAGGGGGGCACAATGGTAGGAATTGGCTGTGAAAGACCAATGGAATAGATCAGTTCCAAAATGTATTTACAATATAAAGTTAATTACAGGAGTACTATTCCACTTAGCAACTCAGCACAACGCAGTGTTTATGGCAAGCAAAGAAAGAAAGAAAAAGACAAAAATTTAACCATGTGTTCAAATAGTGCTGCAAGGGATCAAGTTTCCAAAGTAAACTAAGGATTAGGAAACCACTTTGCACAAAGTACCAAAAACTGTATTATTGATATATCCCATGTGCTTTCTATAAAAACATAAACAGTCTTTAAATCATGGGTTTGGCAAAACATACATAGTCATATGTCAAGAGGAGAATTCACTAAAAAAAAAAAATCTTCAAAATATTTTGGCCAGAAGAAAGATCATAATATGGGAGGAAAACCAAAACTAAACCCTGACAGCTGATAGTTAACATAGCAGAAAAACAAATTCAACATCAAGTTTTTAAGTATGCAGGAAACACATTAACTACATTTCACACGGCTAGCAGTGAGGAATGGTAACTTATTAAATTTTTCCAGCCCAACCTTAACTGCCCCAACTTGCCACCCAACAAACCATCAGTGTGCCAGAGCAGATTGTGTAACAAACTGAAACCTTAACTAGCATGTCCTCTCAATTTAAACTAAAAAATAAAACATCAAAAAACCCACCACAAACCATGGATTTGTATTTTAATCTTCACATTATTCATATAAATTATGAAAATTATCATTTATATGTATACACACAAATAAAATGCCCATCTTAAGCCTCTCAATGTAACATTATTGGGGTCTTTCCAGATTCTATTATTATTTTCTACACCAACACTGAATAAATACAATCATGTTAGACTAAGAGATTACTAGAGGCTTTTAAAAAAACTACTACATAAAACTGTTTTCCTTAACAGAATATAAGGTAAATAAGTAAAAACACACTATTTCAGTCATTCTCTAACCCCCACTAACCAACAGAGCAATGCAGCATTAAAACATTACTACACTGCAGCTAAAAAGCGTAACAGAAGACAGCAACTCTCACCAGCTCTTCTAATGCACAGCTTAATCTAAGACTCAACAGCACATCAATTTCCCAATTAAATAGTTTTAGTTTACATAAGACTTGAACTTTGTTTGGTAAAATTACATTTACAAAACATAAGAACTGAAAAACAGAGAACATAAACTAGACTAGACTAAAATATTTCAGTTGGAAAGGACATATGGAGCAAACCTTTGAACAGGAATAAGCAGGAAAATGTAGTAGGTCATGTAACACCACTGTCATTTTGCTAGTCTTTATACATATAACCATTATTTTTTTAACTAAAGAAATGCTTCCTAAGTCTCTGCAATTATTATTCCATATTAAAAGAGCAACAAGTTCCAAACCAAAAAAGTTAACAGCTTTTGTAAAGGCTCTAGATCTGAAGAAATTAAAGCTTTCTTGTGCAGCAACAATCAAATTAACACAAATCTCATATACCTAAACTTACTTTAAAATAGTTTTCACAAAATCTTTGTATTTTTTTATTTGGCAAGGCAAAGCTGAAGCTTCAGTAACACTTCTGCACTAAATTTTCAAGTATATATACTTGAAACATCCCAAATAAGCACAGCATTACTGAGCATAAGTAAGGGTATAAGGGAAGACTGTCGATTTTGAAAAACCTGAAGACTAACCTAATGTCCAGAGAATGTATAATTTACCATTAGAAGTGTGAATGAGTGACCTACTTTCAAAATTTGCTGTAATCATCCAGTTGAAACAATCAACATGAAATAAAGTTGGCTGGCTCTTCTTCAGCCAAAACAGCCAGAAAAAACAGCCATCTAATTTCTGGTTAATACAAGAAATCTTACATTCCTGTCACCACTGAAATATTCCTGGCCTCAGTGAGACCACAACATTAGAATCCACAACACAAACAGAAGCTCTTCTTCTTTGAAGGATCCAAGTGAGAGGCAACTTTAGCAACAAAGTAATGGTTATTCTGGCATTATTATAAACTTAATGTCATTTTAGAGTATATTGCCATCGCAATACAACAATTTCAAGTTAGCCCAAATTATGTAGCGAACGCTTCCACTACAACACAGGTCACACTAAAGCCATTACAAACTTACACAGCTATCCATATTTGACAAGAAGTATCAAAGAACATACTGAGCCTAACTGATAATTTTGGTGGTACATAAATAGGTGAAAGAACAGTAAAGGGACTGGTGGTTCAGGGAAACCTCCCAAGATGCACAAGCAATAATAGCAGCAATTCAGATAGACAGGGATGTTTGTTAGGATTAAGTTATACTACAGAAAAAAAATGTATTTGAAGACAGCAAAAAATGTGAAAATCAGAAATACCTTACTTTGCAAATACAGAGCTTTGGTACAGTACTAAAACCAGTACGCACTTGCAGTTTCGTCCACCCAGAAACCAGCATACACAACAGTTTAACATGGATTTTTAGTTGCCCTCTGAAGACACCAATACTTCCTTGCTAGTGCTTTACACACTTTAATGGCTACACTAAACATTATGCAGTTGTTTTCAAATATTTCACTGGCCACAAAGCACAGACTATAAACTGAGGCATGCTCAGAGTAGATTTTTCTTCCAAACCAATCTTGAATTGACAACTAAATTTCCCACTGCTGGTAGTACTATAGCAGATTCTTAACGCTGTTATCTGCACAAAGATGACTGCATGTTAAATAGCAAAATTAGATACTTTTTTTCTGTTTCCTCTCATAAAATTATTAGGCTGGCATGAGTGACAAAAGTTTCTTTGCTCTCACCCCTCTACACAAAAATCTTTGCGCAACCCTTCACCTCCCACTGTCACAAGTGAATCACAAGGTGAGCCAGATCAGGGAATTAGTCCGGATTACAACAAACCAGTTTTGCCAAGTTAATTTTAACTCAGAGTGAGTCTCTAATATGCCACTGCAAGACACTATAGAAGTATTATGTCAGTATGGCAGGGGGAGCAAGCACACCGACCGACCCATCTCCTGTGGAGACCAGTGTTCATGACACTGCAGCCTGTATCACATGAGGAAACGCAAAGCACTGCTGGTTCTGTTTCAAAGCCAATTACTGCATCCTACTCAACACGTGATATTCATCCCTTCAGACGACAGCCAGCACAAACACCTTGCAAATGTGATACTAATCTTGTGACTTTAAGATAATCTCCACAATGTTTGATTTCCTTGTCTACAGACAAGCATTTTCATACTGCTTGCCAGTTCTTCATAAACATTGAAGTTAGGTTTAGAACAGAAACACCTACTGAGACAGGCATTGGTCACGGCCCATGAAGTGCAGAGTATAATTTTGCAGACTTGAAGCAAAAATTCCACATCAACTTTTTGCAAAGGTTGCGCTATCATTCTTCACATTAGTCTTCTTGTAACACAGGAAGAATTTTATTACTGTTGATAAGCCAATTTGATTAGCTTTTTTTCAGCTACTTCAAGTCATTTTTCTAGTCACAAACACTCTTACTGATAATCTTACTGATTAAGAGGCTTCAGTTTTTACATATATATATATAAATCAAGTTAAGATTTTTTCATAAAGTGTATTATCTTAAACTCCATTTAATTTATCTGGCACTGTTTTCTACCATAACAACTAGATGCAGCCACAGTTAAATTTAAAGCACCTCCTTAGAAAATATTTGGAATTTCTATTGTTTTTGTAAAAAGGCATTTTGGACCATTTCTGTTTAAGTCTACCAGGTGGCTGAAGTATTTTGCAGTATTTTGACACCAATATGGAGAAAGGCTGGAGATCACAAGCAGGATCTTGGCTGCCATCAGTCTCCCACATAAGATAGTGGGGGTAGTGATCGCAGGAAACTAGATAATTATTAAATATTCCTCCTCTCAAAAATCCAACACACACTGGCTGTATTTACCAGTATTAACTACTGTCATTTACATGCCAAAGCTTAATATAACCTGTTTGTTCTGTACAAGGAGCCAGTTTTCTTTAACTTGACCCCAAAAACATAAATTAAAAGAAGCATTAACATTTACACCCACCTAAAGCTAGTGTTTTCCACAGTTTTAAGTATAAGGGATAGCAGTTGAATCATCCTGAAACCAAAAGACATGGAGGACACGACTACTACAAAACTACACCTTTAAAAAATACAGATCCCTTAGGGCAAAATTCAGACAGGTATCTGAGCACTCAGGAGCAATTGCACAGCTGATTTTCTTACACTTGGCACTTGCAATCCCGGGATTAAACGACAAAAGCAGGAAGAGATTTAATGGCAAAAGTATAAGCAATGGACTAAGCTATATGTAGAGTAAAAAAAACCACTTGCAGGTATTCAGGGGGAAAGAAGAATTATAGTTTCCCTATAATTTAATCGACACTGAAAAGAAGTCGGAAGTTGCAAAGATGTCAAGTACCCACGTTATCAGTCCACGCTTCCTGCATTTTCCATAAGCAAATTGGGAAAGGTACGTGTCTTATGTTAATTCCACTTCTAGACACAGCTTTCTGGGGCGAGGGGGGTGGGGGATAAGCCCTGCCGTCAAGTCCGACGAACAAAAAACCTGCAGAAGCCAAGCAAGCAACCTCCTAGTGCTTTACAACCGTTTGCAAACTTAAAACAACCGTGACTCAAAGCTCTCCATAGGACCCGGCCACCCGCATCACAGCCTGAAGAGCAGCAGAGGCTGAGTACACAGGAAGGTGCTGGTTTCATGTCATCCACATCCTAAGCGACCGCCGGGGGGAAACAATGGGGAGCGCCAAGACACCACGGGGGAGCCTCTCACACAGCGAGACCGGGCACCCCGCCACGGCCTGTAGGGCCAGGAGGGTCCGCCCGGGCCGGGCCGGGGCTGCGGGGTAAGGGCGGCCTCGCACCGCCACAGCCCGCAGCCCCCTCCCCGCCCAGGAGCAGGGCAGGGCAGCATTCCCGGCCGGAGGAGCAACAGGCACCCTGCTACGGCCCTAGAGCCGGCTGACAGGACCGGGAATGGGAGCCCCGAGGGGTATCATCCGCCGGGGGAGGGGTGCTCGGGAACCAGGTGGAGCCGCACGGCACCCGCACCCCGTCAAGGCGCTGCCTCCTTCCAGACACCGAGGCCGCCTACATGATGATGGCAAAGGGGAAAGATGACCTAAACAGGAGGAGGAAAAATAAGGCAGGGCAGCTAAAGGCAGTCCCAGTACACGGAAAAAGCACCGCGGTCTCTCGCTCGGGTAACACGGCCAGTGGGACCCGCGGGTGCCCTGCGTAGTCTGCCTCGGGAAAGACCACAGGGTTAAGCCCGTTCCGGCAAGCCTGACCGGAGCGAGGACTGCCCGGGGGCTCAGCACGGGCATTCTCCATCCCCCCCAGGGGAGCTGGGCTGCACACTGGGGCGGGCATAGGTAACTCTGCCCCGGAGGGCCCCGGGAGAGGGGGCGGCAGCGCCATCTGCGCGGTATCGCCGGCCAAGCGAGCGGCGGGGCCCGGGCGGCACCTGGGCAGCCGCCGGGTTACATCACCGCCCCTTCCCTCCGTCCCCCGGGGCGCGGCGGCTGCGGCCACATGGCAGCGGGGACACCCGCGCTGCCCGGCACGGGGGCGGAGAGGAGGATAAGGAGGGCGGCTGCCGGGAGAGAGGAAGGTGCACGCGCCGGGCCGCTCCCAGCCGGCGATGGGAGGGGTGGCGGGGGCTGCGCGTCTGGCCCGGGAGAGAGCGCGGCGCCCGTTACCTGCCCGGGTGGCTCCCCAGCTCACGGTCGCTCAGAGCCGCCGTGTAAATCCTCCGGTATCTGTCGGCCAGGGCCTTCCCGGACAGCAGCAGCTGGTAGCGGCTCCGGCAGCCCGGCGGCGGCGCGGGCAAGGCTCCCAGCCCGCCGGCCGAGCCCTCCTCGGGCCCCATGGCCGGAGCGGCGCCGCCGGAGGAGAAGGAGTAGCCGCGTTCGGCCCCGGTGCAGGCGGCGGCGGCTCCCGCAGAGGCGGCGGCGGCTGCGGCGCTGCTCATCCCCCTCCCCGCCCGCCCGCTGCTTGCGCGGCGCCGCCTCCTGGCGCGGCGCGGACACAGGCGGCTCCCACTGCCTTCACCGTCGGGGCCCGGCCATGGCGAGGCCGCAGGGGCCGCCGCAGGAGCCGGCCCTCANNNNGAGTTTGTGCTCGGCGCTGCCGCCGCCCTCTCCCCGCACGGCCGCCCCGGCCCCGCCTGCCTCCCGCGGGCAGCGCGGCCGCCGAGCGCATGCGCCGCCCCGCCCGCCCCGCGCGGCCCCCGGGAAATCCGGGCTGGGCAGGCGGGCGGGAGGGAGGCAGCACCTGGTGGCAGGGCTGGAGCTCCGCGGGTGGCCATGGGGACGGCCTGCCACCCCCGCCGTCACACCCGAGCGGGGCCGGGTATTCGCACAGAGTTTCTGCTGCGCCCTGGGGGGAGCGCGTATCGCAGGATCAGTTGGGTTGGAAAGGACCGCAGACATCGTCGAGTCCGACCTATGACCAAACCCATGGGGTTGTCAATTGCACCGTGGCATTAATTGCCATGTCCAGTCTTTCCCTACACTCCTCCAGCGACGGTGACTCCACCACCTGCCCGGGCAGTCCATTCCAATGTCTACTCACGCTTTCTGTGACCAAATTCCCCTAATGTCCAACCTAAACCTCCCCTGTCTCAGTTTAAGACTTGAGACTGGTTTCTGTTCCTAGCTCCCAAGAGAAGAGGCTGAAAGCCACCTCGTTTTAGGTATTTGTAGAGAGTGCCTGTGCATCGTATTTTACTGAGGTATCCAATTCCTCACACCTTGTTTCTGTGCTATGTAATGCTACCTAGCAGGGATCTTTCCCCAGGAACAATATCCTCCCTCACTTGAGGCAGAGTTTGCTAAATCCAGTTGCCACATTAGGCAAAATTTCCTTTAAGTTGCCTTCACTATCTCCAGGACAACGTACCTGCTTTTAGAGGATAAGGGAGGCATGGCAGCAGGCAATTTCTTTCTTCGGGCCATTTACATTATTGCCTTGTATCAGTTGGAGTTGTAGCCCTGCAGTTTTGCCACACTTTCTACTGCTTTTTACAGCTGAAAACTTCAAGTGTATAGGCCAGAATATGTGTAATTAATAATAATAAAAAATAATTTTTTAAAGCCTTCATACCAAATGTGGTTTGGATCACAGTCTGCAGAAAGCTGTCATCCAAAGAAGGTATGTGCTGTCATATTTTCTTATCTTTAATTCTACATTCCAAAAAAGGCCCTAAACAAAGCCTGGAATTCCCCTGCTTTTAACTACAGATAAATATTTTTGCAAACAATTTCTGTATAGTTATAGAATTACAGAATACCTGGAATGATGTGACCCACAAGGATCACCAAGCCTCTTGACCTGCTCAGGATAACCAGAATCATACTATGTGCCTGAGATCAAATAATAGCAAATATAAGAGAGCTATGCAATTGCCATCTTTCTTAAGCTTGTGTGTTGCCTGCCAATGCTTAATCTTTCAAGCTAAATTTTGAGTACTTTCTTTTAACAGAGAACTAGAGATGTTGAAACCAGTAAATTCATACAGATTTTCACAAAGGTAACTGTTCAGGTAGCAGAAAGACAGCCAGAGTAGTGCCGCCACTGAAGAAAAAGCTACTTTCTGATGCATTTAGAGTCAACTAGAGACCATTCCAGAAATATTTAAAGCATTAACTACATAAAAAGCTTTCAGTTATAATTCTTATACTGTAGTGGATGGGAGGAAGAAAAAAGAAAAATAAAACAATAATCTAGCAGTGATTAAAAGGAGCCATGAGAAAACAAGTACCATGTCTTATGGTATTAAGCACCACCAAAGCACATTCCCTATGAGAATCAGAGCGATAAATTTTTCTAGCTCCTCTTCTAGGAATTACCTAGAATCATTCCTACAGGCAAGATCCATAAAAACAAAGAAACAAAGAAGAAGTAAACAAGAAAACAAATGCACCCCAAATAAACAAACACATACAGAAAAAACAAACATAAAAAAGCAAAACTGGCAAATCCACCCCTCATTTTAGCTCATATTTTTGTGTTCTTGTAAACTGCTACTTTATATCAAATAGTAATTTTTCCTTCACCAAAGGCACATTGCTTGACAAAAGGGTTATGTTCTGGTATAACATTGTCTGTCTCATCACAAAATTATTCTGCACTGCTGGCACTGTAGCTGTCTTACTGCATGGCCAATAAGTGCTGGCAAACTTTTATGACAGTGATACAATTTATTGCAATCTTGCATATTGCTGCAAACTCTAGAATGTATAGAATTGTCTGGGCTTGTGTTGTACAGAGCCACACAAAGCGTGGTGAGTGTTATTTGCAAGCTGCAGCTGCTACTCTGCATATGTATTTATCTCAAGTGTTTTTGTGTTTGGGTGAACCTTGTAAGGTGCCGAGAGTGCAGAGTCCACCTTCCATAGGCTTCAGTCTATGATGAGCAACAAGAGTTTGACAAGGTAACTTGGATTTGCCAGGCCAGGATAACACTGTAACTTCTTCTAGTCCACCTCCAACCTGTCTTCACTAGGAGTACAAACAGATGTACAAATTATGAGACTCCTAAAGGCACCAAGTGGGAGCTGGGTGTTCAGTCCTTATTCACAGCCATGTTTTCACTTCTTGCTTTGTCATCCAAGGAAGCCACCTTTTCTTTTTCATTTATTTATTTATTTATTTATTTGGACTGTGGTACTCTTGTTTCATATTCTGATACTGTTTCATGTTCTGAGTGACAATATCACTCCTCCACCATGCAAGAACATTCAGGAGTACGCATTTAATCTGAACCAACCTTATGCTCCATCTGATACTGACTATACTCCTGCAGTTAGCATAAAGCATATTCTGCAGTTCTGAGATAAAATCATTGCCAGCTCAAATTTATTTCCTTGCTTGTTAGTTGGTGGTGTTTTCTGTTGTTTGTTTCATGGTTTGTTTTTTTTTAGGGGTAGCGTCGTTTTGGAGATTGTTCGCATCAGATTAGCCTTTTGCTTTCTGTGACTGCAGAGGTCTAGCAGTACATGTTTGAAAGATGGAATTATGATACAGAACAAACTCAGTCAACTGAGCAAAGCTACTTTGTGCAGAATATTTCTTACTTCTGACAGCACTCAGCTCTTCTCCTGTTTGCAAACATCTTCCTGCTGACACAGAAAGAAGTGCTTTGTCCATCTGCCTCTCCCTTTTACTTTAAGGTGGGGCTAACAGCAGCTTTGTTCATTCACTTGGCACTTTTATAAATAAGTTTTAGCAGAACAAATTGTTCATGTGTCATCAGGAATCAGAGTCTGACAATCTATCTTATTCACTCTCACAGCTCACACAGATCAGCATTGTATAAACCTGAGTTTCAACACAGAAGAACTAGAACTTCCACCAGGTAATTCCCATATCTGCATGACAGAATGTAAAGTAGAAAATTCCATGATTTCATAACCTAACCGTTATCCTATTAGATTATATTTCCAGACCATTTTTTAAGCTTTCAACATACTATACAAACCAACACAGTAAGTTTTTCACAAGCAAGCAGTGAATCTAGAGTAAGACAACTTTAAAATTTGTAACCTAGACAGTTTACATATCATATTGAAGCCAGGAAGTTATGAACCATAGAATTCACTACTTCTGCAGTAAAACTTGCAGTTTACTGCATTCAGGTGATGTTGTTTGTTTGCCTGAAGCAACTAGCTCTTACCAACACATTTGCCCCAGAAATAAGACTTAAATCAGTCTTAATAACATAATAAGACTTAAATAACAGAAAAAAAAATAAAGATCTTTTGGTCATTAAGCTTATGTCACTGTTAAGATGTGAGGCTGTTAACATGATTAGTTAACAGGACCATTTTTCATCACATAATTTCAGCAAAGCTGGCATCTATTTTGGCATTATTACTCTGTAATGGAAATCTATCACTATTTAAGTTGTCAGCATTTATTTTGAGACTTCATTATTTTTGGGGTCACACACACACACACACACACACGCACACACACACACACACAAGCAACAAAACCCACAAAACTTCACAGCACATTTCCTATGCTTTTCTGTTATAAAGAGCTCTTTAAGGATAGAAAACACAGGACAGGCACTCTACTGCCTCCATATTGGAGAAAAGGCTTTCTCCTCTATGCTACCATGGAGGTGCTTATTCCTCTCTATCCAATTGTTTTCTAGGTCAAATAGTGGCACTAACTTATGCTTAACCAGGCTTAGTTTTGGTATACAGAACAAATGAAGGAAAACAAAACTCACATATTTTAAAAATAAAAATAATTTTTGAAATGCAACTCACCAAATTTATTTATTTTGTCATGGCTTTTTTCAAGTCAAGTTTTTCCATTCTAAATTGCAAAGATATGCTAAAGGAAAGTAATAAAATAAAAAAAATCCACTCTATTTTTTATGCCAGCTGTCACAAGTACCATAGTTTGATGGTCAAAAGGTACCTCTATGCACCCCTGAACCCACTTTTGTCTTTATAGTATTTACTGTGCCAATGTTTAGACTTTATTTCCATCTTAGGAAAAGCCTGTCTTTTCCTTTAAATGCCTTCTTTAAATTTTATTTTTTATGCACAAAAAAAATTGTGCTAAGTAAAAGCTTACAGTTTAATGCTGACAAATATATAGGTTCTTCAGTTAAGATAATTACTTCTTTTATGTGGGGAGGTCAACAAAGAAAACCCAGCAACTTACTTCTGCCATGGTAATGTAATTGGCATTAGTCTAAAAAAAATAGGTACACATTGAAGTAAAAGAGACTATTAATGGGTAATTTTTTCCTTTCAAAATTTCAGTAATTATTATTTAATAGTATTCCACCAGATTTCCCCTTCTACAGAAATTCAGATTTTATATATATATATTTCTAAACCAGCTAAGCACAACATGAAGACAAACACAGATGAAGAAATATTACCAGGATATTATCTTTAATCACCCTGAAGAGCAAGAAAATTTATGCAGAACTTTTTAGCAAACAGCACTGAAGTTTGTGAATGAAGTGGCAAAAAGTTAAAAAACAAACAAAAGTATCAGAAAACCACAAAAATACATATTATCAATGTTTTATAATGTATTATTGCTTTGAAAATACAATATAAGTTAAAAGGAAGAGCTAGTATGGTTTGACATTCAAATCCGTGTATGTCAGAAAGCTTTGAAACTGGATCCTGAGCTGAAACTGGACTGAAACTTGGAAATTTCAAGTCCTCTTCAATATAATATATGGAATAATGTTTACTGGATTGTCATATAGGATGAAGAAACAAAGACTAGAATATAAAGCCGTTGAAAAGTCCTACCATAGAAATAAAGGATTGGAACAATCCATTTGGATCATCAAGACCATTCTTCTACCTGAAATGATGCAATGAACATGAGAAACAATAAATCCTGCATCCTTTACAAGGCAGGGAACACCTGAACTCTATTGAAAACTAAATTAGCTTGTCAGGGAAAAAAAAACCCTAGCAGTTCAAACATGTTAATCTGCAAGCAATAATCTTGGGTATCTCCAAACCAAAAATGGAATCATATTGTATTTCCATTTTTTTCCATTTCTTTATTTCCACACAACACTGAAATAATTTTATTGAGTATTCTCAAAAGGATAAAGCAGGTCAATTTTAAATTCAAATTCCAGACTCAGAGCAGAATGCCAGGGATATATTTAGAACAATCACATTGTCAGTGAAAGCTTTGGAAGTCTAGCTAAGAAACTGTAGGCATGGTGCTGTGATCAGGGAAAAAAAAGCAGTCTAGGATGCAATGGCTTAAAACCTCACACAGTTATCGATGGACATATTTTTAGTAACTGTAAGTCACTTAAAACAGTTTTCTTGAGCAACTGTAAATTACATTCATAACTTTCAGGCTTTGTGTTGTTTATTAAATGTGGAGTCCAGGGTTTCAGTTAAATTAATAGCTCGGTAAACTTTCTCAGCTCTTAAGTTCAAACACCCAGAAAGTTTCTACACATGAATCATCACACTGGATTTACCGAACTCTGAGGTATGTGCATATACCTGTTGCTGCACTAGCCACATTATTCCCTGTGGGATTTCTTTTTCCTATAATCTTGTAATTACTAAAAACTACTACATTAGACACTTACCAGATAATTTTCTACAAATATGCATCAGTAAGGCAGCCAAAAGGAACTTTCCATTTCAACTGGTCCTGAGAACAAGCACTGATCCCAATATTTCTAGGAGCATATATTAAACACTAAGACCAAGAGGCGAGCGCCCAACACACAGTTTATTATTCTACTTACATTTTAAGGTTTTTAGATTTTCAAAGCATTTGGCCGAAACATATTTGGCCTTTATCTGTGGGAGAGTCTACATCTCTACTGTTTCCTGTGCTAGACTCCGGATCTGAAGGTATGGATTTTGACGTACTGAAGTTTATCATACAGTTTAGTAACATGCTTTAATAACATTGAGAATTGGGTCTGTCCTGGACACTTGTGACTGTCCTGATGAAACTAGGAATGGATCTCACTCAAATGGCTTCCTCACTTGTTGCTCTGCTTTCCGCTCTCATTTCCACCTAAAGATAGAAAAATCAAGAATTCCTGTAAAAGGATAAAAATCCCAAGGAATAAATGGTATTACAGTAACCAGAGTTATGACAAACAAGAAAAAGTAAGCTACACCAGAGCACAGTGGCACACCACCCTGGTTTCAGCTGGGATAGAGTTAATTGTCTTCTTGGTAGCTGGTACAGTGCTGTTTTGAATTCAGTATGAGAATAATGTTGATAGCACACTAATGTGTTGAGTTGCTGAGTGTTGTTTACCCAAAGTCAAGGACCTTTCAGTGTCTCGTGTTTTTCCAGTGAGCAGGTGCACAAGAAGCTGGGAGGAGCAGAATCAGGACAGCTGACCCAAACTGTCCAAGGGGAAATGCCATACTCAGAACAGCATGCTCAGTATATGAACTGGGGGAGCTGGCCAGGAGCTGCTGATCACTGCTCAAGGTTGGGTTGGGCTGGGCATTGGTCAGCAGATGGTGAGCAATTGTATTGCACATAACTTGTTTCTCTTGGGATTTATTCCTCTCTGTCTCCTTTTCATTACTATTATTATTGCCGTTGTTACTATTACAATTATTATTATATTTTGCATTGTTTCAATTATTAAACAATTCTTATCTAAATGCGTGAGTTTTACTGTTTTGTCCTGTTTCTCCTCCCTAGCTGGCCAGGGCAGGGAAGTGAGCAAGTGTCTATGTGGTACTTAGCTGCCAGCTGGGGTTAAGCCATGACATATACATATACTCAGAAAAATGTCTTCATCCATCAACATTTCTCACTTATTACTCAAATGCCACTGACCCACTTACAGAAATCTATTTGAAGTACTTGCATTACCTTGAAGCAGCCAGGCACTTTTCATTCCATTAACACTTAAGACAGGTGTTAGGAAAATCCACAGGACTAAGTTTTTTTTTTTTAAACTGATCACAGAGGTGAGCCACATCGAGAAGTCTAAAACCTCTGACTCCAGATTCAAAGATTTTTCTTTTTTTTACCCTGGTAAGAACTGTCCTGGTACTTAGAGGTCTTTTAAAAGGAGAGAACTAGAATACTAAATTTGTGCTGTTATGAAGTACCAACAGAATGACAACAATAATTACTCTGTAATTATTTTAATGTCACTCCTTAGGTAACAGAAAGGACTGCAGTGCTAGACGGTCAAAGATGAAATAGCTTTAGTTAGCTCTTACACAAAACTAGGTCTCATTATGTAGATCTTCCTTCTCTCTTTGACAGAAATACAGGTATAGGTTTCTAGGTTAGTACTACACAATATTCCAACTCAAACATCAACACCACATAGAACATAAAATGAATAGGTTATTGATTAGATGACGAAAAAGTACTTTTTGAAATGTATCAGTGTATGTTCTTTATCCATATTAACTGAATTTACTTCTACCTTCTGCTTCTGCAACTGACCATTTTCCAATTCCTTTTACACTACAGAGTAACTGAAAGATTAGCCTTGTATAAGAAAAAACAAATACCAAAAAACCTGCAAGAAAACAAGACACAAAGCTATATAATGTTTTAATTTTTACAATCATGCTACTTAATATTCACAGGTAGCATATGCTTTTTGATATCAACATTAAGAAAAGCAGTAATTAGCTCTGTTACAATTTTTTTCTTTTTCTTTTTTATTTTAAGAGGAACAAGACCACAAAAGTAGCATAGCTGTGACAGCTTCGAGCTCTGGGCCACTACTGCTGTTAAACAGACAGGCTTTATTTTACAAACTCAAAACAGTGCTGTTCAGTTCATTCAGTTGCCAAGCAGGCAAAATCCTCCTGCTAGCCTTCAGTTCACACACCATCTCTCACCTTTCTTTCCTTCATCTTCTCACCCTCAATAACATCATTCTCTCTGAGCTTGGACTGCCTTTGAGATGGGACTATGTTAAGATGGTAATCATGTACCTTATCACATTTACAGCTGTGTGCTATTATTTCTCAAAGTGAGGGGGGCTAATTTCCTAAGTCTGTAACATCAAAGCTCAGTGTTATCAAAAAGGGCTAAATGTAATCCTTGATTACAGAATGAGGAAGTGAGAAAGAGGAGAAGTGATTCTGTCTTTTTACATCACATTTTTGAGTTGCGCCTATTCCCCCTGCTATTGCATTAAGTAGAAGTACTCCTAAATGAGTTAAAATTGCCACTAAAAAGCTTGGCTGGAAACACATTTCAGCTGCAATACAAAGGTGCATAGCTGGAACAAGGGTTACACTTGACCCTATCCACTGTCCATGCCCCAAGAACCAGTGAAGAAATGCAGGTTCTTATAATATTGTTTATTTGTCAGTATATCAAAACCACTATTCATGTATATATTTTGTATGTTTCATGAACACATTAAAGAAATACTTAGAAACAATTGATTCATCAGCAAGCATTGACATGGGCATCTATGAGGTCACAAAACTTAAGGTTTTAAAAATAGCAACTTTCAAAGTAGCAGCATTGTAAACTATATTATAACACTTGTTGTGATGGTGCAGTAGGAATCAAATATTTTGTGGAAAGTGTTCACCAAATCGCATTCTTATTATATAAATTTAATGCCAGGCTAATATTCTGTCTAGTATAAATCATTAGACATCAGGAAAGGAGCAGCTGTGCTTTTTAAGTAGAGACTTTTCTCTTTGGATTACATCTGCATCTGTTTACATGCCTTACATTTTTATAGTCTACAGAGCAAAAAACTAGAATGAATATTAGAACTTATTATTTTTTACTACTGGGTGCTTATAGAGCAGGTGGATTCTTAGATGATTTATTTAATTTTGAATGTTCTTCCTTTTAAAAACTGGTATAACATTTTTACTAACTAAAAAAATAAAAACACCCAAGGAACAAAAATACAAGAATGATAGTCAGTAAGGCTTTACCCAGAAATGAATAATCAGCTTTGTGAATGTTCTATTTGTATAAATCCATATAGGTACAGGCATTTGGAGCAACATACAAAATAAATAGTCACATGCAGGTGTAGTATCCCCACCTCTTTCTTCCAGAGCTACTTTACAGGTGTTGTTAGACTAGGATTGCTTGCAGTGTAGTGCTCAGACATAATCTGGAAGCACCATGTGTAACTGTTGAATTTAGAACAATCTGACAGCCTTCTTAACACCTCACTCCATTCAAAATAGCCATTGGGATAATGATTTTAAAGCAACGAACTGTAATATAGATTTAGTTAATTACATTTTGATGACAGTTTCAATTATTTTCTGCTCACACCTTGGAATGATGACTACAACCTCTTATTTAGAGTAGTCACGCTTGCCATAAAAAGAGAAGACTTACTTTACTTAATAATAGTCATCTAGAAGTTAGGCATCTCAGACCAGCCTGGCTTAAAATCTAACAAAGTGCGTATCTCAGTCTATTACAAGCAGCTAATCCTCCTTCAGGCAGGATTCCCTAATTGTAACCACCTATGTGTATGTTAGCTGTGTTGCCTACCCTAGACACTCTCTTTCCATCTTAAATGAAAAGACATGAGTATCTCCAAATAGCACTTCATCCTGCTGGTTTTTATGGTGGAAAGTAACGCCTTTCAGATGTGCCCACCATATTTTAATTAGAGCTTGAAACAGATAAATAGCACACAAAAGCTTTATACCTCTCTTAATAAGGCAGTTATGACATGTTTTCCAGTTCCTTTATTCATCTTGATGCAATGCAAAGCAGCAAAATAAGAAAGCAGATGTGCCTTATGGTGCAGGTCTTTCTAAAATGTGTTAGAAGGCCCTTTACTCTGATTGCAGGTGATCATTGAATGCAGTTTATCTTTGACTATAGTTCTGTTCAGTTGTAAGAGCAAGTAAATTCAAAATATATTAATCTTTTTTAGCCCCTAAGCTCTTATTCTTTTTTACCAAAGGTCTTTCAGCAAGCCTTACCAATCTCATTCCTTGACCTTTACAATGGAAAAAATTGTTTTTCAGAGTTCAAGAGTTTTGCCAATCAGCTACTGTCATTTTGTTTTCGACACCAAGTCGCCTTTAGCTAAACCTATATCCCACTGTAGTCCTGAGACCTTAATTATTGGAATACTTCTGGCTGCAGCTCATCTAGTTAATTTTTCCCTTGCACTTAAACAAGGTATGGTTTGGATTTTGGCGGGGTTTTTTTTGTTGTTGTTGCTGCTATTTTGGTTTGTAGTTCTTGGGGTTTTTTGGTGGGTTTTTTTGTTGGTTTTTTGGTTTTGTTTTGTATAGGAACTTCTTTTGACTGGTGCTTTAAGGTGCTGTGTCAGATGATCCCTTAACTTGTCCCAGTTTTAGGAAGTTCTGCATTGAGTTTTCTTTGCTTCTAAAATTTATAATTTTATTTTCGCTAGATCTTTTTTACCTCATGAATTTCCAGAGTTTTACTCCTTCTATGTTCCGGGAAAAATATAAAAGCTGGTATTTAATTTATTATTGTCCTAATCCGAACCTTGGTTTTCATGTTTATAGGAGGCTTTTGGCCATCTAGTCCCATGCAATTTTTAGATATATGCATAGATAAGGTGAGCCCTCTCATGGAGTCAATTTTTCCCTAATATTAAAGAACAGTGTAGGAATATCTCTTAAAAATTCAAGGCCTTCTGAATTAATTTTTTTAATTAGCAACATTTCTGTGTAAAAATTTATGATGAAGCTGCCAAGGCTATCTGGCTTTGAAGAAGTGAAATGAGTGAAAATTTAAGTTTAAGAAATTTGCTTTTATTTGAATAAAAATAACTGAATTATGGGCATGCTGATAAATAAAAGTTATCTAGCAGAAGGGCACTAGTTGTTATTTAAAAATCTTACTCAATGGCTAGTAAGAAAATGAAAGCTATGTCTTTATGAAGTTGGGATGTCTTGGATGCTTAATGCTTTGTATTTGAAAGCAGCTAAGTTCAAAGTTAATTTATATTAGTAACTTAGCTATGGTGAATAGGTAATAAAAGCAAATTCCACTTAAGTAAGTGTAGCTAATAGCAGATAATCTAATGTTTTAGACATGCCATAGAAGTTAGTGTGTTTGGTAGTTTAGGAAGTCTAAAAGGTATGAAAAAGAGAGAAACATATTTCTCTAAAGAAATATGTTTCTCTATAATTTCTTTATTAACATGAAGTTATGCTTTCTGCTAGGGCATTTTAGAGGTGAACAATCAATCAGGCTGGATCTTTGATTCTAGTAGTTAAATAAACTTAAGATTGCTTTTTGATTTTTACTGAATGAAACCTGTAACATCCTCTAAGAATACTGAGGTGAGTAGTCCAGACTAAATGCAGCAATGAAACAAGTGTTGACTGAGTCGTAGCTAGTCGATGTCTGAACAGACAGCTGAAATTTTAGAGCTTTAAACATTGGTCCTGGAAAGAACTGATCAGCCATCACTACACTCTGGGAAGGTAGCCTCATCAGAAAAACAAATTTCTACCTTTATGTTCTCATTTGACTTCCTTTCTGCTATACTAATAGCACATAGGGCAATCTAAACTGTGGAACATGGGGATATGTCCCAATGTCTAAGTCCAGCCACAAACTCCAGCTGCATTCCAGCTTCATATCACCTAGAGAGCAAACATTCATCCCTTTCCCCTTCTTGTTTACGAAAGCATAGGGAACAGGAGGTGACTTATTTGTGCATCAACCACCCAGACAAATTCTGACATGCAGGAATTTTTTTAGAAACTGTGAAAACATGCCTTGCAATTTATCAGGCAGTAACAAGAACCAAGGGCACACCATAAGAAGTAACGATTAAGAACAGACAGAGAAATGGATCAGTAAAATGTTAAGAATACTAGCAAATTAAAGAGAGAGCAGTCAGTCAGTCTCATAAAATTAACCAAAGAAATATAGTTGCAAACGTGATTAACTCATCTCCTTTGGGCAAATCTGAAAGCAATTATGTTTTAAAAAAAACCTTGACATCCTAATTAAGGTACTCCTTTTAAGACTGATGGTGACAAGAAGAATGAAAAACTCTTAGGACTGTCAAACTTGAAACTGTGCTTCATCTGAATTATTTGGTTTACTTATGTGGAAGAAATAAAGGTATTTCTGCTTTTCCCAACTCTGCTTTCTGCTCTGTAGATTGCAGTTCATTCTGTGAGAGTCAGCAGTAGTTTAACCAGCCAGCATGTTGAAACAATTTTAGAGTCCAAATATTTCCAAACTAATTTTAGGAAAAAGACCAAAGATCCAGTATTGGGAATGTAATTGCCTTGATTCTTAGCTTTCACTGAGTGACTCAGCTGCAAAGGTGGGCTAGCCTTTGCCATCTGGAGGTGCTATGGAGAGTACTTGAGTCTTCTGTCTTCTTCCATGTCTTTAAACAGAAGCCATGATGGCATAAATTGCAAGCCTGGTAATAGATACAAAAAATTAGTAGACTTTTATGGTGTCATTCAAGCTACAGGACCTTAGCTTGGTTTCAACACTAGCAAGATAAAATCTTTGTCTGATAGGAAAGGCCTTTCAATTCACATCACAACAAAAGTCATCTGGCTGGAATATTTCCCATGATAGAAGACTTCTCTTTCCAATCACAGTTTGAGTTGATGAGGAAATCTGCATGATGAATCTGTTCTTCAAAACCAGTGATGTACATGGGGAAATTTCCAACTTAAACATGCAAGATGTTGCATTTCTTGCAACTGTATACAGCTTCTCACACTTTATATATCTATATCTATATCTATATCTATATCTATATCTATATCTATATCTATCTTTATACCTTTGTATATATCACTTTACATAAATTTTCAAAAATTTACATAAATTCATAAGCAATATCTGGAAACACTTTCTGGAGTCAACAGATCACTCAACATACATCAGAGATAGGGAAGCTGAAGTATGGCTGAGTGGCTGGCATTAAGATAACTATGCTTCTTCAGGCAAGGTGATTCTTGCTGCAATTCTTATCTGAAAGGTGATGGAAGACTGTGAGATAAGAGGACTTAATATTGTGACTGGGTCTATAAGCCTTATTCTGTGCAGGTTGCTCCATAGTTGAGAGAAAATTGCAATTTGCCAATGAAGATACAGAATGGACTACTTTAATGGATTTGGGTCAGTTAAAAACTGAAAAGTTAGACTAATTGTATACTAATGATCTCTTGATGGTCCTTTGTGGAGCATCCCTTTGTGTAGTCCCAGGCAAGTTTAACATAGAGTTTCTGAGACTGCTGGGTCTGTGTGGAAATAGCACCTCAGCTATGCTTATGATGGGATTTAGTCCAAAAGCAGTTTACTCAAGATCTTTTTTCCATTTAGTGAGCTGAAAATGTTAATATGATAATTTTACCACAGCTCAAATTATGCAACAATTGTCCAGGAATGCAAAGAAGAGGAAACCACTGACTTCTCACTCCATATACCCACAGAACCTAAGGTTGAATTTGGTCATGTGGATGCGTGTGCTATGTCTACATTGCCTGCTGAGTCAGGAAGCTCAGTGCAAGCCATGCATCTTGCAACTGCTGCAAGCCAGCTCCTTCCTGGCTTGGCAATTATCTGCATTGCTCTTTAACCCAGACAAACAGCTCAGCTCAGGGATAAAGTTCAAACTATCTCTCTGGACTTTTAAAATCTATCCATATCTTAAGGGACATCCTGCTGAAAGACTTGAAAAGTAACTAACTAACCTCTTAGTAAAAGAATTAATATTACCTACACACTTGTTGCTTCTTTGACTGACCTTGATGGTTTCAGGGAAGTAATAAAGAAGGAAGACTGCATTAGAGCTTTAGAAACCTTTGAAAAGCTGTCCTGTCCACAGCAACATAGAGCTTTCCCAAGGAGTTTGTCTTACAGGCAGTCACTGCAGAGATAGGAACAGCACATTATCCCAGAAGGTTAATGGAGAAGGGCACCTGATCTATTTGTGAATCAGAGGCTGTTCCCACGGGAGAATACTTGCTGAAGGAGTGTTTAGATATTGAGAAAAAAATTGGTAAAATATTTTTGCTGAAGGTGTAAACTCTTGTCCAAAATAACCACTCCCTGTCCTGAAATTAACAAGTGCAATTAGGACATTAATAACCAGATTAATAGGCAGTATTAGGAAGGCTCCTGGAAGTATACCAAGTATTGAGTGTACAGCTACACGTTCAGTTAGAGAGAGCTGTCAGGCTCTATGGGCATTTCAAACAGGAGGGCAAGGAGTGCTTAGGGCTCTACATGTAATGTTAAGAGCAAAGAGACTACAGAAAACTGCTAAAAATAGTGTTGTTTTGCAATGTGCTTATTCTGTGTGCCCCACTTGGAAGGCAGAAGTAACACCAGATATCTGGGAGCCAGCTGGGAGCAAATAGCTATTTCTTCATAAGAATGTAAATGGGAAACAACAGGGAGGCTGATGTCAATGTCCATGGCAGTAACACCTTTCGAGTCCAGTCACTGTGGTTTAGTTCAGCCTCAGCTCTGTTCAGAACCTGAACCTAAACTCAGGTATTTAATTTAGAGGGTATGTTAAGATTGAGTTGAAGCATGGTAGACAGCTTCTCTTTCTGTAGTGAGGAGTCAGATGTTGACTCTGTACTTCTGATTTGGTCTGAACTTCAGAAATCAAATAACATTTATAAGTTAATAGGTTGTAATAATTATTTTTTTTAAGTCTGTCCTATAATAAAAAGGACATTAGAAATGTCCTACACGTTTCCTTTTTTCATTAGGAGAGGAACTTATTTAGGACAAGTTTTCAGGGTGGTGGGTTCTTTGGAGTTTGTCCTTTTCCCATTTCCCTTTGGGATTCATTAATTCACTGCTGCTGAGTGTATCTTCCTCATGACTAGATTCCTGGGTAGTACCTCCAAGAAAGACAAATAAATAACTGATGTCACTTCTTTTTTTGAAGAACAGGTCATATTATTTACATTTCTCTACAGCTTTGTTTCCTGAGAGAGCTGTCAGATAGATTTCATGTTCTATTATGCTTACTACATTTTTTTCTTGCAAAAATGGCATCCCTTAGCCACAGAAAAATCTCAGCTTTTGCTCTTAAAAGATGACTGGGAAGAGATTGTTATGCTAAAAATTGCATTAGATTTAAAACTAGTGAATATGATGGTATAAATTTCATGGGGTAGTTCAATATAGTTCACTCTGGCTCATTATTCAGTTGCTTTTCAGAATAAATGCAATTAAATTTTTATGTTATCTTGAGAATAAATCAAATGCAAACCAGAATGTTTTCAAGGTAAAATGAGCCTAGGTGAATATAGGTTTCAGTGTAATTTTAATTTGCTGTGTTTGTAGACACATCTGCCAGTTGCCTTTCCTGTTGCAGGGTTTAGGGAAGTATTTGCCTTGGAAAGAAGAGACATTCAGTCACCATCATTCAGAAGAGACATTCAGTCACATCTGGAAATGTGAGAAAGCACCTTATCCACACAAAAAAAATAAAAATTTGGAAACGGGAGGTCAACTGATTCCAAAAACCACATCAAGAACTCTCACTTAAATAGAAAAGAAAGGCAAGTGAAAATTTTGTATGAGAGAGGACTGCAGAATGAGATGTAGAGATGTCTGTCCAGCATAATGGGTTTTAAGCCGTGACACACAGACTTTTGGGGACTGTAAATTTCTTCTAAATAATAAAAACCCCAAGGTAATTAAGAAATGCTGGATGATTATTTCCCAGTGAGCTTTCATTGTTCTATATGCAATTGGAAAATGGCTAATCTTCCAAGAGTAGAAAAGGTTGAAAATGACATCTCTAGTACGTTAGCTCACCATTGTGGGAACATTTGAACTGATCCTGTCTTTGGAGTAGCTGTATTCAGTTACAAGGTCATCCTTTGACTGTGAAACACTTTTATGAACCAGAACACTCTGAGTTTGTTCCAGGTAGGACTGCTGGTTTTAAATAGAATTAAGGAAAAAAAAAAAAAGAAAAGAGAAAAGATAAGGATTAAAATAAAATCTAAAAAGTTTCTAACATTAACTCTTCACTAAATACTTTTGGAGCCTTTATAAGATTTTGTAAACTTTGAGAAAACATAAACAGTAACTTATATGTGTTCTTGTACATCTGTGGTGAAATAAAAGAGGGCCGCAGTGATCTTGGCCACGGTACTTAAATGTTAGCTCAGTCACAGTCTCTGTGTTGTATTGCCTGCACATCAGACATATCTGTTCATCAAGGGGCCAGCCCTAAGCAGTGCAGATTCGAGGTGGTTAGTGCCATTTGCCCTTGGCTTCCCATCCCTGTATGTAGGCGAACAGTATGGGCCAAGTTATTGTTTAAATAGATTTATTTAAATGCTGTTAACAGCAGTGTTAAATACTCATCTGTTAGTGACCAGGCCAAATACATAATATATGTTTTGTGGCTGCTTTTATGGTTTCCTTTATCATCTTATCCACTTACAGTGAAATGTATTTAGCAGAGTGAAATCTTACAGAGCAGCAGAGAGTACCTGAGAAAGCTTTTACTTGAAAGTAGGCACTAGCAGTCTTTTCCATAGAGAACTCTGCTGGGCTCACGTTTTTCTTTCATAGAATAACCTAATGATTAGCACAGTTGCCAAGGAAATGAGAGACCCATATCCCATTACCTCTTCTTGCTGAAAGAGCTGTAAACCAAAACTTCCTGGGAGAATATACTGAAAGACTGGATATTTGGATAGCCATCAAATCTTTTTTTCTCTAACTTCTTTTTTCTCAAGAGCCACATGAAAATAGCTGAAGGATATTTAATTTTGGAGCCTAAGGTGTAAGGCACCCTCTGGTATTGCAGAATACCACAGTTCAAGTCATAGGATATTTTCTGTATTTTCTTTAATGAGTGTATCACTGAAACTGCACGTCTTGCAGCAGAAATGCCATTCTGTGGATTTTTTTTTCCCTAGGATATGTTAAACCTACTGAAACAGTTTAGTTAACTAAAAATTTATTCTTTGAATTTTGCATATGGGGCTTGAGCCTCAAAATCCCATGATGTTTCATTTCCCTTGATGTGATAGTCTCTTGATTTCTTCCTCTTTGTCTCATGTCTCGGATAAAAACTGAGGAGAACTTTGGTGGATCTGTTGCCTTGGGAAGTCAACTCCCATTCTGAGAGTTCCAAAAGCTCTGGGCTTCCTCATATAAAATTCACTACTATAGTAAAGAGTTACATAATGTCACAGAATATCACAGCCTTTTCAACCTTCGTCTTGATTATGAAGGTGTAGACTGCGTCCAGAATTCCCTAACTTGGGTCCAAAATAGGTAAGAGACTGGGTGAGTAGTATCTATGCTATAGTACTTGCCAAGAGTTAGGAAGAAAATTGTCTGGTAACTAGAAGAGACAGCACTGACGATGCTGCAATATTAGCAGTTTGCAAGAACATGTTTTCAGAGTGTTTTCATAATCCAAATAATTACAAACAATGAGAGTGGAGTGTTTGTTACAAACTTAATTGCAGTCCACTTCTATTTGCATGCACATTATGCCCTAGACTTTAGTGAGTTTTAATTAAACACGACATTTAAAGACTGTCGTGAGTGTTTTCGAGAGAATTCCATTAAGGAGTGCTGCTCTTGAGAAGGCTTTTTCCTTTCCATAGTTTCAAGAGCACAAAATGCAAACTTGTTCATAGGTAAAATGGCAGATCTTTGCCCTTTTGGAGGATAGTAGTGGAATCAAGAAAATGGCTGTCTGTGCTAAAATAATTGTTGTGCCTTTCCCATCCAGTACAAAAGAACACAAAAATTCCTAAAGAATAGGTTCTTCAGTTAATTTATTGGGAGATATTTTTCTCCCCATCTGTTTAAAGAAGAAATTAAACATATGAAGGAGAAAGAAAAAGGTATCATCTGAAATATTGAGGTATTTTAATAATGCACAAGATTTCACTGAATTTTAGCACCCTGGAAAGTTTCAACAATCTGCTGTTCCCTTGTTAACATAATGAGGAACAGGGAAAGGTGAAGCATTGGGTGCTATGTTTCTTAGGGTACGCATTTGGAATAATTTTTTTGTCTGCAAAAAAACCCTGCCTGCATTTCCTTTCCTCACAGAAACTGCTAAGCTCAGAGAGAGCATTGCTATGGTGATAACGTATTGACTTTTTCTCACAGAGCAAAGAAATGGAATCCCTCCTATGTCTGAAAAAGATGCATTTTTTTACTGCTTACCTGTGACTGGTGCCTTCAGTCCCTGCCAGGAAAGGAATCCAAAAACAGTAATAGTTATATTTTTGCTTTCAACCAAGAAAAGTTACATCAGAAGCACACAAAACAGTATTACTAATAATTTTAAATATTAAGGCCAAGAATAGCTGTGAATAATGAAGTGGTAGAAAATATCGCTTAAATTTTCAGGTCCCACTGTGAGTCATTGTTCAGAAATAATAATAAAAAAAAAAGGGAATAAATCAGTTTATGATACAGATAATTCATTTTGATCTCAGGAGAAAATTACTTTAAGAAAGACGAATGTAGCAGGGAAGAGGCATCCATTGTGTAAATGGGAACTCAGTTGCCTTCCACCTTCCTCATCAGGCCTGTTTCCATCTCATATCAAAGTATTGAAAAACCACTATGACACAGAGAGGACTAGCATATGTGTGTACAAATATGCTCTTGGCGGCTGTGTAGCAATAGTTTCTGGGCTTTTTTTATTATTTCTCATCTTTGCCAAAGCCAGAGAGACACTTTTGTGCCATATAGGAAAGGGGATGTGCAAATTGTCATCTCAGTGGCTATTGAGATTGGTGTTTCTGCTCTTGAACTTTCCACAGTAAACCTACATCTGAAAATTACTTACTAGAAAGGAAGAGCACCCTGCAAAAACAAGGAAAAAGAAGAAGGAAAGAGAAGAGAAGAGAAGAGAAGAGAAGAGAAGAGAAGAGAAGAGAAGAGAAGAGAAGAGAAGAGAAGAGAAGAGAAGGCAAAGTTTTAAAAAATTTGCCTATTTTAATCTTTTTAAATTGCCTCAGAAACTGATCTACGCATAGACTTTCCAGTCTTACATGAAACAATTTGCCAATTTGCTGTTTGTTGAATGGTGAGAGGAAAGAGGTATTCCTTATTCCTGCTAATTTCTAGTAAAGTGATACTAGTGGTCCTCTTGGTGTTATCAAAGACAGATAAAATATGATAGTGTATAGCTGGAAAGATTGTTTAGAATTAAAGTTTCACATTTTTCACAGCATTCTAACTATTTAGACAATTTTGAAAATTCTAGATAGGCTTTTATATGATTATGGAGGATATGGACTCAGGATATTTAAAAAATGCAGAAAATCCTTCAGATGGCAACTCTATATCAAGTTTCTCTCACCTGCAAATGGGAGAATAGATAAAAAGTGGTGATCTTATATCAGTATATTTCAATATCATGTAAAATATGGTTCAGACTATTTCTCATATGATTTCCTTTGAAACTATGAGAGTAGAAGGTTGGAGGAATAAACCACGGTAGAGTTTGCTTCTACATCTTAAATTAAAAAAAAAATCTAAAGAACATTTTATTGAAAATGAAGATCTATTTGAGTATCATTTTGGTTTTCATCTGATAGTACATTTGGAAATTAATTATCTAGAAGTAAACATGAAAGTATTAATATCTGAATTTTACATGACCTCGTTAAAATACAGTGTTGATTATTCTTTCTAGTAATTTTCAAAGCACTGATATTTCTTCATAAATACTCATGAAACAATTTCTAAGCACAGTCAAAACTTAATTTCCCAAATTTAACATTTGAAGCAGAGAAGAAGTCAATGAAAAACTACTTAGTAGTAGCCATAATTATGAAAGAATCAATAATATTAGCAAATGTAAGAGAAATCAACCTTTTTTATTTATCAGTATATGTTCTATTTTAGTGTAAGCATTTTAGAATGCATTGTCAAACCCATCTATAAGAAGAGCCAAAGTGAAGACCTAGGAAACTACACACTTATTAGTCTTACTTCAGTTTTGGGGAAAATAATGGAATTAGTCCTCCTAGAAACTACTGCCCTCCAGATGAAGCAGGTGATTGGGAAAAATCAGCACACATTTACCAAAGGTGAATCACGCCAGATTAATCTGAACACCTTCTACAACAACATAACATCTTCTGTCAACATGGTGAGACATGGGGAGAGCATTGGATGTTGTTTGCCTGGACTCCAACAAAGCATTTGACACTGTTTCCCACAGTTTTCTCCTAGGCAAACTGGCAAGATACAGATTGATGTGTGATCTGTGAGATGTGTAGCGAAGTGGCTGACAGGCTGCACTCAGAGGGTGTTGATCAATGCTTTTTACCCAGGCTGGCAGTCTGTTACCAGCAGGGTCTCTTAGGGATCAATATTGGGCTCCAGGCTGGTAAACATCTTCATAAATTATCTGGATGAAAGGATTGAAAACATGCTTACCAAGTTTGCTGATGATGCCAAACTGGATGGTGAGGTGGACTTGTCAGAAAGGAGAGCCCTTTGTCAGAGATAGAGACAAGCTGGAAGAGTGGACCAGCAAGAACTGTATGAAATCTAACAAAGGCAAGTGCAAGGTCCTGCACTTGGGGTGACATAACCAAAATCCCGGTGCAGGCTGGGATCTGTGTGCCTGGGAGCAACCTTTCTGTGAGAGATCTGGGGGTCCTGGTGGACAACAATACGAACATGAGTCAAGCTGCAAATCAAGTCCTGGGCTGCATCCACGAGGGCTTTACTAGCACAGATAAAGATGTGGTCACTCACTGTATTCAGCATGTATTAGGCCACGCTCAGAGTACTGTGTCCAGATCTGGTACTCACCATTCAAGAAAGATGCAGACAGGATGGAGAGGGTCCAAGGAAGGGCCAGGAAGATGATTGAAAGGCTGGAGAGCCTGTCCTGTTGGGAAAGATTGAAGGAATTACATCCTTTCACCCTGGAGAAGACATAGGAGGGACCTTATCATGGTTTTCCAGTACCTAAAGAGTAGCTACAAAGAGTAGAGTCTCTCTTTTCACTAAGAGCCACAGGGAAAAGACCAGGGACAATGGGTACAAGTTACACCAGGAGAGGTTTCATCTTGACATAAGGAAGAAATGTTTCCAATGAGAACAGTCAGTCACTGGAACAATCTCTGCAGGGATGCAGTAGAGTCCTCATTGTAGGAGGTTTTTTTCAAGATGCAATCAGACAGGATTCTAGACAATATCATCTAGTTTCCCTTTCCCATGAAAGGCTGGATCAGGTAATATCTCATGTTCCCCTCCTGAAGACTGTGGCAGCCTGCTTATTTACTTGTCTTGTACCAACATCAAGTCAAATTATTTCCAGGTATCTTGTTACTGATAGTATTTTCTGTGAGAAATTGAAATGCTGTTTAATTAGATGGTCAAAGGAACATCTGAAGTAGTCAGCTGCAGAGTGAGGATTATAAGTTCCTTCCTTCCTTTGTTTTGTTTTGCACTGAACATTTAAAATTTATATTTAATAAATGTAGACACTCTGGAGTTTAGAATAAGTGTTTAACATTAGATGCAAAACTAACTGAAACAGCTACTAAAATACTTTTGCAACCTAGTTTGGGGAAGAAATAGAATATTTCCACATTTTATGGCAGGGCAGACATATATAATGAATCTAATATAACAAGTGAATTATTTTTATTGGCTCATCTGTAGTAATTCTGTGTCACAAAATTTTTCATCAAGGACACTGAATCTTATCATTCTGATCATGATGGATGCTATAAATCATGAAATCTCACTGAACTCAATATATTAGAAACCTGAATCTCTCCTGAGAGAAAGGCATTGCCTGGTAATATGAGCTTTTTATTATAAATCAGAAATGTCTTTATTTTGCCTTACTGGACTTCAGTGCTTTCCACTTAGTCAGTGTGGGATCTATCATGAATAAGAAATGGAGCATTTGTCAACAATGCTTTTCATTTTAAATTGTAGTGGTATGTAATAGTAGGATCACCATGTCCTGTGTTGGTCACTGTGTTCTAAAACTTACGTGAACTGGAAATTGCTCAGAGGAAATCAAAAGAATAAGAGGATTAAAAAAGTTTAACTATGAGGAAAGGTTGAAGGGCACAGATACCACTGTGAAACCACTGTTGGTTATCTTTGAATGTTCATGATGATTGATGGAGGTCCCTGATGACTGGGAAAAAGCAGATGTTACATGCTTTTCAAAAAGGGCAGGAAGAATGATAAAGTGAACAATAGGTCACTCAGTCTCCCTTCACTCTCTCAGAGGATTACGGAGAAAGGCCTCACAGAAATTGTTTTCAAGCATGTGAAGGACAAGAATGTGTTTGGGAATAGACACCATGGATTTACCAAGGCCAAAGTATGCTTGACTGATTGCCTTCTTAGATGCTAGTGACTCTTTATACGGGCTGGAGGGAGTGGTGTATGTCATTTGCCTTGGAACAAGCAAGGCCTTTGACAATAGTATCCCATACCAAACATGTAGCATAGAAGAGGAGATGCAGACTGGATGGAACACAAACTGGATGAAAAACTGTCTGAAGCTCCAGGCTTTATGGTAGTGGTCAAAAAATTGGAGTCTAACTGGCAATGATATTCCTCAGCATTGTGATTTAACCCCAGCTGGCAGCTCAGTGCCACACAGCTGCCCACTCACTCCCCCTGTGCTGGGATTCTGGAGAGAACTGGAAGGGTAGAAGTGAGAAAACTCATGGATTGGGATACAGGCAGTTAAATAGACAAAGGAAAAAACTGCACATGCAAGCAAAGCACAACAAGGAATTCATTCACCACCTCCCATGGGCAGGCATTCAGCCATCCCCAGGAAAGAAGGGCCCCAATATGCATTATGGTGACTTGGGAAGACAAACACAATTGTGCCAAACATCCCCCCCCTTCCTTCTCTGTCCCCCAGCTTTATATGCTGACCATGACACCATATGGTGTGGGGTATCCCTTTGGTCACCTGGGATCAGCTGTCCCAGCTATGTCCTCTCCCAACTTCTTGTACACTCCCAGCCTCCTCACTGGTGGTGTGGAGCAGAAAAAACCTTGACACTCTGCAAGCTCTGCTCAGCAATAACTGAAATATCCCTGTGTTATCAACGCTGTTTCCATCAGAAATGCAAAACATAAGCCCAAATCGGCTACAACAAAGAAGATCACCCCAGTCAAAACCAGCACAATTAGGGGACAGTATTGGGATGATTCTACTTAATACTTTCATGAGACAAACCTCATGGAGTTTAGCAAAAGCAAATGCAAAGTCCTGCATCTGAGACAGATAAAATGCATGCAGCAATACACACTGCTGAGATAGCAGTAGTACAGGAAAGGACCTTGGGGTGTTGGTGGGCAAAAAATTGAGTGTGAATCACCACATTAGAGTGTAAATAGCCAGTCAAAGCTGTCAAAGAAAGTATTTATTCTCCTTTACCTGGCATTTTGAAGCCTACATCTGGTATATTGTGTTCAGCTTTGCATGCCCCAGTACTAAAGTTAGTCCAGCAAAGTGTCATTAAGAGAATTGAGTCATTAAGAGAATTTAGTGACTGGAGCACATATTGAGATGGAGTGAACTGGATTTGCTTGATCTGGAGAAGAGAAAGTTAAAAGGGGGTTAAATTTCTGTCTTCAGTGACCCAAAAGTCCTTTGTAAAGCCAGACTCTTGTAGGAGGTGAACAGCAAAAAGACAAGAGGTATTTAATTTCTACGGGTTGCAATAAAGAAAATTATAACTGAATATGAGGGACAAAATTTCAGTGAAAATTGTTAGGCACTTGAATAGATTGCCAAGAAATGTAATGAAATTTCCATTCTTGGAAGTTTCCCTGGACAACCCAATATACTCTTCCATTCTGTTCACGCTGCTGTTAGTGCTTCTAGAAAGATAAATTGATCAATATGTTTTTGGTTAAAAAAATAAGATCTGCTTTTCCCTAGGAGCACAAGAAAGATCTTTGAGGTACTTTCCAGAACTTCACTTCTGTGAATCATTTAAGGCTAGCCCTAGAAAACATAAATTGTGTTTCGCAGCAGGTAGATGTTGGGTTCCTTGATAAATATTAAAATTTATGCCTGCAAATAAGGCATAAGGAATAAAGCTTTGTCTGGAGCTCTGGAGTGTTCAGGCACCTAAGAACTGGAGTCACAAAAACCAGTGTGTGGATGCACACTGTGAAATGTAAATAAACATAAATGTATACATGACAGATAAATCCCTTTTTAAGTTTAAGGAATTTATTCAGCCTTGTCTGAACTTGTGATATGTTCAGTTTCTGCCCATAGTAGGGACCTATTGCAGAGTTGTATGCTTATGTAAATATTGCAGAGCATAGGTAGAAACTAGACCTTGAGGTGTTCTCTCTTGGCTTTTTTTTTTTTCCTTTTGAATCAGCTATTCAATTGTTAGTATACTGAGCAAGGTTAGACAAGACGCTGTGAGAATTAATGCCAAGTCAGCATTTCTAAAGTGCTTTGAAGATAAAATACAATATAAAGCACTAATTATCAGTACTAATTAGCATACCACCAAACATGACTCACTGACTGGTTTTTCAAGTCTTTGAAGGGTTGTCAGCAATCTTCTGGAAAGCTTGAAAACCTTCTCACAGACAGAAAGTGAGAGCTGGAAAGCATTGATGTAAAGCCAGTGAACAGCCCTGGGCTTATCTGACTCCAATCAGAGTAAATTCAGTGTCAGGTGAATCAGAGGCTGAGCTTTAATTTGGGACCACTCTCCAAGCCATGTAGGTGATCATTAAACAAATGTATGAGATCAGGCTCATAACTCATACAATTCTATGAAATTAAATATTCTCTTTTCCAGGATCTATACCCAGTGAGTCTGCTCAGTAGATACAATTGGCTCCCTGGCTTCTATCCCTGAGGATATTTTTCAGATTAGAATGTTGAACTTATTCCCATGCAAGTCCAGTTGCATAAGAGAGTCCTGTCTCTTTTTCACCTTAGATTTTTAATGCAGCTAAGGTAGGATAAAACCTATCAGTTTTAGGGGTGTTTTCTGTGTGTGAACTAGGTGTTTTAGATCTAATTATAGTTTATCTAGAGGTAGATATGATTGACAGTTATCCTGGAGATGTATTCAGATGATGAAGTGTGGGTGTCCACTGCAGGATGAGATCAACAGCTTTCTCAAGTCCAGTGACTGGGCCAGTTATCTCTCTGTTAAAGTAACAGAAGCCCTCAAACTTCTCTTAAACTTAGAACATCTACATTATAGAAACAGACTTGAGCAGGTTGAATACCATCTGTGTCTATCAGGCAAGTTTATGTTTAATGTCCCTATTGGCCTAATCAATTACAATTGAACTGAGCAAGCATGTGAGAAGAATTAATCCCTTCTCAAAATATGATAGAAGGATCTTAATGAGACAGAGTTGTAAGTGTATTGTTGACTGTATTGTCATAGTGTGCTGTGTGGTGTTATCCTTCCATGTTGGAGCATTTGGGAAGAAGCAGCTGGTAGTCTTGAATACCGTCCTCTCCCTGAGGGAGTCAAATCTGTATCTCTAGAGAGTCAGCCTCAACAGCGGATGGTCTGTTTTGAGAGCAGATGTTTTCCATCTCATTTCCCAAAGAGGTGCCAACTATTGCAGCAAGAACTTCAAAGTTTATTGCACCATAAAAAGGTAATTGAGGTTCTTCCTGAGCAAACCATATAACCACTGCATTATCTTACAGGAAATGTCATTCCATTTTGTGAGGAACCTGATCCCATAATTTATCACTCAGCAGGTAGTTTTTTATCAATTAGCTATTCCCTGATATAACATTTGATAGCCTGACACTTCCACTGACCTATTTCAGAAGATAGGAATTGCCACACCTGCACTTTGTGGCTGCACCTAGCTTTCACTGCCTTGGAGAGCCTGCCATGGACAAAGGCAGAGGACAGCTTAATTGCTGGTCACAGGCAGGCTTGGGCCAAATCACTTGGCTTTTTAAGACTGTTGCTCTTTTAGGCGTGCATTTAAACTCAGAACATGCAGAGTTTAAACAGTTATGCAGAAACTGAGGAAAGATTATGAGAATCTCAGATTTGGATTTATATGTACAAATATATATGCAAGTGCTTTTTAGGCTTCTGCCCAAGATGTTATCGTAACTACTAAAAATAATTCATGACATCTGTCTGCAGGCACAGTTTTAAATTACAGCTGCTTCTCATTCATAAACTTTCATGTGTGTATGTGTGTGTTTGGGATAAACACATTCTTCAAACCTTTATTGATTTCTGAGATGAACAGATCTGACAGTAAGAGGAGACAGAACTGCTAACTTCTGCAAGCTTCCATGATTTAAGGTACTTTCTATAACCCATGAGAGTATGAAAAGACTGGCCTTGGCCTATTAATTATCAGCATTAACACATAAGGTATAAATTAAAATCACAGAATGGGTCAGGTTGGAAGGGACCCAGTGGGTCATCTGATCCATGCTCCCTCCTCAAAAAGGATCATTCTAGAGCACGAAATATAGTACTCAAGATGTAAATCAAATCATGCATTTCCTTAGACAAGTGATTTTTCAGAAAAGTAAAATTTTTTGGCATTATTCCTCAAGGAGAAAATGGAAAAAAACCAGAATTACTGTAATAGGGGGGGTTCAAAAAACAGCTTACAATGTTAAGACTCTAGAGGCTTTGAAAGGAAATGCTGTTACAGGAGGAAGCTGTAGGCAATAAACATCCTAATTGTTTAGAGTTAGAAGTCTTAGATGCTTTTAGGCATCTGTGACAAGAAAGTTGGGCTGCTGACCTGGACATCATGTGCTTGGAAAGGAAGGAATTTCGAGCTTCAGAATAGGAACCAGTGTATCTGACTTCATGGAGCATGCTGCTACAGAGTAGAAGGCACTTAGAAATGTACCTGAGTTCTGCCCTCCTCTGAAGTTCTGGTGCCTTCACAGGCTGCACAGAAATGTCTTCTTCAAGTGCCCAGCCTTGAATTCCATGTAAAAAACTGTGCATATGCCACAGGGTCCTGTGCAGGGTCAGGAGCTGGAACCAGCAATCCCTGGAGGTCCTTTCCAACTCAGGATATTCTATGGTATCTATTTTATTCTAACAATCAAGTAAGTAATTTTATTTAAATAGATGTATAAGCTGAATTATTTTACTTTTTCATCTTTTAACCCATAATTTGGGATTATACCCAAGAACATCTGCAGCAGGAAAATTAGAGTTAGATGGATTTATCTTCATAGATTAATTAGTGTATTTTTATATGTGGTAAAATATATATATATATATTGGTTTTGTGATGGCCACCAAAATGAAAATCAAATGCCACAGTACCAGTTTTGTTGTCACATTTGCACAGTTTCTATAACCCACAGCCGTGCATGTTCTTGGTAACAAGTTGCTAAGGGGATTCTTGGGTTTTTTGTTGGTTTGTTTTTGTTTGTATTTTTGGGTTTGTGCTTGCTTTTATGTTTTGGTTTTGTAGTTGTTGTTTTCTTGGTTTGGCTGGGGTTTTTTTGGGGTGTTGTGATCCTATTTTATCATAGTTTTGAGCATGTCATATCTGAGAGGCTAATCAAAGAAGGATGAGTGCAGAAGACATTTAATTTACACAAGTTCTCATGGTGCAAGTGTTCATACAGATTCCTGACAGGTTTTTTTGAGAACTGTCTGGATTTGCAATCATATTCCAGTTCGGGATGCTGATGGAACTTGAACAAGATTAAAATATCTGTTGGGAAAACTGAAAGTAAGTAAAATACTTGAAAATATAAATCATAAGCTGTTGAAAGGAAGAGGTGGGATGATCCTCCTGTTGTTAGTGAGGCTACAAAAGCATATTATCAAGCATAACACTTAGGGGCAAAAATAATTATGTCAAAGGATTGTTCATTAGTCACTTATTTTGAAATAGAAGGAGCTGGGTACTATGAATGACTGCAGTCATCAAAAAAGACCTCTTAGCTTACCTCTGGAAGTGATGACAAGGACTGACCTTATAGGAAAGCAAAGCTTATTTAGAGACATACAGTAGTGAACTGCTGAAGAATTAGTAAAAAAAAAAAAATCTCCATTATTAGCTAAAAAAACAAGCTAGTTGAGATATGAAAGATAAAATGCAATACAGAATGAGCAACTCATTTGCCTTAATTAAAGAAACATGACATCTGAAATGGGCTTGAATCTTACTGCAAAGGCCTTCTAATACATATAATGTATGGCCATAAAGAGAAAAACATGATATTCATGGTACATTGCATTTTTATTTCTTCAGTTTTCCACTTAAAGAAAAAAATCTCTTCCCCAAGAAATGCATAAAGACATTATATTGCAAATACATGTTTATATAATTATATGTATGCACATAAATATCTCCCACCAGAAAGGAAAGTGAGTCATTTAGATGCTAGTATTAGCACTTCTGAGCAAAAGTTTTAGGCATGTATGTCTTAAAGAATCATCATCAGATTTCACTATCTTAACTGCTACTGCTGTCTCAGATTTCATGATCACTGACTCACTGATTCAAGCCAAGAGCTCCTATTTCTGAGGGGTGACCTCACTGTTGGGGTGTGAGGAGGATGGTGGCAAAAGGCATTTCTTTCAAAGCTCCACTATTTACTTGGCAGAAAATAATTCGAGATTTATTATGCTGCCGAGAAATAAATAAAAGAGCAACTTTGAACTTAGTCATCTGGTTAGGACCTGGAAGGCAGATACTGGTATTCCAGTGACTGAACTGCTTATGTGTGCTAAGTTGGTATGGGCCAGTTCTAGGTGTTTATGCACCTCTAATAGACTTCTGAGCTGGGAAATGGTGGTACTTAAAGACAAAACATCATTTTATTCCATTGTTCAGATTGAAGATGGAGGTATGGCGAGACAGCCTACTGTGAATTGAATTAGAGCAGTTTGGGAAGTTAGCACTGAGCCCTAAGAGCAGCGGTGTATCCTCCCTAGGTTTCTTAAAGTGAACTAAGGCAGGCTAGAGCAAGTAAACAAGAATTCAAGTGTGTTGTCACATAACTGTAAACTAACACCTGAAGGTGGTATATTCTGAAGCAATTGGATTTTTTTTTTCTGTAGGATTGCATATGACAGTCAGCAAACTTTTATAACATTGTTATCAAATAGGTATTGATAGCAACTGATTAATACCAAGAAGCGCTGACAAAGACTTATTCAAACATCTCTCCTAACCCAGGTGTTGGAAAATGATCTTTTTCTTTGGCTGCACCGCTTATGTATTAGGCAAATTAAGCCTTTTCATTTGAAAAAATATTTCTCCATTTTTCACTTGATATGAGCATTATATTCATTACAGCTAGCTTGGCTGCCTTGGCAACACTTGGCAATAGGATCAATATACTTTCCTAAATAAAAGTTTCTGTGTAAGTTCTTCATAGGTCACAAAGAGATAGATAATATGCGTTGCAAAACAAAGAAAATACAGAAAATTGTAGTTCCGTATGATAGGAAATTTCACCTTCATTGTGCAATATATTTAAAAGTTAGTATTAAGTTTAGTGATACTAAATTTTGGGTTCTGAGCATGATCAATTCAGAACCTTTTGTATGAACAACATTGATATTTCAGATTTCATAAAAAACCCCACCAAAAAAAATTATTTCTCAGAATTCCTTGCTTAGGAAGAACTGATTAAGGCCACTGGCTTAGGATTCTTACATTTTCATTAAACCATATGATATAAGAATTAAAAATGTATTGCTTAAAAATAAAAACATCTTGCTAATTTTAGTGCCAACTCATTTAATAGAATGATTTGGATCCCCTCTCCTTCTTGCAGTTCTATTTACTTTATTTTTTTCCTTTTCTTCCTTGCATTTTGAATTTCTTTTCTCTCCATCACTCTTTCTGACACATCTTGTTTTCCCATTCAGAGCCTATTTTTGACCATATGTGTCTTCCTGGAAACCCCTCAACTCCAAATGAGTTTTTGAGAGCGCATTTTAGTGTTGTTTGTATTTTTTAATGCAAGCCTGTTACCCAGTTTTCCATGTAAAGTCCCGACTTCATTGTTACTCCTTTTGGTCCCAAACTTCCAATGAGCTTGATATGTGCAAAATCTGTTCCTAAAACAGATTTTTTGAAAATATGAACAATACTATAAGCAACCTGGGACACAGGGAAAGTACAGAATAAAACTTGTCTCTGAGAATAGCAATGAATGAGTGTGGTCCGGTAGCACTGGTAGGGAAAAGTGAAAGAAGAAAGGCACAAGCTAAAACAGAGCAGAAGGTGAAATACACATTTTCTTTAAGTCAGTAGGAGGATAGACTACAAAAATATGTTTAGAACAACAAGGAAAATTAGTGTAGCTGTGAGAACTAGAGAACTGTAATTTCAATAAAGAAATAAGATACTGTACATCACTCTTCAAAGTATTTTGGTACATTTTCATTATTCTGTCGTGGCTTAACCTGAGCCAGCAGTCAAGCCCCATGCAGCCACTTGCTCACTCCCCCACCAGCTGGATTGGAGAGAAAATGTGGAGAGAAGTGAGAAGACTCGTGGGTTGGGATAAAGACAGTTTAATAGGGAAAGCAAAAGCCTCATATGCAAGCAAAGCAAATCCAGGAATTAATTCACTGCTTTCCATGGGCAGAGAGGTGTTCAGCCATCTCCAGGAGAGCGGGGCCCAGCACATGCCAGGGTGACATGGGGAAACAAACCCCACTACTCCAAACATCCCTGCTTTTCCTTCTTCTTCCCCAGTTTATATACTGAGCATGATGCCATGTGATCTGGAATATCCCTCTGGCCAGTTTGGGTCACCTGTCCCAGCTGTGTCTCCTCCCAACCTCCATGCATCCCCAACTCCCTCACCAGTGTGTCAGTATAAAAAGCAGAAAAGGCCTTGGCTCTGTGCAAGCCCTGCTCAGCAATAACAAAACAGCTCTATATCCTCAACCCTGTGTTCAGCACAAATCTAAGACACAGCCCCATACCAGACACTGTGAAGAAAATTAACTCTACCACAGCTGAAACCAGCACCAATGCCTAAAGAGATACATGGAGACTTGAATATTTTATGTATTTCAGAGGTACAAAATTAAATTGGAAGTTTGTCGAGCTAGGCAAAACTGACCTGCTTGAAAGAGATTGCATATGTGGGAATGATGAAAAACCTTATATAACTTTAATGTTATGTAGAAACCAAAATTCTCACCTCTTTAGTATTTAGTTTTTAATTGTGTATTCATGATAACTGGTGTTCTGTAAGATGTTAGTTCTGTTTGGAATACAACCTATACAGATGCTTTATTAGCCTATATTTTAAAACTTTAATGTGGAAGTCAGTTTTTCATTTCTACTGTTTTCATCAGTCTCATTCTTCCTACTTTCTCACATTCCAAGTAAGCCTCAAGAAATCTTGTGCACGTGTTAAAAAATACAAGTTAGCAAATACTGGAATAACAGAAGTGCTCC
Organism: Rhabdornis inornatus; assembly: GCA_013397075.1. Taxonomy (NCBI): domain Eukaryota; kingdom Metazoa; phylum Chordata; class Aves; order Passeriformes; family Rhabdornithidae; genus Rhabdornis; species Rhabdornis inornatus. The sequence continues at coordinate 970,412 of VWZS01007209.1, forward strand.
TGCTTATTTTCGCTTACTTACCCATGTTCTGAGTGGAACTACTTCATAATGTTATCATAAGTAAAACTCAGATATGTGTTCCACAATTTCAAATATTTGATTTATTTTAAAATTAATAGTTTTATTTCCTCACAATTCATGGGAAGTCGACATATTACTGTTCTTTTCATGGATAACAGAAAAATGAAATTGTGGAAAACATAAGCAGAACTCTAAGGAAACCCTCATAAATTAGATAAATATGGTAGATTAGATAAAATTATGAGCAACTTAAGTGCCTCAAAAACACCGAGATTCAATGTTTTCAATTTTTTACTATTTTTTTTTTTTAAACTTTCTAATCCTCATTTACTGTACATTCACTGAAGAAGCCCATTCATGGGAACAGGACAAATTCAACTACTGATAGTTAACATAGTCCTGATTTTGTTTTAACAATGCAACAGAAGACATTTGATCTTGCACCATCTAATTATATGATAGAATTGCATCTGGTCTGTACTCTTGTATTAGATTAGGATGTATCAATTTTGATTCTATTTTTATTTCCACAAACTAACATTGCAACACATTTTTGCTTGGATAAAATTGTATGCAAACAAGTGGGGGTTTTTTGGAAATGTTATATATCATAGCAGCATTAGAATAAAAGATCTGCATTTTAAATATAGATAACTAGCAACTTGTCACTGGTGTCTTTACTGGCCAATTTTTTTTCCCAGTGATAACAGACATTTCTGCTGAGGAAATGAGGGTGACAACCCCTGAAAATGGATGGTTTTATAGATCCTTGACTCATAGAAACCAGATATGGAAAAGACCTTTCATGGTGAATCATCTAGTATAGTTTGCTGTCTGTTAGAACTTTTTTATTCTGTTATGTTGCAGCATTTTAGTGTCTTAAGTGAAGGAGCTTATAGTTGGCTCCCTTGGGAGAATATTTTGAAGTAGAAATTTTATTTGGCCTTGTTTTGTTTACGTATACAATTGCTCATTTTATTTACACATACAGTAACAAATTAATAGGACAATATATGTTTGCTACCAAGGAGTTTTTTTTCATTATATGTACCATCATTGCTACTCTTCCATTTCAACTGGTTTTTAAAAATATTTTTTGCAAATTGAGAGATGCTCAATTAGTTACCACTTGATGGGCTTTTGCCTTAACACAAAAAATTATACAGGCAAGTTTTGAGTTTGCATGATCTTTGAAAGAGGGCTCAGGGAGGGGACATTTTATTCCTGCTATTTCCCAGAGAGCTATATAAAAGGTAAATATATAGAAGTTACTAGATTTGAAATTATTCACTTCCTTTATTTCTATCCCTGCACAATATTTTTCTTAATTTTTCTTTCTTTAACATTTCTTAACAATTTATCAAGAACTATCTGACTGCTTCTTGGTGTCAATATTTTTAATCCCTATACAGTTTAGAAGCTGTGACTGTGTAGGTGTCTTATTGTGGATATAGTCAATATGAGCTGAGGCATGTGAGAAAAGAAATCTGTCTCTTGAATATTTTTATCTTTCTCACATTCATTCTTAATTTTCTATCTAGTTTTCTTTTTGTACCTTCCCTAAAACAATTTCTGTTTTACCTCTTTGCTCTCTTCCCCAACAAAGCTGCAGGTGACAGTATATTACAGCTGCAAGAGAGACAAGGAAAATATTGCAATAAGGCCACTGACCTGGTATTGGAGACTGATACTTATATTGGCCTCAGCAGCTTTGGGAGCATGTGCCTGGATGACAGAGTAAGAGCTGGAAATCCGAGTGAAATAATTGTGAAATAGAGAAAAGTAATTTCTGAGAGTGACTTGAATTTGTGAAAATATCATGGATGATTTTGCCCAAGAGAAAAGAGATCTATTTTAAAAATACTGCAGGGAAAAAGGCATTTGTTGAGTTTGAATTGTTAACGGAGTAAGCTAATGAAAGGAGTTGGCCAAATAGAGTCTATAAAAGCATGTTTCCTGTCTTATAATTGAGAAATCATAATTTTTTAAAATGTGGGGTTATTTTCATTCCTTTCTATTAGCATTAGATGAATGGATACAGCCTGTTAGAAATGCATTTGGAAAGGAAAATGCCATTTCTATTTGGACATATATAATGCAGAAGTCTAACCATGTCTTGGTCTTTGGACCAAGTATTTATGTGGTCATCCTGAGAGCTTTTTGGGAGTTCACAAATGACAGTGAGATAGTACTCTAAAAATAGAGAATTTAAATGAGATCAGACTGATGAACATCAGCTAAAAATCTGAACGAGTGTATGTTACTCCAGTAATTCTGAGGGGAAAAGTTACAAAAAAATCAAGGAATAGCTCTGATCAATGGGAAAAAAGAGGTGCAATCTTGAGGTAAAAGTTCTTGAATAAATCATCTACTAAAAGTTGTTACAATCATAACAGAACAGGGAAGTGAGATCCCACTTGGAATGTGGAGTACATTTATGTGCATCAGACAAAATGAAGAGAATAAATGTGATTAAAAATGGGATGGAGCAGGCAGATGAGTAACATTTTTCAAATTAAGTAGGAAATAGTGCTTTTTCAAGGGACAATGGAGAAGACAATGTGCCGGAACCACAGAATAATAGTGGTGGGAAGGCAGATTAATTCATTTACCCAAAGCCCTGGCACTGATAGCTTTGTAAGCCCAAGTAATAGGCTGTATAGATGCTGCCAGAAGTCATCTTAGGCAGGTAAGTGGCTACATAGCTCCTGGAGTAAAAATGAGAGCTCAGCTGGAATCCCCTTTAGTGCCCATAGCTACTGATAGCAGTCCACATAGGTATAGATAAATTGAATAAAAATGTGTAACTGTAGACTTATGGGCAGGATGACTTTGTTTTTGTTGCCCATGAGTGATGTTTTTAGGAGGACAACTGAACAGAGATGAGGTTAATTTCTTCCACTGGAGTTTTCACTGAGGTCATACCAAAGATGAAGGTACATTCTCAAAGCTATGGAAGAGAAAAATTTTAGTCTAGATTAGCAAATGATGGCAGCATAAGTTCACAGGTCAGTCTAAAGGCTTAAAATAGAGAAGAGGAAAGTTACTGTACCATAATGGTGGTAGAAAGGATAAAACTATTTTAAACATTTTAGGTGTTTCATCTAACACAGCAGAATAGATTTACATGAGTATTGCAAATGATGGTCTTGGTGTCTTAGTACACAAATGAAATAATGATTTAACTTTCATTAGGGACAATTCACAGATTTAGAATATTGATAGTATTGAAAGTAAAGTTTGATTTTGAATGGAAAAGAAAGAAGATATTGCCTTTCATATGAAAAACACATGTAAAGGTATTCAAGCCCTCAAAATGCTCATAGAGCATGTTGAACCTAATTGTTGTCATGTTGTAATCCCAGCTGGAAGCTGGAAGCCAAGTCCCACGTGATCACTCATTCACTTTCTTCTGGTGGGATGTTGAAGAGAATTGGAAGATAAAAGTGAGAACACTCGTGGGTTGGGATAAAGACAGTTTAATAGGGAGAGCAAAAGCTGCACATGCAAGCAAAGCAAGACAAGGAAATAATTCACCACTTCCCATGGGCAGGCAGGTGTTCAGCCATCCCCAGGAGAGCAGGGCCCCATCACACGTAGCAGTGACTTGGGAAGATAAATACCATCAATCTGAACGTGTGACCCTGAGATGAGCTCAGCTGGTCAGAGCATGGTGCTAATAACACCAAGGCTGGGGAGTTGATCCCTGTATGGGCCATTCACTGAAAAGTTGGACTTAATGATCCTTGTGTGTCCCTTCCAACTCAGAATATTCTGTGATCGGCAAATATTTACAGAACTTGCCCCTCTTCCTCCTTCTTCCCCTAGCCTTCTATACTAATATGATGCCATATGTTGTGGGATATTGCTTTGGTCAGCTGTCCCAGATGTGTTCCCTCCCAAGCCCTTGTGCAGCTTCAGCCTCCTCGTTGATGGTGTGGGTGAAAAACAGAAAAGACTCTGACCCTGTGTAAGCACTGCTCAGCAGTAACTAAAACATCTCTGTGTCATGAACACTGTTGCCATCAGACATCCAATCCACAGCCCCATACTACTGTGAAGAAAATAAACTCAATCCCCATCCAATTCAACCCATTCAGGGACCAATGACTAAGGGTTATTTACTATTGTGTCCAGGGTCTCCAGTAGAATATAAGCAAGTGTTGGATATTGTTATTTTTAAAGGGAATTACCAACTAAAGACAGGAAGGTTGGTTTTTTTTTGCCAGTGAAAAACTTTCAGCTCTTCAGCCATCAGCTTGCAAAGAGATAGAACAGGCAGGTTAAAGTGAGGTGATGGACAGTAAGACTTGTTTGAACTTGGCTGTGGGCAGCTGGGAAGACCTTACTGAGAAAGTGAAAGTAGATGGATAAGGGTTAATATGAAAATATGAATTCTGAAGTTCTTTTCTCTTAAGATGGAGAAAGAGACTAATATACATTTTTTTCAGGAAAGCACTTTCATGAACTCAGAGAAGTGATAGATAAGAAGCTAGGGAAAGTGAAGTTATGGGAATAAAGACCACAAAGTCTGATAGGTTCTTAAAAGCCATTTATAGGTCACAAATACAGAACTCAGTGCAAAGAAAGACTAGAAAGTATGCTATGCCATGAATTTAACTATGAACTCTTCAGCAACTTCTCACACCAGAAGGGATTTTCAGAATTTATTAAGGCTGAGTATAAAAGAACAACATGAAATTGTAGAGACAAAATCAAAAAAGTATAAAATGACATGCAGTTATCAGGAGGCAAAAAGTAGTCTGTAAGCACGCTGGTATTTAGAAGAGTAAAGAAAGATCTCTACACAAAGGGATAGGATATCCAACAGTGGAATGTCCTGGGAATTCTGAGTGTTTGATGTCTTTTTTTTTTATTCCACAGTAAAATACCTAATTGGTTAACACAATTAAGACATATGGAAATAGAGGTAAGAACAACTGTACTATAAGTAAAAAAAGACAGAAGAGACTCATGAGTCATTTTCAAATCTGTTCAGCCAAGTAAAATTCCCAGCAGGAGATCCAGCAAACTGAATGAGACCATCTCAAAGCTGTTAGCATTTATATCTGAGAACTCATGCAGAATGGATGAAGTTCCAAAAAACTGTAAGAAGGCAAAAATAGTACTAATCCTTGAAAACTGGGCGGGGGGGGGAAAGTAAACCAAGATACTATATACAACTAAACAACTTAAATTCATGTAAGAGCACAATAACAAATAAAATTATTGAAAGTAAGATGTAAAGTAAGAGCTCTCATCAATTTGACCATTACAGATCATGTCAAACCACATTATTTGTCTTTTTGACAAGGTAATGGGCTGATGGGTAAAGAAGGAGCAGATATGATTTTTTTTGACCACTGAAAGGCTTCAGGCACCATTTCACATGACAGTTTCATGCAGGAGCTAGGGATCAAAATAATGCTACTGTAAGGCTGCACAACTAAGTGCAAAAATAAAGCTCAGGAGAATGGTTTCAATGGCTTACTGTCAAGCGGTAGAGATGGATCAAGAAGGGCTGCACAAAAGCCTATCCGAGGCTGGACACTACTTACTGCCACTCCTAATGTCTAGTCTCAAGGACAGAGAGGGTGTTTTCTACTTTCATAAGCAATATAAATTTGTCTATGAGCACTAAGGATAGCTCAAAGTGATATTGACTGACAGGAGTCACTCAGACTGAAACAGTTATGTTTGAATTATATAATGAAGAATTAAAGGCTTTACACATTGAAAGAAAAAACAAGTGTAGAAATATAACATGGAGATGGCTGTCCTACCCTTAATTTTTCTATAAAACAACTGTTTTGCTGATTAGAAACTAAATGTAACTAATGTAACTTAAAATAATATTTCATATGTTAATTCAATTTTAAGGCTATAATGTTAAATAGATAATATTCATGGCTGGAGAAAATCTCCCTGTGCCCAGGCCTTTAGTCAGATATCTTCTCTCTTCTCTTCTCTTCTCTTCTCTTCTCTTCTCTTCTCTTCTCTTCTCTTCTCTTCTCTTCTCTTCTNTGCTGCTGCTGTCTTCTGATGTGTACCATAGTATCATAAGTTGCATTTATCTTTTCTTCAAAAAAGATGAAGTGAAATGAAGTGAAATATTTCATTCTTGGATGGCCCTTCTTCACCAATCAGGAAAGGTAGCTTGTATCAGAAATTCAATGCCCTACTTATTTCTAGCTGATGTCAACAGCATTTGCTTGAACCTCAGGCTACTTAACCGGTGATACTTGTGAAGTACTGCTGTGAATATTACTACTTCTGTCTCCAGGACAGTGGGGCCACTGTCAAACATGTAGAATGGCTTAGGCTTAGCTGGTCATTTCTTGGGACACAGGAAAGGATTAGGCAGTTGCTTGAGGTAATTTCCAGGGGCCTACCCCTTTATAATTCACGTACTCTGTAAGTTTGTACAATTTCTAGCCATCGATGTATTTACATTTTCATATATTTGGCATATGCAGTGTTTAAAATTGAGCAACTGGGTATCTCTAAATATCTGAACTGATTGACATCTAGAGTCAGAGTAACTCAGCAAAATGAAGCAAATTAATGAAATTTAAGAAGATTATCTGGAAAAATGCCTAGGGTTTGAGATCTATTGCACTATAGTGGTCATTCTTAAATTAGACTAGACATAATAGTAATAAAAGCATTTTAGCAAAGTGTTGAATGCTTCAGCGTTAGGTCCATAACACATAAATATGTGAGACTTGTGAGTGAGTATGAGGGAACTGTGAAGTTACCCAGAATTAGAGGAATGAAAATGGGTTTGCACCATAGATAAGCTTTCACAGAAGACAGACTGCCTATGATCTCAGACCAACAGACTTAGAATTAAGCAGGATTTTTATGCATTTCTGGAATTAAAAGTCTTCTCTTATGAAAGCTGTCATGTATTTAAATGTCAGGCTTTTGCTACCATACGCAATTTTACTCCTTGCGCTGATGTTCTAGTGAGAGTTCTTCCTAGAAAAATTAGTTTGCTCCACTGAGAGTCAAACAAGAGCCTGAGGAATGTAAAATATTTAGTATGAGCATGATTAGCTCTGTATACAATGACACAAAGATGAAGGTGAACTGTACACAAATTATTTAAATTGTTTTAAGGCAAGTAAGAAGTATTAGCATTTTCTTAGTTAGAACAGAGGTTGTATTTACATAATTTGTCTTGATTATAAATCTTCTTAGAAGGCTCTGGGAAATGGTACTGTACCATCTTCAGAAATGTTTTCACTGTCTTAGTATTGGGAGGTATAGTAGACAGTGTGACGGTGTTTAAACAAGGTATAACCTAGACAAGGTCTCAGTGAGGTTTTAGCTTTTACTGAGGTTGTAAAGATGTATTATCAAGAACTATTAAGATTGGCATATCCAAATAATGAATATTTCATATTCACAGTTAATCCAAATGGAACAATACTGAATTGTGATTGTATGAAGTATATGCATTTGTAACTAGGTTTGAATGGCATCTGTGAAGTCTGTTTTGTTCCATTGATTTTCTTTGTAAACATGCTTTAGCTAAATTCCAATGGCACATTTTTTAATGAGCAAAACCCTTCTTTAAATAATGACATCATAATTAGGATCATATGCACAACATGGTAGTGTTTCAATTCTGATATTCTTTTTACACCTAACTTCTGTGTATAGTTATTAATATTTTTTTGTCTTGACACTTGCCTGTGAAGTTGAAACTAGTCAAATAAAGTGCAAAAACTGAAAAATTATCTAGAGACTACATTTCTTAGTGAAGTCTCTGAAGCACAAGCTTAACATTTGACAGATCAGTGACTTTTTTCTGGTTTTTGGAATATGACATGTTAGGAAAATGATGGTCCATTGACTGCTTTTGTTTGTTTGTTTGTTTGTCTTGTTCTGTATCAACTCTATGCCACTACATTTTGTGAAAGATCTGAAGAAAGAATAAGTGTTACTTCCTTACAAGGAAAATATTCTAAATATATTCTAAATACAAGCATAGCTATTATGTGTGTAGGAATAATTCTTGTAAGTAATAATCAGTGCCATAGACAATTGAGACGGTATTTTCCCAAGACTTGCTCCTAACAAGAGATGAGTAAAATTTGATGATACAAGAGGTCTTTAAAAAACGTGCTACCCAGAACTTACATGACGTCTGTGTCTTTAAGCTCCATATCTGATTGAGGCACTAGACTGTGAGGTCACTAAACTCTACCTAAGTCCCTTTAGAGAAACCCAAGCATTCAAGCATTTTAGTCAAACTTAATCCATGCAGAGTATACTGAGGTGTGCACAAAGGTCAGTGCTTTCATTCTCAAAGAACACAATGGGCACAACAGAGCCCTTTTTTCTATGAAGGCTCATCACTGCAACACATACAAAAGAAATGGGAAACCTGAGCTCCTGTCTTCTCCAGCCTGAGGTGATTCATTTGCACATAGGTCTTTTCATGAGGACACCTTCACCCCTATCAAAGTGTCTTAGTTTGTCTGGGGAGCGGTGCCTCCATTCTTCTTGAAACCAGGATATATTGCAGCCAAAAATGTGAAAGGTATAGAAGAGGACAACTCAGTAATCCGGGGGCTGGAGGCACTTGTACAGTTTTTTAATCAAAGACCTATCTAAAGGAAACTGTACTGGTGGTGAAGTCCTTATGAAAAAGACAAGTTTCCTATATAAGTAGCTGCCTACTCTGTAAGGAGAGTCAGATTTTCTAGGTCCTTAGTGGCCATATCTGTCTAATCTGCAGTGTGGAAACCATTTTTTTTGTGCGTGTCTTTATATGATTGTCTTTTCACTCCTGTGAAAGTTACTTATTCCCATGAACTGCACAGCACCCATCTCACCTCTGGCACCCTGAGTAATTCCAGTTGATTGAGGTGCTTAATTAGCTGGACAGCATCATGCCAAAGCATCTCTGACCTCAGGTACTCAAGGGAAAAAAAACCATGGGCCTTCTACATCTTAAAGGCTCCATCTCAAAGGTTAATACATAGAGACACACACTATACTGTTACTGTAAAGATCTGGACTGTGAATCCCATGTGGATGCATGGGATTTCATGCACAAAAGAGCAGGCTTTAAAATATGCAGATTTTTTTAGGGTAGCTGTTCACTGCTCTAAATTCAGGCCCTCTGCATCGAAATCTGAGCGCTGTTCTATTTAAGCCCTTCCCCTGAATCTAACACTAATCCCCTCTCATAATATAATAAATACAATAAAATTAATATAATAAAATATAATATAGTAAATATCATTAATGTAATGCAATGTAATGTAATGTAATGTAATGTGATGTAAT